>JAQQAC010016209.1:127638179-127898651 GCA_029783875.1 Phataginus tricuspis | reverse complement strand
TACCATTTGCAACAACATGGATGGAGCTAGAGGGTATTATGCTCAGTGAAATAAGCCAGGCAGAAAGACAAGTATTAAACGATTTCACTCATATGAGGAGTATAAGAGCAAAGAAAAAAGTGAAGGAACAAAACAGCAGCAGACTCACAGAACCGAAGAATGGACTAATAGTTACCAAAGGGAAAGGGACTGGGAAGGATGGGTGGGAAGGGAGGGATAATGGGGAAAAGGGGCATTATGATTAGCAGACACAATGTTGGGAGGGCACGGGGAGGGCTGTACAACTCAGAGAAGACCAGTAGTGACTCTATATCATCTGACTATGCTGATGGACAGTGACTGTAATGGGGTTGGTGGGGGAGATTTGATGAAGGAGTTAGTTTAATCACCATAATATTGCACATGTAATTGTAGACTAATGATACCAAAATAAACTGTAAAAATAAATAAATAAATAAAAAATCACTGTCCTTTGCAAGTAATGAACATTGGGCTTTCTTTGACTAAAATTTTAGGTACCTTACCCATCCTATTGTGAGAATTCCTTTCCTATATTGGGATTTTCCTTCTACTTTCTACATTAGTAGAAACATAAGCAGATGGAGTTTGAAAATATAAAACACTACACAGTATAATAGAAATAATTTGAATAGAATCCTCTAGAAGTAACATAGTAAGTATAGTGGTAAGTATACTGGACTAAATATCAGGACCTGGATTCTTGTTCCAGTGTTGTCTTTTACTACAAGCATAGTAAAGATTTTAAACTCCACATTCTTCAAATTACTTCCACAGATTAAGAAAAAATATTATATGGAAAAATCAGTATTCAAAAGTAGGCCTCCATACTGTAAATAATGAGTTATTTCCATTATATCGTAATGCTTATAAAGTTTAATTTTTTTCTGCACATATTGGTGAGGACTGAGAGGGTTCAGATTAAAAAGTGGAAGCAACCTAAGAGGACTTAGACCCATAAGACCTGGGCTTGAGTCCAACTTCTCCATTTACTAACTTTTGTGCCCTTGGTGACTACTCTGAGTCCGGATTTTCTCATTTGCTAAATTGTGATAATGCCACTTACACCACAGGCTGGTTTGGGGAATTAATAGTGGCTTGTCTTGGCTGACTGTGTGGTTGACATTAACTCAAACTACAATAGTGGCTCTAGAAGTACTTTCAGAGATTTTAATTTGTTTGTACATTAGCCTGGCTCTGAATTTCAACCACCTGATCCTAATAAAAGTTGGGAAATTTAGACTCGTCAATTATAAATTTGAAAATTTAAATGTTAATAGTGTGGACTAGTGATGTCTAAGCTCCATCTTTACAGAAAGTAATTTTGCCCCTGGTGTAAATTGATTCCAGTCTTAAGATAGAATGCCAGAAGCATGAATTCAAAGAGCACACACACTGTGCCTCATTTGTCCCCAAAGGACACTTTGGGGCCTAAACCCACAATTGGATACAGACAACTGTGTATTACGATTCAAAATACTTCTGTAACTGATTGATGGGGAAATATCTAACAGTTCAGTAACCCAGAAACACTTGTGTTTTCATGAGTATTTATAGTGTATTTCATTATTACATTGTGCTAATTCAAATAATCTGATGAAAATGCAGCTCTATCTGCCCGCTAAGTTAGAGACCTTGAGGGATCTGAGACTATCTTATTTGTAAATGAACAAATTAGCCTATATGTATGACGCGAGACCTCTGGAACAGAGATAAAGACCATTTGTTACTCACAGCAGAAGCAGCAGTCAGAGCCACGTCTAAGCACCAGTTTCTAGCACAGATCCTCAGGGATGACAGAGTGAGGGTCAGATGGAACTTGCACATGCAATCAGTTGCATCAGTGGAGAGGAAGCCCAAACTTCAGAAACTCTGGTCTTCCATAAGGCTGCTTGTAGTTCTTTCTGGAGAGAGAGAGAATCTTAACTCTGGGTAAGCAAACGTCTCTGGGGAAAAGAAGAGTTATCTTTAACCCTAGATTGTCTCCAGGAAGGGAGATGTCTCTAAGCTTCACTACTCTGCAATTTCTCCTTACACACACATTCTTAACTGCAAATGATCAGAGGACATGAACTGTGCAGAATCATGAACATTCTGGAGAATTGTTTCCCAGCAATCCCTTCTGCCCATACACTGTGTTGTCCAAAGAGAATTCAAAAGTTTAATCTCAAAATAGCATATGTGCATTTTAATCCTTTTTCTTGGGTTGTATACGTACAGGGTCAAAACCAAGAAAGGCCACTAAAGGCAATTAAGAGAAAAAATATCACTAAGAAAGTAGCTCAGCACTGTAAAAACCACAATGGCCTAAAAGTCTGGGAATCAGAGATCTAGCTCTGACTCTGATACTGTCTTATTATGTGATCTTGGCTGACTTACTATTCTCAGGGCCTCAGGTTCCTCATCTGTAAAACTGGAATATACAAGAGATTTAGACTAGCTCATTTCAAAGGTTCCTTTCTGCCATCACCTTCTATTCTCCTACCAGTAAATCAAATCAGATGACTGGCACTGTGAACACTGATGTCTCTTGATTTTCTGCATTAGGACAATAAGAAGATTGAATATTGTACCTGTTAAAAAGCTGCTGCTTGTGGCTAACACACTGCTGAGCACAATGACTTTTATGGGAAGACTGTAAATAAATATTTCTTGAACAAGTGAATAAAAATAAATGAAATACACTTCATCCAAACTTATGAATGTGTCTACATGAAATTGATTATTTGAACACTTGGACTATATAGTGTTCTGGATAACTGAATATTCTAAATACAGAGTTCTATATATCACATGTGGATGAGTGATTTTTTTCAAATATTGAAGTGGCATAAATATATTTGACATTAAAATTAAGTTGAATAGTTGATCAAAAGATGTTTAATGATCATAATAAGCCAATGATCGATGTGTTATATAAACATTGTAATATGGAATCATGTGACACAATTTTGTGTCCACTTGCTGTTAATTCTCCCCTTTGTAGATAAGTGCCCTACTGTCCACCCTATAGTTACATATGTACTTGTCATCGTGAGAGCTTGAGTAGCACATACTAAGCATTCAATAAAGTAAAGCTTAAAAGCTATTTCATTCACAGCCATATTGAGTGTTTCTTAAAAATAGGTACTTTTGAATGTACTGATTAAGTAGTTTACAGGACAGCTAGCATAATGCTATGCCTTAGAAAACACTCATTACAATATGACACACATTCATGGAATTTCTATACTTTGCTGATGGTGCAAAGATGTCTAACATATACTTTATACAAGCTCAACTTATATGTTGATAGACTGATTAGCAATTTTAGAAAGAGGCCCAACTAAAGTGTGTAAATCATATGTTTAAACCCTGTAGTTACACTTTCAGTCTGAAGCAAATACTGTATTAAATTTTTGCAGATATTAATAGCACATATCCAAAATTAAAATATAGATTTCAGTAGATTCTGCTGGTCACAATACTTCAAGTCCTTTTAGATCCAAGAATGAAGGATTTAATACCTTAGGATAGAATCAAGATGATTAAAGATTATGAAGATTCTTTAAATGTTACCCAATGTCCCCCATGTCCAGGTTGATTTTTTTAAAAAGACCATTGTATTTATGTAGCTCAAAGTATATTCAGATACACATTTCTAATTCCATGGCTAGCTCTGGGATTTAAGAATAAAACTATGCCACAGGAATGGTCAATTCTATAATATTCCTTTGGGAACACATCACTAATTTGTTGTCGTACATAAAGTTTGGGTAGCTAGTTTGTGGGATATATTGCTGCTAAGATTAATTTGATAGCCTATCTACTTATCAGAACTAGTGATCTGGCAAATTTATTTTGCCTAAGCAAACTAGAGAAATAGAATGTGAGAAGTAGCTTTTTTTCCTTATCCCAAATGCCTTTCCTCTATCTAATTCCTGAATCTTTACTTCAATTTCATTTACATGCTTTAAACATAGAGAAAGAAAGAGGGGGCAGGGGAGAACTAAAATTTTCAAAGTCAATGCTAGATACAGTAATACACCCTGTACCGTTCTTTAATGACTCAACTAAATTCTGCGCAAGATACCTTCCTTGGAGGAGATACTGCAGAGCTTGAGGTTTATCCCACAAGCAAGGAGGACTTAGTAAAGAGTTTTAAGCAAAGGAGAGGCAGGATCCATAGATACTTTTGAAAAGTTCCTGGACTGAGTGTAGAAAGGCATAGGGAGATGAGCATGCAGGCAAACATTTCTGCAAAGGACTTTCCAGAACCTGACAGACAGCCACCTGCATTTAGGGTGAGGGGGAGAACCATGAGAAGGGTGACAGTGTGAATTACCAGGGGAAGGAGCTGCCAATAGCTGAGGTAGGCAACATAAAAGTAGTAAACTGGGGGTGTGGTAGAGGTAATCTGTGTTTGTGTTTCTAAAGTTTTTCATAGTTTGGAAAAAAGAAACCCAGGCATAGTATTTACAAAATGACCAAAAAGCAAGATTTAAAGAACATTAGAGGTGAAAAGTGTCTTAATATATCTCTGACTTATTTTTGAGATAAGGAAACTGAAGAGCAGATTGAAAAGTCTAAATAAAAGAGGGCCAATTGCCTCCGAGAATTACAGAATTTTCAAGTCAAATCAGAGGTAGTTTATGACTATTAAATTTATGACTTTAAAAATACTAATTACTATTTTTTGTTTACTTCAGTTTGCCTTTTTTCTCCCTTGCAAAAAATGTTAACGTGTGTTTTATAGAAGTCTACCTGTAAAATATAGCTTCACTAAAACACAGTTCACATTGAATGATTTGGTGGTCAAAATATATGGAATCCGAGTCAAAATAATTTTCCTTTATAAATGTAGAGAAAGTCACATGAGTTTGAATGACAGAGCTGAGCCAGGTCTCAAGCACAGTCTCCTGATTCCTGGGCTCCTGTTACATCCAATTTTGGCTTTCCAGAAGGTGAAGTTCCTAATCAGTAAATAAATACACCTTCATTTTCTCCCTTTTTCCTCCTCCACATCACCCGTAGGGTTACAGGGTAGGAGAGAAGGCGCCAAAAGAAGAGTTAGGGGCAGGATTCTTCCAGTTGTACTGCAGCTTGTGATCATGCTTTTGTCTTTCAACTCTCTGGAACTTAATTTGCCAGTGATTATGTCCAAGTAGTATTCAAAACCTTCAGCCACTGAGAAAGCAATTCTCATGTTATTACCAGTTATAAATTTAGCTGGAGAAGGAAATCCAGGAAAGTGGGCAGGTAGACAGACAGTGGGGGGAATTGAGGTGCACAGCTGGCTCATCTTCGTTTGAAAAGAACTGTTAATGCTTGCATACTCCCATATGTGAAGGGACAAGTTATAAGGAATCTCTTGTAATTTTCAGGGTGGGTGAAATTGGCACAAGCTGCTATGCTTTGTGAACCAATTGCTGAATCAAATGTCATTGAACTGCCTAAGCTCCCAAACAGCCAGCAGCAAGGAGGTTTTTTCATGGACTGTGACAGAACTCACCATGAGTCTAGACAGTTGTCTGTGAAGATATTAACCAAGGGGCCCAGGATAACTCTATAGATAGGTAAAGGTCATTTTATGTAATGTGCATATTCCACCAAATAAAAATCAAATGGAAATCACTGAAAACACACAATTTCCAAGTTAAAGAAGGAGTAGTTTTCTGTGTATTATTTTATTTTTTGAAGATGCAAAGGACAAATTGCAAAGCTGTAAAAAAACAAGTAGAAAGCAGGAGGCATCACCATCGTCAGCATGATCATCATAGTGAACAGCAGGTCTGACTCTCTACCAGGCATTATGCTAAGCACTTCATGTACATTATCGAATTGAATTTGTGTAGCAGTTTTGTTGTGAGGTAAGTACTGTCTTGTCTCTTTTTACACATAACAAAACAGCACAAAGAGATTAAGTAATTTACCTAACGTCACATAGCTAATGCTCAGTAGAATTCATTACAAGCTCTAAGAAATCCTACAGAAAAGAGCCCTGCTCTCTTTTCCCCAGCGTTTCTCAAATTTATTTGACTTAAATTCGTTTTATATAGAAGTAGTGCTAAAATGTGGAAACATATTATTAAACTATGGGTACAAGAGTATTCACATACTCATGTTTTTCCTACGTCAGGATTTTTTACAACTTTATGAGTCAGTTGTATGTCAATAAAGCTGAGATAAATAAATAAAAATAAACATGCTGAACATGATAAAACAAGAATCCATGTTTCTATTACCCCAAATAAACAAATACTCATGGCAGAGAGACCATTGGTGCTCATTGAATATCTTTGTGCTTTTAAAAAAATATTTTCCAGACTTCCGGGAAGATTGTGACGTGAGCGGAGCAGCAGAAATCTCCTCCCAACATTATATTTATCCACAAAAACACAGTAAATACAACTATTCATAAAAGAGAGACCAGAATACACAGGAAAGCGCACAGCGTGCAGCTACACCTGAGAGGACTCGGCATCCAGTGAGGCGGGTAAGATACGGAGCCGCGACCCGATGGGACCTGAGCGCTCCCCCACCCCAGCGCACCAGCAGGAGGAGAGGATTCAGAGCCAGGAGGGACAGGAAGTACACGCCCGTGAAATAACCAGCCCTGGTGATGTGCACCGAGAGCGCAGACACACAGTGTGCGGTGTACCAGAGATTGGAGAGAAAGAGGGCGCAGTGTCTCAGTGGGGAACGCGCCAGGTTGGTTGCAGCTGCCTCTGGGAAGGAAAAAAAAAAAAGAAGAAAAGCGCGCACTTTTTTTCAGTGGTCTTAAGGAGACAGGAGCCCAGCAGAGAACCACACTGCCCCGGCACACTCAGCCCAGCAGGCTGGGAGTCCTGGGGAGATTTGGACCCCTTAGCTGGCAACTGGGAAAGGGTGGACACACTTAGGACTCCCACAGAGCTCAACAGCCTCCCATTCATTCCCACCCCGGCCAGAGCTATAAAGGGCCCTGTGGAGTGGCGGACACGGCCCTGAAATAGTTGAGAAACAGCGCCACCTACAGCATTCACAAAGAATCCACTCCAAGTGGGTGTTTTTTTTTTAGTTGTTTTTTCTTCTCTTTCTTTCTCTTTTATTATTATTATTATTATTTTCCTTTTTAAAGTCATAAAGGGCCCAGCTGACATACGTGGCAACTACCAGCAACCAATTCTATAGGCATGAAAAGACAGAGGAATATGGTACAGACAAAGCTTCAGACCTGGAAAACCACAGAGAGGGAACCTGAAGGGATGGACATGCACAGTCTTCCTGAAAAAGAATTCAGAATAAAAGTCATAGCCATGCTGACGGATCTACAGAGAAATGTGCAAGAGCTGAGGGAGGAAGTGAGAGAAGTGAGGAAAGACTATGCACAAATCAGACAAGCCATCGACGGGCTTAACAGCAGACTGGATGAGGTGCAAGAGACTGTTAATGGAATAGAAAATAGAGAACAGGAATACAGAGAAGCTGAGGCAGAGAGAGATAAAAGGAGCTCTAGGAATGAAAGAATATTAAGAGAACTGTGTGACCAATCCAACTGGAACAATATTCGCATTATAGGAGTACCAGAGGAAGAAGAGAGAGAAAAGGGATAGAAAGTGTCTTTGAAGAAATAATTGCTGAAAACTTTCCCATGCTGGGGAAAGAAATAGTCTCGCAGTCCACGGAAGCCCACAGATCTCCCAACACAAGGGACCCAAGGAAGACAACACCAAGACACATAATAATTAAGATGGCAAAGGTCAAAGATAAAGACAGAGTATTAAAGGCAGCTAGAGAGAGAAAAAAGATCACCAGAAATGAAAACCCATCAGACTATCATCAGACTTCTCAACAGAAACCTTACAGGCCAGAAGAGAATGGCATGATATATTTAACGTAATTAACGAGAAGGACCTCGAACCAAGAATATTGTATCCACCACGATTATCATTTAAATATGACAGGGGGATTAAACAATTTCCAGACAAACGAAAGTTGAGAGAGTTTGCCTCTCATAATCCACCACTACAGGATATCTTAAACGGACTGCTCTAGATGGAAGCACTCCTAAGGCTAAAAACATGTCACCAGAGAAAATAAAATCATAGCAAAGATAGCAGACCATCCAAATACTAACTAAAGGCAAAGAATAAAACACCTAATATATAAAGAATGGAGGAGGAAGAATAGGAAGGGAGAGATAAAGAAACATCAGACGGTGTTCACAATAACTAAACAAGAAAGTTAATTTAGAATCTTAGATAGTAAAGAAGCAACCCTTGAACCTTTGGTAACCATGAATCTAAAGCCAGCAATGGCAATAAGTACATATCTATCAATAATCACCCTAAATTTAAATGGACAGAATGCACCAATCAAAAGACACAGAGTAACACAGTGGAAAAAAGCTAGACCCATCTATATGCTGCTTACAAGAGACTCACCTCAAACCCAAAGATATACACAGACTAAAAATGAAGGGATGGAAAAAGATACTTCATGCAAACAGCAAAGAGAAAAAAGCAGGTGTTGCAGTACTTGAATCAGACAAAATAGACTTCAAAATGAAGAAAGTAGCAAGAGATAAATAAGGACATTACATAATGATAAAGGGGTCAGTCCAACAAGAAGATATAACCATTATAAATATATATGCATCCAACACAGGAGTGTCAGCATATGTGAAACAAATAGTAACAGAATTGAAAGAGGAAATAGACAGCAGTGCATTCATTTTAAGAGACTTCAACACACCACTCACTCCAAAGGACAGATCAACCAGACAGAGAATAAGTAAAGACACAGAGGCACTGAACAACACACTAGAACAGATGGACCTAACAGATATCTACAGAACTCTGCACCCAAAAGCAGCAGGATATACATTCTTCTCAAGTGCACATGGAACATTTTCCAGAATAGACCACATACTAGGCCACAAAAAGAACCTCAGTAAATTCAAAAATATTGAAATCCTAGCAACCAACTTCTCAGATCACAAAGGTATAAAACTAGAAATAAATTTTACAAAGAAATCAAAAAGGCTCACAAATGCATGGAGACTTAACAACATTCTCCTAATTAATCAATGGGTTAACGACCAAATCAAAACAGAAATCAAAGAATATATGGAGACTAATGACAACAACAACACAAAGCTACAACTTCTGTGGGACACAGCAAAGGCAGTTCTAAGAGGAAAGTATATTGCAGTCCAGGCCTATTTAAAGAAGGAAGAACATTCCCAAATGAACAGCCTAAAGACACAATTATTGAAATTGGAAAAAGAAGAATAAATGAGGCCCAAAGTCACCAGAAGGAGGGACATAATAAAGATCAGAGAAGAAATAAATAAAATTGAGAATAATAAAGCAATAGAAAAAAATCAATGAAACCAAGAGCTAGTTCCTTGATAAAATAAACAAAATAGATAAACCCCTAGCCAGACTCATTAAGAGAAAAAGAGAATCTACACACATAAACAGAATCAGAAATGGGAAAGGAAAAATAACGACAGACCCCACAGAAATACAAAGAATTATAAGAGAATATTATGAGCATCTATATGCTAACAAGCTGCAAAACCTAGAAGAAATGGACAACTTCTTAGAAAAATATAACCTTCCAAGACTGAAGGAGCAAGAAACAGAAAAACTAAACAGACCAATCACCAGCAAAGAAATTGAATCGGTAATCAAAAAACTACCCAAGAACAAAACCCCCAGACCAGATGGATTCACCTCTGAATTCTACCAGAAATATAGAGAAGAAATAACACCCATCCTCCTTAAAGTTTTTCAAAAAATAGAAGAGGAGGGGATACTTCCAAACTCATTCTATGAAGCCAGCATCACTCTAATACCAAAACCATGCAAAGACCTCACCAAAAAAGAAAATTACAGACCAATAACCCTGATGAACGTAGATGCAAAAATACTCAACAAAATATTATCAAACCGAATTAAAAAATACATCAAGAGGATCATACACCATGATCAAGTGGGATTCATCCCAGGGATGCAAGGATGGTACAACATTCGAAAATCCATCAACAAAAAGAAGAACAAAAATCACATGATCATCTCCATTGATGCTGAAAAAGCATTTGACAAAATTCAGCATCCATTCATGATTAAAACCCTCAACAAAATGGGTATAGATGGCAACTACCTCTACGTCATAAAAGCTATATATGACAAACCTTCAGCTAACATCATACTTAACAGCTAGAAGCTGAAAGCTTTTCATCTAAGATCAGGAACAAGACAGGGATGCCCTCTGTCTCCACTGTTATTCAACTTAGTACTGGAGGTCCTAGCCACGGCAATCAGACAAAACAAAGACATACAAGGCATCCAGACTGGTAAAGAACAAGTCAAATTGTCACTATTTGCAGATGACATGATATTGTACATAAAAAACCCTAAAGACTCCACTCCAAAACTACTAGAACTAATATCTGAATTCAGCAAAGTTGCAGGATACAAAATTAACACACAGAAATCTGTTGCTTTCCTGTACACCAACGATGAACTAACAGAAACAGAAATCAGAAAAACAATTCCATTCACAATTGCTTCAAAATGAATAAAATACCTAGGAATAAACTAACGAAGGAAGTGAAAGACCTGTACTCTGAAAACTACAAGACACTCCTAGGAGAAATTAAACAGGACACTAACAAATGGAAATGCATCCCATGCTCTTGGCTAGGAAGAATAAATATTGTCAAAATGCCTATACTACCTAAAGCAATCTACAGATTCAACGCAATCCCTATCAAACTACCAACAGCTTTCTTCAATAAACTGGAACAAATAATTCTAAAATTAATAAGGAACCACAAAAGACCCCAAATAGCCAAAGCAATCCTGAGAAGGAGGAATCAAACGGGGGGAATTACGCTCCCTGACTTCAAGCTCTACTACAAAGCCACAGTAATCAAGACAATTTGGTACTGGCACAAAAACAGACCCACAGACCAGTGGAACAGAATAGAAAATCCAAACATTAACCCAAACATATACAGTCAATTAATATTTGATAAAGGAGCCTTGGATATACAATGGGGAGATGACAGCCTCTTCAGCAGCTGGTGTTGGAAAAACTGGACAGCTACATGTAATATAATGAAACTGGACTACTGTCTAGCCCTATACACAAAGGTAAACTCAAGGTGATCAAAGACCTGAATGTAAGTCATGAAACCATAAAACTAATAGAAAAAAACATAGGCAAAAATCTCTTGGACATAAACATGACCGACTTCTTCATGAACATATCCCCCCGGGCAAGGGAAACAAAAGTAAAAATGAACATGTGGGACAATATCAAGTTGAAAAGCTTCTGTACAGCAAAGGAGACCATCAGTAGAACAAAAAGACATCCTACAGTATGGGCAAATATATTCATAAATGATGTATCTTATAAGGGGTTGACATCCAAAATATATAAAGAACTCATGCACCTTAACAAACAAAAAGCAAATAATCCAATTAAGAAATGGGCACAGGACATGAATAGACACTTCTCTAAAGAAGAAATTCAGATGGCCAACAGGACATGAAAAGATGCTCCACATCGCTAATCATCAGAGAAATGCAGATTAAAACCACAATGAGATATCACCTCACACCAGTGAGGATGGCCAACATCCAAAACACAAACAACAACAAATGTTGGCGAGGATGTGGAGAGAGGGGAACCCTCCTACACTGCTGGTGGGAATGCAAATGAGTTCAACCATTGTGGAAAGCAGTATGGAGGTTCCTCAAAAAAACTCAAAATAGAAATACCATTTGACCCAGGAATCCCACTCCTAGGAATTTACCCTAAGAATGCAGCAGCCCAGTTTCAAAAAGACAGATGCACCCCTATGTTTATTGCCGCACTATTTACAATAGCCAAGAAATGGAAGCAACCTAAGTGTCCATCTGTAGATGAATGGATTAAGAAGATGTGGTACATATACACAATGGAATATTATTCAGCCATAAGAAGAAAACAAATCCTACCATTTGCAAAAACATGGATGGAGCTAGAGGGTATTATGCTCAGTGAAATAAGCCAAGCCAAAAAAGACAAGTATCAAATGATTTCACTCATCTGTGGAGTATAAGAACAAAGAAAAAAACTGAAGGAACAAAACAGCAGCAGACTCACAGAACCCAAGAACGGACTAATAGTTACCGAAGGGAAAGGGACTGGGGAAGATGGGTCGGAAGGGAGGGATAAGAGGGAAAAAGGGGCATTACAATTAGTAGACGTAATGTTGGGGGGGCACGGGGAGGGATGTACAACTCAGAGAAGTAGTGATTCTATAGCATCTCACTTCGCTGCTGGACAGTGACTGTAATGGGGTTGGGGGGGGACCTGATGAAAGGGGTTGTTTAATCACCATAATATTGTACATGTAATTGTAGATTAATGATACAAAATAAATTTTAAAAAATATATTTTCCAGGCTTCCTTATTGTTCTGCTGGGCCTATGTGACTGCTCTTAGCAAATAAACTGTAGGTGGGAGTGACAAGGGTCCATGTTTTGTAAAGGGAGTTAGGAGCTGGTATGCTGCTTCTGTGTACTCCTTCCACTCCGTAGTGATTTTTTAGAGCCTGGGTTTGATACGGAGTATTTAAAAGGTGGAAGCAGGCCATGTTCCTGAGCCACTGACGTGCAGCTGCCCACCTGCAGGGGGCTGTGATGTGAAGGAGAAAATTATTTCATGGGTTAAACCGGTGACACTTCTGGACTGAATGTTAATGAGACATAAACTAGCCTATTTTGACCAATACACTAGAATAACTGCGAGAGATCTTTTAAGGAATTAACACTCCAGGTAAAGCTGAAAGATTTTATACGTACTTTTTTGATTTAACACCTACTTCCTCCCCCAATGCAATCCCTATCTTGATTGTGTATTCAGTCCATGTTTTTATACTGTTGCTACATATATATATTAACAACCAATATATACATTTTTGTTTATTTTTAATCTGTGTAAATGGTATCATACTCCATTTTTATGCAACTTGATTATTTCATTCAAAATCATATTTTCCAGATTTATCTATGTTGCTACATAAAGATCTAATTCATTCTTCTAACTGCTGTGTACTGTAAATCTACAATTTGTTATTCTGTTCCCTTAATGACATTGGGTCTACTGATACTTTTCACTGTTAAAATTTTCCTTTCAGTTGAGAGTTTTTCTACAATACATACATAAAACTGAAATTTCTGGATTATAGACTATTGCCTTCAACTCTAACAGGTATTACAAATCGTTCTCCAAAGTGTTTTTAAATTGAATTCCACACAGTTGAATCATTGGATCCAGCATAAAACAGGCGCACAGTATCTTCTCTGAACTAATTCAATTACATGAATCTTTCTGCTCAATCTTTAAGGCACAGTCCAAGTATCAGTTCCTCCTGAAAGCCTTTCTTGATCACCTGTGCCCCAAAACTTAGATCACCCCATCTTCTGTTCCCTCCTGTAACACATGTTTCTATCTCTAGCACTGCCTACATCACATCTGACCCTTCAGACGTTAAGCAACTTATGAAGCTAGACTTTGTTTGCTGAGCACTTACTTTATGTGTCAGGTATGGTGATTATGTGCTTTCATATACATTGACTCATTTCATCTGCATGAAAACCCATTTACCAAAAAAGACACTGAGGCTCGGACAGGTGAAGTTACAAGTCTAACTGGTAAACAGATGTGCTGGTGTATTAGAGTCCTCTAGAGAAACATAGCCAATAGAATAGAAAAATAGATATCTCTATAGATACAGATATGTAGATATATTTATCTATAGATATCTCTTTATCTATATCTAGCTGGTTAGCTAGTTTGCTACCTACTTACCCACAGAGAGAAGAAGAGAGGAAGAGATTTAAGGAAATGAGCCATATGATTGCAGGGGCTGGCCAGTCCAAAATCAGCAGAGCAAGCCAGCAGCCTGAAATTCAGGTAAGAGCTGATGATGCAGTCTTGAGTGTGAATTTCTCAGGGTAAGAGGCTAGAAATTCAGGCAGAATTTCTATGTTGTTTTATTTATTTTTTCTTTTTGTATGCTGCATTCTTAAGGCAGAATTCTTTCTTCTTCAGGGAACCTCACTCTTTACTCTTAAGGTCTTCAGCTTATTGGATGAGGCCCACCCATGTTACTGAAGACAATCTGCTTACTCAAAGTCAACTGATTTAAATGTTAATGACATTTAAATATAATACCTTCACAGCAACATGTAGAATACTGTTTGACCTAACTACTGGGCACCATGGCCTAGCTAAATTGACACAAAAAATTGACAATCACAATTGGGACCAAAGCCTGACTTTGACCTGAAAGTTTCTGCCCTTTATATTAAGCTGCTCTCCTGAGCACAGAGTGTGTCTCAGTCACCTCCACATCTCCAGTATCTAGTACTGAATTTAGTAAAGAGGTAGGGCCTTAGTGTTAGGACCTTGACTAAGTAAATGAGCTTATATTGAAATAGTCTTCTAAGACTTCAAAAGGAATTTGGGAAGAAGTAATGAGTGTCTGATGTTACGTACTGAATATGCTGAAAATTTTTAAAGAAAAATAAGTAATAAGGGAATAATGAGAATAAGGGAAAAATAAGTCCAGACAGGAAAATAAACAAAAATGACAGCAATGGGAAATCACTAGGTGATTCTTAGAAATAGCGTAGTAGGTAAAGGTCTATAAACCTTTCAGTGAAAATCAAGTTTTGATTCTATTTAGACTGCCCCACCCCCCAAATATTACTGTTAAGATACAATATATCAGATGGCCACTTATTAGCTCCTGTAAAATATAGAACTTTCCAGCAAAATCCAAATACATCAGCCAAAGCAGTTTCGGTACTGCTGTTAAATAATACCAAAGATCTTTAGAAAAAAAAGACAAGATAAATGGAATATTAGCCCCTGAGGAGACACAGTGTGTGATGAAAGTTATTATCAACTCAAATCAATGGAGACAGTAGATCACAGAAGCCCCAAATGCCTGAGCCAAATATTCTTTCTGATCTGCTTGACTACAGGAACTCAGGGGAGCATGTGAAAAGAATTTCAAGTAAATGTATCATTAAAAGTATTATGCTGGCAGATGGCTTATGTTTAAAAAATTGGCCATGACTCACAGAACTGAAAACATTCACAAGTCAAACTTTCTCCCTTTACTGGGTTCGAAATTTAAATTAGAAATTTATTGCACTTTTCTTATCCTTTGCCCATATTAATGGCACAAATAAAAGAAATGTTGCTTTCTTGTTAATTGAGGTCAGTAAAACACTGTGGCCTATTTATGTCAATGTATAGAGCATCTTAAGTCAAAGCATGGAAGTACTGACAAAGTGGTTCCTTGCATAATTATCACTGCTTTCATCCTTTTATCAGAGACAGTCTAGGAGCAGATATTCTGGCAGTGTTAAAAGCAAGCCATGGCAACAGTCCAGAGATACAAGATGGGACTAATGCTAGCCAAGGAGCCAGGCAAGAAATGCTCATGCTCTGTAAGAATGAAATGTATAAGCTAACACTATCTATGAATTATATTGCCTCCTCAAGTGTTTTATCTCCTTTTATTAAAACTTGTATTGTAGAAATTAACTAGCAAAGGTTGTCCTCCTAATCTCTATTGGACAGAGGAGAGTTAACAAAAAATTGTTAGAATGATTAAGGAGAAAACCACTCCCTTTAAAAGGGACCATTTTTCCTCCTCATGTACTTTTTCATTGCTTTTTGGGGTTAACCTATATATTTGATGTTATTTCCATCTTTATTTGAAAAGTTTTCCAATCTCCATTTCTCTACCCTTCAGAGAATATCAGTGAATCTTGAGTGAACATCACACACCTCTCCAGCCCTAATGTCATACTTGGAAATGACTCTGAAGAACATTAGAGTCTTTCATGGTCACGCAACAGTCTTTTGTCTAAAAAATATAAGATGACTCTTCCTCTTGACTTCCCTCCCTAGGACTATTAAAGATGCCACCATCCTTACACTTGACTAGTTACAAATATTCAGATCATCCTTGATGACTTTTGCTCCTTCCCCTACCAGATCCCTCCTCTACCAAGTTCCACAGATTCCACCTCTATTGCATCTGTTGTGTCTGCACCTTTACATCACTACTGCTAGCATTTAAAAGGCACTGATTTATTGATGTGAAATTGAGCCATTTTTTTTCTGTTAACATTGGTGGATTATTTTCATTAATTAGACATCTTTATAATACAAAAGAAATAGCCTGTGTTTAAGAACAATACTGTTTTATAAAATTTCTGTGTTCTAATGCCATAACTAGTTTCTCTGTGGTTATAGATGCTGCATAATAGTATTGTGTTCTTTATTTGTTTGACAGCTTTTTCTTATATTTAAAAATATGTACATGGCCTATTCATTTTCACCTTCAGTGGTAATATATTGTATCATTGTTGTCACACTAGCCAACCTTTCAATATGCTCCAGACTGGGAAAATGCCAGGATCTGCATGTGTGACTGAGGGATTTCCTCCACCCCATCCCCAGTCACTGAAAGCCCTTCGCCCCACCCATGGCTAGCAGGAAGTGCTGAAGAATTAACAACACCTGGGAACAGACCCCAACCTAGACTCTTAGGAATTAGAGTATCAAAACAGCAGCCCACAAGTGGCACAATTTTGACTTATATCATGCCATTTTTCACACTTTTCCCATGGGACAGTTTCACCCCCAGCGGCCTCTGCTTTGCTAAATGTACCCTATCACCTTCCAAATAAACAAATTTTACTATAATCCTAGTCTCTGGTTCTATTTCCTATAAAAATTGAAGCTAAGAAATTGTACTACCACTATTTTAAAAATTCCCCAAACATATGAGTTTTTTGTTGTTTCCAATTTGTTATAGATTATGCAGCTATAAATATCTTTGTACAAAATAGAATTTTTTCCCTTTGAGTTACTTTCCTGAGCCACATTTTCAAAAGTGGGGTCCTGGTCAAAATATATCTATAATTATCTGTGCTCTTCAAATTGCATTTTACCAAACATTGCACATTGACAAGTCTGCAATAACTTCTAAACTACCATAAAATTCTCTGCATTTGATTGATTACAGCCTCATTGTAGAATTTCATGAGTTTTACTTTTCATTAATTTAGTGTGTGGTCTCTCCCAATAGAATCTAAATTCCTTGAGGGCAGGAATAGTGTTTTGTTCACTGTTATATCCCATTACCTAATGTGTAGTTGATATTCAATAAACATTTGTGAAATGAATTAAATTAATTACTGAATCTTAGTTACTTCTTTTGTCATTTCTTTATCATTAGTGAGTAGTAAATATATATGAGGTAGCAAACAGGAAAAAAAGTGGAATAAGGGTTCCTTTGAGTATCTCAAACCCCCTGCTAACCTCAAAGTAGATCATGTAACAAAAAAGTTTAGACTAATTAGATAAGGAATGACCTTATAAGTAAATACAGATAATGTAAAAAACTGAATCAGGCATTTTTGAATCCTGTTTCTTTTTCTTGTTAATACTCAATACTTCTCATACTCTTTGTATAAGAAAAAATTTAAATGTCCTTAATGTTCCTATGCAGTGTTATGCAGACTTGGAGGAAATTATTGTGCCTCTAACACACACTCCCTGTTCTCAGTATGCCCCCTTGGCTTACTCCTAGCAGGCTCAAAAGAAGTGAGATGTTTAAAAATGAGAGTGTCTCAAATCAGCATGAGTCTTTTTCTCTCAAAGTTCCAGAAAAAACTGAATTCTAGTCTTGGGTTAGTCATAATTTCTAGCTCATTTTGTTGGGGGTGGGACTCATTTTATCAGTTCAGAGTCCAATGCAGCAATAGACAACCATCCCCAAGAAGGCTGCCTAGGGATCTAGATTGAAATTAATAGGCTTAGGTCAAATAGCTGCTAACCGTACTCTTGGAAAAGTGTGCATGCATGCATAGCAGAAAAGGAAGCACAGTCAAGATAGTGGGCAGAGTTGAGAGTAGTTGAGGAGATATCAAGGATCAAAGTTCACAATATAGAAGATGGTCAAGCCAAAAGGGCACAAAGGAAAGGTATTCTTCATTCATCAAATATTTATTATGTGTCCCCTATGTTCTAACAATTTTTCTTGGTTCTGGAGATACAGAGAAGTACGTAACACAGACATGGAACCTGACCTCACAGATTTGATATTCTAGTTGGGAATTCAGACAAGAAGCAAGTATGCAGGCAATTAAAATAAAATAATTAAAAGGTTGAATACATGCTATGAAAGAAGCAAATAGGGTTATTTGTAAGAATAAAAACAGAGAGGTCTACTTTGACATTATGGATAGCTTCTCTGAGGAGGTTACAATTAAGCTGAATTAAAGTAACAGAAGAAACAAACCATGCAGAAAATGGAAGAAAAAGCATTCCAGAGAGAAAAAACATCATGAACCTTGAAGCAGGAAAGAGTTTGGCATAGTCAAGAAACTGAAGATAGAGCAGTTTACCTAGAGGTCCATGGGGAAGAGGTCAGATCACATTAGGGTTGTAGGCCCTGGTAAAAAGCTGGAGTTTTATTCCAAAGGCACCAGAAAACCATAGGAGAACTTAAAATGTTTAGTAGCATGATCATATTTACATTCTAAAGAATACTCTGTTTTAATACATTCAGGCTGCTATAACAAAAATACCATAAAGTGGTGGCTTACAAACAATGAATATTTATTTCTCACAGTTCTGGGGGCTGGGAAGTCCAAGGTCAGGGCACTGGCAGATTCACAATCTGGTGAGAAACGTCTTCAGTGTTCTAGACTGCCATCTTCTCACTGCATCCTCCCATGGTATAAGGGGTGAGGGATCTCTCTGGGGCCTCTTTTAATAAGGGCACTAATCTCATTCCTGAGGGCTCTGCAGTCCTGACTTAAGCACCTCTCAAAGGCTCCACCTCATAACACCATCACCTTGAGGGGTAGGTTTCAACATATGAACTTGGGGCAGACACAGATGCTCAATATATAGCACTCTGACTACTGCATGGAGAATGGATTTGAGATAAATTGATCTATCTATCTAGATCTTCCAAATATATGTGTGTGTGTGTGTGTATACACACACACATATATATAATTAGTTTGTGTTGTGGAACCAGGAATGTATTTGATGGTGCCATTTACTGAGAAGGGTAACACAATTTGGTGGGGGTGGAGATGAACTGATGTGGGGAGGCAGGTACCAAGTACATAATTTTGGCAAGTTTGAGATATCTGTGATGTATCTAAGTGCAGATGTCAAGAACACAACTGTATATGCAAGTCTGGTGATCAGAGAAGAGTCCTGGACTGAAAATGTACCTTCATCACAATGAAGAAGATGAAAAGGATTGTATTAATTTGTTCAGACTGCCATAACAAAATACCACAGACTGGGTGGCTTCAACAACAGACATTGATTTTATCACAGTTCTAGAGGCTGAGTCCAAGAGCAAGGTATTAGTAGGACTGGTTTCTTCTGAGGTATATCTCCTTGGCTTGTAAACAGCTGCCTTCTCCTGTGTCCTCACATGATCTTTCCTGGTATCCACATTTCCTCTTCTTACAAGGACAATAGTCAGAATGAATTAGGCTCCACCTAATTTTTTCATCTTAATTTAATCACTTCTTAAAAGACATTCCTCCAATATATAGTCACATACCAAGGGTCAGGACTTCAACATATGATTTTTAGGGGTCACAGTTCAGCCTTAACAAGGATATTTATATTCATTATAATTGATGAAGTTACTTCAGGAAAGAACGTAGAGAAAAAAATAGATTCTAGAACTGAACTCTGAAGAACCCCAATATTTAGAAGAGACATTTTCAACAAAGGGACTAAGATTACACATCAAGTTAGACAATTAGGAGAGTATGGTGTTCCAGGAACCAAAAATGGATAATGTTTCAACTAGAGAGTGGTCAACACTGACAAATGATGCTCAAAGACTGAGTCAAGCAGGATTGAGATGTGTCTTTTGGGTTTGGTGACAAGGAATGTGTGATTTTGACTAAACCTGTTTTAATGGATTGCTAGGGGCACAAAGATGACAGCATTGGGTTCAATATGAAATGTAAGATGAAAATAGGGACAATAAATTTATCCCTTTTGTATATTTGAAATATTCTTATGATAAGAAAATGATAAAGCAAAGAAGCGCTGATAATTGACTCAATACAGTCTTGTGAAAGCAAGTGAGGATGGGATCCAGAGTACAAGTAAAGGAGTTGGCCTTTGATAAGAGAAAGTCATCTTTTTCTGTTATAACAGAAGGAAGGAAAAAAGAAAATAGCTACAGATTGTAAGTATTTTGTAAGCTTGATGGTCAGAAAATGAACAATGCGTCTGATTGTGTCTGTTTCCGAGTGAGGTTTGATACAACATTAGCAGTCAAGAGTGAGGGTGGGAAATGTATAGATGAGCATGGAGGAGAAAGAAGAGTATCTGGAAGTCTGAAACATCTGTCTGTAGATCGTATTCAGTCTCCCCACCTCTATTTCACACCATGTGAACTTACTCTTTCTATGTAGCACGTATCTGCTTCCCTGCAGTGCTCTGATACTCTGCCAACTGGTCTTTGGGGCTAGGTTGAGAGAAAAGCTTGCAAGTAAGGTAATAAAAGGAAAAAAATTAACAGTAATTTCAAAAGCAATTAAATTTAAAACCACATTTATTGAGTTAACAAATCATGAGTTAAAAACAATTTAATTTTTAAAGACTTTCATTGAATTCAAAAACAGTGAAACTACTTTATTAATTTAATTGTTTTGAAGTCAGTATTTTGGAACTCAATAAAAGTGTTTTTATTACTTTCATTTTCCTGAGCTTTCCTCTGTACTCAGTCAGGTCCCCTTGCTGACAGAGCTGGCCCAACTGTAAACAGGACAGATTCTACATCTGAGGACAATATTGCTCATGTCCTTTTCTGACATTTAAATTTTATTTCTATCCTTTCCTCCAAAAGTCTTGTTTGTCGGTCAGTTTGTTTTGACCTCTATCATATGCCACACGTGTGTGTATGTGTGTTACTGCACCAGTTATGAAATGTATCAGTCAGGGCCCATTCAGGTGACACACAGAAACCACAGAAGTGCTTTCATTAAGAGAAGTGTAATATAAGAACTGTTCAGAAGCTAAACATGGCTAACTAGTAAGAGGGATACAAGAGGCCTCTAGGGCTGAGAAAGACAGAATAAGGAAGGAACTCAGAAACTTAGAAAAATGCCCTCCCCAAAGCTCTTTTCAGACTTCTGAAGGAAGGGATATGACCCTACAAGAGCTCATAGCATGCCATTGGGGAGAAACCGGGCAGAAGCTAAAAGCTACAGCTGAACCTCAGGGGCAGGCAGTCCGTCGCTGGGTGCAGTAGAAACTGGCTGGAGAGCAAGGGCCACAGCTGAACTCTGAGGGCTGCCACAGGGAGGGCAAACAACCATGCCAGAAGTGACACTGTGAAATGCTGAAGGCTACAAAGGTTAATGCTCTCAGCACCCACGACACCCTGAATCCTTCCCTAGCCTTGCAGAGAGTGCTCTACGCACCCTCACAAAAAGCCAGCTGGCAAAGAAGAAACATCGGCATAGTCCAGTTCAGTATCACAAAGAGGGGCAAAGATGTGTGGCTGTAGAGATGAGGGAAAGTAAACCCACAACTATTACATGCGGCTATTCTCCCTGAGCTCCCAATCCACTTGTCTATGCTCTTGTCATATGGAGGTGGGGCTGGGCTTCTCCTCTGCTGGATGACATATGGACCAAAGATTCTTAGAGATGAAAGGACCATTTAGTCACACTGCCCCACAACCACCACCTCCATTGACGTCTGGGGAAAACTGATTTTTAGGTAAAGTGACATGTCCACTATCTCACGCTCATGAATTGTTATCAGCATAGTGGATTTTCTGATTCCCAGCACTTGTGTGGTCTTTCCAGTGACACTCTTCCTCCCCTAGTAAGTCAACATTTTTAATGTACCATCTAATATGCTTGTGCTCCTTTGTCAATATTAGCAGTTCTTTCATTCATCTACTTAGGACAGAGAATCTTTTACAAAGTACAAAAACACTTGTAAATCTTAGGGGAAATTTCTGATAGCTGTAAGAAAAAGCTGTCATTGTGTAATATTCAAACATGTTTTTAAACTTAAGAAGGGAAAATAAACAAAGCTTCTATAAAAAGAGACTTAGCTAGGCAGATGAGGGTTGCTAGCCTACTTAGAAAGTAATCTTAAGTGGTTTCACGTAAATTGTTTTCACGGTACAAGGAACTTCAAGAATGAGTTACACAGCAGTTAGCAATGGTTACTATGGTTGCAAAAGTAAACTTGATCACCTGGTTGGTGAATACTAGGTGACGTTGGATGTTTGCTGTTATGTTCTTCCTGTAGAGATTTTAAACTGTTTCAATAACCAGGAGAGGGAAAAGAAAAAAAGGGTAAGATTCAGGGTTTCAGCAGGTCTGTCTGCAAAAGGAAACAGAATTTGCTGAGGAAAGCTACTTTTAGTGCTCATTAGTAGAGAGGCAAAAGTGATACACTGGATAAAACAACTGGGATGAAAGCCTGCTTACAGGGGTTTTCAAATACCCAGAAGCAGCTGACCTAAACCAAGCTGGAAGAAGGGAAGCAACCAAGGTGACAGAATTTTGTACCGAGGCGGCTCTGTCCCCATGAAAACCAGATGCTTATGTCAGCTCAGCTGGGAAAGGCCTTTGCTCCTACGCGCTCAATGGAATCAGATGCCTGGGTCGGGCGTGGAGGGCTCCCCATGCAGTAGGAACTAGATGAATTCTGGTGGAAGGGAAGGACCCTTGGGAAGCCATCCCCTCCCCCTCACTTATAGAGAATCTTGTTTTTCCCTTGGTATGTGTGTGTTCAGGAGGCCTTGGCAGAAAAAGCAAGGGTTTTGGAATTTAGATCTAGATTCAAATACAGGCTCTACAAATCTCTCAGTTCTATTTCCTTGTGAATAAAATGAAACCACTGTGCCTACTTGTAGGTTTATAGGAAGATTAAATAAAATATGGAAGTAAAGCACCCATTTCCATGCCTGGTGTATCAATGCTGCTGGTGTTGCTATTACTACTACTACTAGTGAACCATTATTACTACTCTCAAACAACAAAAACGTCCCTCTCTGAAGAGAGAACCATGACAAAGCCAGCTAATGGAGCTGGATCTCTAGTATTTGGCATTCTGTATCTTCCGCTTGGGGAACAGACTGGGTTGGGCACACACACACGCACTTAAACCTCCTTTGTACTAGCATCCCACCCCAATCTCCATGGCCATCTCTCATCCCCTCACACACAAAAGATAGAGAGGTTGTGCTTTGTGTGGGACAAAATACGTTTTTATAACAGAAAAAACACAAAGATAATATAAAAAAGTAAAATAAATAAAATTATCTAAAACCAATAGTCAGACATGAAATGCTCAGTGGAAATAGTGTTTTTAAGCCAATCTTATTCTTACAGGGTATCCCAAGAGATTACATTAAATAAAACAACACACTTGAAGGGTAAAAATGTTGAAAGTATTCTATGAAATAAGCATTATAATATAGAAATAAATCAATGAAAGCTGAAAAGTTAAACAATAAATAAGTAAAATGTATCATTAGCTAAAACAGATATACTAAAGATATTGCCTAGTAAAATGAAATGGTTTAAAATAAGGAACTTGTGACAAAACCACGCAAGGTAAAAATATACAGAAACCAACTTAGAATGAAGCCTATCTAGACAAAGAGCCTTTTTTCACACAGTGGATGGAGGCACATCTTCGATGAGGACACCTTGGGCACAATTCTGAGCATAGCACACACTATGCCTCTCAGCCCCTAAGGGACAGTGGGAACACAGGTTTGTACTATTTTACAGCAATTCCTATTAAGGGCTGAGTTTGGCCTTTGCTGATAAATAGACCTGGGTTCATACCCTGGCTCTTCCACTCCAAGTTGCGTGAATGAGGATGAATCATATAATCCCTCTCTGTCTTAGTATCTCATCTATAAAATACAGATTGGGATAGTGCCTTCCTCGTAAGGTAGCTGTGAAAATCAAATGAGATACTCCATTTAAAGAGCTGAGTTTAATCTGTGACATTAGCATGAGCTCAATAAATGACCGGTATTCCTCTTGCTATTATTAGCTTAGGTAACAGAAATAGTGCAGGTGGGATAGAGCCCTTTAGAACATGAGACACACAGTATCCGGAGCAGCTAATCACACAGTCCAATGACATAATGGAGATAACGGAGAGGAAAGAAATACATGCCCAACACAGACATCCTCAGCATCAGAGAAAAGGAGTAAAGTCACAAATGCCACATAGAATTTGAATGAAGTAATCAATAAATGTACATGAGACCCTCTCCCAACAAGGATAAACACTACAGGCCAAACTTAAGGAGACTGCAGCTCCCACAGATTGGTTGAGGAGAGAGCCAGAAATATACTGTCTTGTAGTGTCTATCGTAGCCATATTTGTGCCCCCAGCCTACTGCAACCTCAGGAAACATTATGACAGCAACACCAGAGTCCAAGGATTGACATGAAGGGAAACCCTGTGGTGAGAAACTGCAGGCCACCAGAAGGCCCCTTGTAAAAAAAAAAAAAATGCCCTCCTAATAGTGGAGTTCTCTGCAGGAAGTCCTTGACAATTAAGTCCCAAGATGGTTATGCCCAAGATGGAAAACTTCTGACAAAAAAGACCTTTGATTGTTACTGACATCTTTAAAACAACAGAGAATGGTTTCCAGTTACCTACCAAGAGAGTGCCAGTGAATTCCCTGCAAGGCCTCAAAGGCAAGCCAGGACACAATCAGATAGTCGTATCAAATTCACTCTAAAACAGATAAGCTCAATTATATGTGTGTATCAAAGGAACTCACTATAAAGAATAACTTTATAGTGGATTAGTTATAACCTCAGTCAGGTCCATGACTCCACTCCAAGGTGTGATCTTTTTAAAAATTATTAATTCAGGTTGTTTTTCCTTTGACGTTTTTTATCACATGTCATTATTTAACTTCTTTATTGAAGTACATGTACATGCATGAAATTACACGTATATTAAGTGCTCAGTGAATTTCCACTTATGAAATCCACCCACAACCATCACATTGATCAAGGAATATAACATTCCCAGCACTGCAGTAGCTCCCTCCATGCCTTGTCTTGGTTGTTCTGGTCACTGCTCTTCCAAGAATCACTACCGTCCTGAATTTCTAATAGTATAGACAAGTTTCTGCTGTTTTTGTACTTTATATAAATGCAATCCAACAGTGTACACTTTCTTCCTGACAACTTCTTTTGCTCAAAATCATGGTTTGAGGTTACTCCACATGGCTATGAAAAACTGTGGTTCACATTTTCAGTGCTGTCTGGTATTCCACTGTGATTATGTATTCAGCCACTCTATTGGTAACACACATTTGGATTGTTTCCAGTTAGGTATTATTATAAATAGAACTGCTATGAAAATTCCTGCCCATGTTGTTTTGTGATCATATACATGCATTTTTGTTGATTATTTACCTAATAAGGGAATTTCTAGGTCATAGGACTCTAGGTTTTTAATGATTCAATAGTTGGTAACATTGACTAAATCTTCTATCTGAAAAAAAATTGAAGGAAAAAGTTTACTGAAGTATGGGCATGTATGATCTACCATTAGAGAGTTTATAATAACACTGACGGTAAAGTTACCTATTCATCTTAAGCAACTTCAATATTATAAGTTACTTGGAAGAAATAAGTGTCATAGGGCTTATTTTGAAAATTCAAACTAATTCACTCACTTCAAATATCTTAAAGATTGCTTTTTAATGTACAGCTTTATTATGGGTAGCCACATAGTAAAAATATTGACAGACACATTGATGGACATTAATTCTATGCCCTCATACTAAAATTACAAGAAGGTTAAATTTGGTATTTGATTTCTTAATTTTTCCCAAGACTTGGTTGGGCTGAATGCGTATCATTTCTTCTTCTTTGTAAAATAAAGTGAGCCTGTTTACATGAAAGAGAAAAAGAAACACAGAAGAAAATCATCTATTTAAATCTTTGTACTAAAGTCACTTTTCCACACCTCTTAAAATGTTCAATCTGATTAAAAAATAGAAAAGTTCTCAAACCTGAAAGACTGATACGACTTCATGAGAATTAACGCAATAGCATTTTTAATAAGATAAACACTGCATCTGGGAAATAAAATCTTCTAATGTTCAAAATGTGATTAGCAAAGCCCACATCCTGAAGGAATTCTTTCTGTCTAAGCAAGAAAAGGTCATGCAGCTCAGGCAGCTTCCCCAGTATTTATGGTTTTACCATTTTCAGTAAATCACTCATACTGCTTTCCCAGAATCGCATACCCTCACAGAATGAAAGGCCCTAAAAGACTGTCTCTAATCCATCTCTGTCCTCCATGCCCATTTTAAATGAGAAAATTGAAAGCCAGAGAGAGAAAGGAATTTGCCCAAGCTCAACCAGTACATTTTTAGCAAACCTGTGTTGGCAAACTTGTGACTAGAACCCAGTTCTCTTTGCACACAATACACTTATTTTATTTATAAAATACATCTTTTATGAGTATTAATTATTCCTTTTCACTATGGCAGATACCAACAGTATACACAACATTCCAGGTATGATACAGTGTCTGTGCATAACCAAACATCCCTTGTCATATCCAAAAGACCTCATCATACACACACTTTAGGAAGGCAACTTAGTGAACATTTATTCACTTACGCATCCGTTCACTCAGCAAGCACACTGAACATCAACTATATGCAAGGCATTGTACTTGGTCTTGGAAGAGAAAAATAATCAGCCAATATGTCTGACCTCAGAGAGTTTTATCATTTGGGGCTACCATTAGGAAAACAAATAATAGCAAACTGATGAGATGCATGTTATAATAAAAATATATACAAGCTTTCATGGGGGTCAAAGTCAGAGGACATAGGGATTAAAGCTGTCAGGCAAGGAAAGGAATCATAGAAAACTTCACAGAGAATCTAGTGCTCAACCTGAACCTTGAAGCATGAGTAAGAAAAAAGCTTGTGAAGGGACAAGGACAATAGGGAAGAGCGAAACCATATTCCTGACAGAGGTGACATGATGTAAATCACAGCACATGTGAGATGATAACATATGAAACTGGCAGAACAGACATTCAGAATGCCTGGAGTAGAGGATTCACATGAGGGAGCGACTAGGAAAGTAGGTGGGGAAGACCACAGTGAAATGTACATGTCATACTAAGGAGTTTTGGCTCTATCCCATAGACAATGCAGAACCCCTAGAGTATTTTGAGGAGTAGATAGGATCCAAGTTTCAGATTAGGAAGATCACTTTAGCTTCAGTGTAGAGATATATTATGCCTTCAAGGTTAAAAAGAAACCAGAGGTAGAGACCAGTTGAGGAGAGCCAACTGAGATACAGTAGTGGCTTGATCTAATATGAAGAGTGTTTACCCAAAGTAGGTAACACACACAATGAAGACACTTTTCTCTATCCTGAAGATAACAGCAACTTAACTCTGTAACATTATATGGAACATTTTCACATCTTCTTTGAAAACAACCGTGTAAAAACATTTCTTAATCTCATCTTAGTTGTCCTTTACTGAAAACATAATAGCAGGAGACCACTACTCATTCCCTATCCCCATTTCCATTGAAGAATCTTCCAAAATCTGACTGGGGAAATATTCAGGATAATATCCCACCACTGATCTTCATCTGCCCCATGTCTCCTTGTACAACTGCAGGTGTGGTTTCTGTAGTGGAGAGAGCATAGGATTTGGAATGACAAAACTAAGGTTTAATTTCCTGATTTATTGTTTGTTTTATGTCCTTGACTAACATAGCTTTCTGAAACTGAAGCTCTGAATATACAAAATGGAATTAACTACATACACTTACTTAACTCACAAGATTCCTGTGAGGCTTATACAAAATAAAAACACTGTGAAATGACACTGAAAACTATAACATGCTATTTATTTTTTAGTTAATAGTATATACGTCACAGATTACGTCCCTGAATATGAAACAACTCACACAGCAATTTTTATTCTCAACCATGGACATAAATCACAAAAGCAATCAACAGAAACCTGAAGAGCTTCTAGATTCTTTTATATTTCTCCAATACCACCTACTCAAAATTCAAAACCTAAATTCAAATCAGTAAAGGAAATTTCTGCCAGAGTCTTAGGGCTACTTCATTCCACTAGAAACCCCAGTAGTGGAGGTTACAATGGCATTCATTTGGCCATTAAGAGTCACAAAACATCACAACAAAACTCTCCTTTTCTTAAAAGCAATGTTCTCCTCCTCATATGTCTATAGTTTTAGTGTGTCATGATACACTCAGAGGTTAGTGAGGAGTGCACAGCTGCTTTCCATCTTATCCCCAATGGCCTCTGAATGATGGGTCTTCTGAGGTGTTTCTTTCCCCAATGTATATAATCACATTTCAAGACACCTTTGTGCCCTCTCCACTTCAACTCTGACTTATACTGAGGTTGTCTTAGGATTTCATGTTTATGAAGGCACCTCCCATCAGGCTGCCCATGCCTAGGGCAACTATATAAATTATTACCCCAACCAGGATACTTTTAAGGCTGAAGAAGAGTGCTGTTAATAATTACATAAAAACAACATGAATAAATGTGGACTACCCCATGCACATTGTAATGCATGATCACTGCACCCATGCCCCACACAGCCATCAAAGAGAAGCTTGAAGTCATAGGGTTTGACAGGCAACCCCTGGGCAAAATTAGTTCCAGTGCTCATTTATCATTCTGGAGTTACAATTCCTCTCAATCATAACATAAATTAGTCACAGGGATGAAAATAGAGCATAGAGAATATAGTCAATAATTCTGTAACATCATTCTGTGTTGACAGATAGTAACTACACTAGTTGGGATGAGCATCTAGTAGTATAGATAACTGTTGAATCACTGTATTGTATACTTGAAACCAGTATAATATTGTACATCAACTAACACATCAGTAAAAATGAATAAAGATTTTGCTTAATTTTCTAGTGAATTCAGTGATGCAGCTTAAAATATGCTTTTAAAAAATATTTTATCCAGTATTTTTAGTTGTTTTGCCACAGGAGAATAATCCAGGGTTTTGAGTCTCCCACTCAACTAAAAATATATATCCTGAATGCCATTTTTTAGTGTCTATAAACACACAAACATACACATACAGAGAAATGCAATTAGAAAAGAAAAATGTCTGGAAAGGAAATAAAGTGTTAAGAGTCACAATTTATAGGAAGCAGAAATATGGGTGACTTGCGTTTTTCTCTTTAAAAATTTCTCTATTTCCAAATGTTTTATGGTGAGTTTTGTTACTTTTGTATAAGGGAAAAAAGCTGAAATGATTGATATTTGAGGCAATCAATCTAAGAAATAAGCTAATGCTCTATTAGTTGAGATTCAGCAAGCTCTACTCATATGAAATTAAAATATCAGAAAGCTCTATACTTCAGCTACAGTTTACTTCCCTTTACAAACACTTTATATTATTTATAACTGCTTTTTCCTTTTTTTAATCAAAGACTGATATATAAGAAACAATCACTTGAAGAACATCTCCAAATGTCCTATGAGACAATGATAGAAGACACTACCCAATGTCCTTTATATATGTGTTCATGGGACACATTTCTCAGAGATACGAGAGAAAATGTACCATCTATGAAAGTTCGGCATAGTTCCTTTTCATCACTAAAGGCTACAAAATAGACATCTTTTTGGCTAAGTGTTAGTATCCTCGGCTGTAAGATAGGGATGAGATTCTACTTAATGGGGGGTTGTTGTTTTTCCCTGTTTTTCACTGTATCTGAGTCCTTTCTTATAAGACCAAATTCTTTTGAAAAATAGGTAAATATAAACAACCCATAGAAATTTTAAGGAATTTATTATAAAAGGGCTATGCATCCTTTTTGCCACCACTAGAGGGCTCAACTAGCTTTCAAAAATACCATTGATTCATTTACCATCATTTTACTGGCTGAGTAAATATTTACTTAATACTTACCACAGGCTAGACACTTCTAGGTACTGGGGATACAGCAGTGTTTAAATACACAAAGTATCTGTGTTCATGCTGGTCATTTTTGTGAATATATTTGTGGAGGAGGTGTGATGGTGAGGCGATAGATAATAAATAAGATGATTACAGATTATAATGCACAATTTGATTCAAATATGCAGGATACTGTGATTTAGAATGCTGGATGGCTATTGAAGAAGAGTAGCAAAGTTATGGAGATGACATCTGAGCTAATTATAGCTAACTTTTTTACTATTGTCAGGCATATTTCTAAGTACTTCACATGCATTAATTTATTTACTCTCATAACATCTCTGCAATGTATAATCATTATCTGCATTTTACATATAAAGAAACTGAGACATCAAGAGAGTAACTTGACAAAATTAGGAGGCAGAGACCAGATTAAAATATAAGTATTTTGATTCCAAAGCCTATGTGCTCTACCACTGTTATAGTGCAAAGAACAGGGGAAAAGCATTAGAAGGAAGAGTAAATTCAAAGGCCCTGAAAATGGTAACGTTGATGCATCAGAAGAAAAAGGATTTAACAGCAGAAGTGACAGCCTTAAGTAGGTGAGAATCACTACTGAGAGAAAAGGAAACTGTGCCCTCGTGCTCATGAGCTCCACTCCCAAGGACAGTGACCAGGAGCTAGGGCCTCCTGACAGCTGGGAGCCGTGACAAGGAGCAGGCCATGTAGGCTGGGAGACTGCTGCATGCTTTTCCAGCACCTAGGGTAAAGCACTCTTGAGAAAAGGAAGTTTGCCAGGAAGTCTCTAAACTTCTCACTAAGGAAATCGTTAAAATTTCCCACACAGGAAAACAAAACAAAAAATGGCAAGATCTGAAGACCCAAAACATTGGATGGGAGCTCAAATTAATTACTGACATTCATCCTCATTTACAGTCATGAACATGTGCCTGGGTATCTTATCAGAGCAGAAATTTTTGTCCTGTTGATTGTTGTATCCCCAGCACTAAGAGTTTTCCTGGCATGGTGAGGGTTCAATAAATATTTGTTAAATTGGAGAAATATTTTGATTTAGAGACAATGACTTCAATCTATGATTATGCCTTTTCAAGCTGAAAATATGTTCAGGAAATAAACTTGGTTTGTGGAGCCCTATGCTAGCCTCAGTGTTCTGACCACCTTATTTTGAAACTCTTTGTCACTCTCATGCACTCAGGCTCCAACTGTGGTTTAACTTCCAAAGGCCAGCCCCTCTGTTGATGCAAGCTCTTCGATGGAGGATAGCCCTCAGGCTGCTGGCAACCCGGAGCCCATTCCAGGCTCACCAGTCATAGAGAGCAAGAACCTGGGAATTTACAAAGGTGGCAACAGACCCAATGACAGAGGGATGCAGAGGTGTAAGTCCCCTTGCTCGCTTGCCCACAAGTGGAACAGTTCTGAGATGTGACCCACGGTATCTCTAGGGCTGCTCTGCAGCAGAATTAACCTTTGAGGAACTTTGGTTGATACAGAAACCTTGCTTGGCCTCCTTCCATTCCTGATCTCAACCCCCCACTATCCTACTGGTTTACCCAGGGAGTGTTCCCTGATAAATCATTTTCACATGTGGACTCATCACAGAGTTCACTTTGAGGGACCAGCCCTGAAATAATCTCCCAAAATTATATTTTCCACATATCAAATTTCAGAGTGACATGTTTATGATGGGAATTCTCCAAGGCCAAGTGCAGCAAAGAAGGCTTCATTGAGCCTAGAGTCAATATTTTGGCCATATCAGATATTTCTGTAAAATTCCTTAAAGTTATACAGATAATTAATTTTTACACCCCAACTAGATAGAGAAAATAGAAAGAAAACAAAATGGCTATAGAGAAGTCTGAAAGTACCAGTTTTTCATCTAGATGGTACTTACTGCATCAGTTTAAATTTTTGTCTCTATAATGATGCTCCATTATATACACTTACAGCCCCTGGGTGACTGCAAGATACTATATATACAAAGGTTCCAATTTCTCTATGTCCTCACCAACACTTGTTATCGTCCTTCTTTTTGATTATAGCCATCCTACTCCCACTGTGTGTGGAATAGTAGCTCATTGTGGTTTTGATTTGCATTTCCCTATTGACTAATTATATTTTCTTTGGCTATTTCATGTACTAATTGGCAATTTATATAACTTCTTTGGAAAAATGCATATTCAAATCCTTAGTCCATATTTTAGTTGTCATCTTATGGTATTGTAAAGTATTCTTTATATACTCTAGATATCATTCCCATATCAGATATACGACTTTCAAATATTTTCTTCCATTCTGTGGGTTGCGTTTTCACTCCCCTGATGGTATCACTTGGAGCAAAAAGTTCTGAATTCTGATGTAGTCCAATTTATCTATTTTTTTTTGTCAGTTGTGTTTCTTGTATCATATTTAAGAAAACCATTGCCTAATCCAAAGTCAAGAAGCTTTACTCCTATGAATTCTTCTAAACCTGTTACATTTAGGTCAATGAGCTATTTTGAGTTAATTTAAATTATAGGTATAAAGAAGGATCCAATTTCATTATTTTGCATGAGGATACCCATTTGTTCCACTACTATTTGTTAAAAAGACTATCCTTCCTCTATTGCACTCTTAGCACCCCTCAAAAAATCAGTTCAACACAAATGTAAGGGTTTATGTCTATACTCTCAACTCTATTCCATTGATCTATATGTTTATATTTTGCCAATACCATACTCTCCTGATTACTGCAGCTATGTAATGACTTTTGAAATTGGTAAGTGTGCATCTTTGAAATTTATCTTCTCAAAATCATCTGCCTTTTATGAGTTTCTTGCATGTCCATATCATTTTTTGATTGACTTGTCAGTTTCTTCAAATAAGCAAGCTAGTATTTTGAAAGGTATTCTTTTGAGACTTTAGATCAATTTGAGGAACATTGCCATTGTAACAATATTAAGTTATCTGTTTAATGAACATGAAATGTCTTTTCATATGTTTAAAACTCTTTAATTATATTGTGTTTTGTAGTATTCAGCATGCAATTTTATACTTCTTTTGTTAAATTTATTCCCAAGTATTTGTTCTTTCTGATGCTATTGAAAATGGAATTGCTTTCTTAATTTCATTTCCAGATTGTCACTGCTAGGGTATATAAATACAATTGATTATTGTATATTGATGTTATATCCTGCAACATTGCTTAACTTATTAGTTTTAATAGATTTTTAATGGATTCTTTAGTATTGTCTATATGCAAGAACACATTTTATGCTAACAGAGATAATTAACTTCTTCCTTTTCAATCTGGATGTTTTTATTTCTCTTTCTTGCTTAATTATTCTGGCTAGAACTTCCAATATAATGTTGAATAGACATGGTGAGAGCAGACATACTACTTTGTCCCCAATCTTAAGAGAAAAGCATTCACTCTTTCACCTTTAAGTATGATGTTAACTGTGAGTTTTGCAAAAATGGGCTTTATCAGGTTGAGGAATTTCACTTCTACTCATAATTTGTAGACTATTTTTATCATAAAGGGGTGTTTATCAAATGTTTTTTCAGTGTCTGTTGAGATGAACATATGTTTATTTCTGTCCTTTATTCTATTGATAGAATGTATTATATTAATAGGTGTTTGGATGTTATACAACCTTACATTCCTGATATGAATCCTTTTTAGTCAATGTGTATAATTATTTTTATATGTTGCTTGATCTGGTTTGCTATTAGTTTATTGCAATCTACATTCATAAGGATTTTGCATCTATATTCATAACGAATATTTGTATTTAGTTAACTTTTTGCCTCATTTTAGTGTCTTGGATACATGGGCCTAATAGAAAGTGATGGGAATTAATCCATCCTCTTCTAATTTTTGGAAGAGTTTCTGATGATTTGGTATTAATTTGTCTTTAAATGCTTGGTAGAGTTCACCAGTGAAGTCATTCTGTGTCTGGAGTTTTCTTTTTCATACGTTTTTTGATTGCTTTCTATTTCATTGTCCTTATTTTTAATAAGTTTACTCACATTTTTAAATCAGTTCTGGTAGTTTGAAACTTTCTGGTAATTTGTCCACTTCATCTAGGTTATCTAATTTCTTGGCATACAGTTGTTGATAGTATTTCTTGATAATCTTATATCTAGAAGGTAGGAGGATGTCTCTTTTTCTTTCCCAACTTTAGTAACTTAAGTCTTTCCTCTTTTTTGTCTTGGTTAACATAAATAGTTTCTCTATTTTGTTGAATTTTGCAAAGAATCAACTTTTGGTTTGGTTGATTCTCTCTACTGTTTTTCTATTCTTTATTTCATTTATTTCTGCTTTAATCTTTACACATGTCATATTTCTCTTACTCCTTTCTTTGACTTTAACATTTTACTATGATTTGTTTTGCTATGGCTTTCCATGTTTATCCTACATGGAATTTGATGAGATTTTTGGAAGTACAGAATTCTGCAAATTTTTAGCCATTAAGTTTAGTATTTTTTCACTTCTTTCTCTCTTTCCTCTCTTGATATAGCTATTATACATATTTATGCACTTCCTGGCATCTCTCATTTTTCTAAAGCTCTATTTGTTTATTTCCCTGTTATTCAGATTGCCCAGTATCTATTAGCCTATCTTCAAATTCACTGACTCTTTCTTTAGCCAGCTCAAATTTACTTGTTTAGCTCCTATAGTGAATTTTGATCTCGTTTATCATACTTTTCTACTCCAGAATTTCCATTTGGTTCTTTTTAAAGATAATTTCTTTTCTATCTCCTTATCAATACTCTCTATTTGATGAGACATTGCCCATTATACTTTCCTTTACTTCTTTAGGCATGGCTTCCTTCAGTTCTTTGAAAATATTTTAAATGGCTGTTTTCGTTTTTGCTATATACAACATCTGGTTTCTTCCAAAAGGCAGTTTCCATTGCCAGTTCTTTTTTTTACTATGTATGGAGTATGCTTTCCTGTTTTTGAATGCCTCACAATTTTTGTGAAAACTGGATATTTTAGATAACATATTACAACAATGCTGGATATTGATACCCACAGAGCTTGATATTGTTGCTCACTTTGTTGTTTTATTTGTTTAGTGACTTGGTTGAACTAATTCTACAAAGTCTGTTTTCCTTGTAGTGTGCAGAATCTGATGCCCTTGCACACTTTTTTCTTTCAGGAGATGCTTTCAAATCTGTTCCATGTCCTGCTCTGATTGCTCCTGGATGAGTATAGCTTAGTGATTATGCAATCTCCCTGTCCCCCAGAATAGACTGTAATCTCAAGAGGGCTTTTCTTGACTGCTCTTTTTCTGGTTCTCTGTTAAAACTTCTGACTTCTCTGACAATGAATCTACGAGCACCCTCTTAATTACATTCCAGTGAGATCACAATTGTGTTTTGACAATTCTCTTAGACATGGAGTTCTCCTCACTCTGTTCCAAATACTCTCCTCAGAGAGCTCTCTGGACTTCTTTGTTTTTATGACCTGACTCCTCTCTAGGCAGAACCATTATGCTATTAAAAAGAGATGGGGACTGGGATAGTAGTCTCCTCTCAGAGTGACACCTTATTCTATTAGTGGGTACTACATAAGATAGGGGTAAGGGCACTAGTGGTCCCTACCCTTCTTGGCTTGCCTTGCTCAACATGGAAACTCCACTCTACTGCCCAGCTGGGGTAGAAAAGATCAAACTCCAGAATTCTCAACCTGCAGTGGCTGGGTGAGGAAAGATCCCTTAGCCTTAGCCTCTGCAACACAGAGTTAAAAGATATGAGAAATGATGGTAACCTGTATCGTCCAAGCTGAAACCATAACTCCAAAGTAACAACTGAAGGGGAGAGGGAATTCTATCTTCTTGACCACATTTGCCCAGAGTAAAGCACCTTGAGTAGTTTCTGTAAGATGAGGTTTTCAGAGGTTGGAAGAGGGAGTGGATCATGTCTCAAATGACACATTCTCTTACTGTTATGACTAAGATTTGGTGAATTTTCTTGATGAATGATTTTCCATTAGCTCTATGTCCTTAGTTAATTTCTATAAACTTTAAATGATTCCGTTTGTTTTGTTTTGATTTGATTTTCTTCAGTTTAACTGTTATTAGTTCAGGAGAGAATGTGCTACATTCCACACTCTGCCAATCTGGAAGTCATTATCTTTGGTCCTTAAACTATTAACAGAGTTTATTGTATTGAAATTTTCCATGTACATGGACATCAATGGAATTTATTGTAGTAGCATTTCTAAAACACCTATCATGTCATGACTTAACTATATGTTATTTTTTTAGCCTAATGGGCACTAACACTTCAATACCATTAGGTGCTCTCAGGATCCTTCAGATGAAAAAGTAGAAATGTCTTATACATGCAGATATCTTTTTGGTCAGTTCGTTTTGCACCAGATCTCTGAAGAATCACACAGCTCTAAAGAGAAGAAAGTTCTGCCCTTCACCAGACAATCTGAGTACTACAGCTCAGACTGATATAAGTTCACACAAACAAAGTGGATCACAGAATATGGTTCTAACATTCTCTCTTTCATCCATAATTGCAGTAATCCATGGAACAGAAACAAATGCTTAGGAAGTTATATGAAAGAGTTTCTGCAGTAAAGTTTGGCTACTGAAGTGATAGTACCTTCATTTAAGTTATGACCCGATATACATTATTGTCCCTTTAGGTAACATCGGACATAGAAACAATAGCATCTGAAACATACTTCAGACAATCATAAATTATGTAACAATTTTTGATTAATGATATAATATTGGTTTGGGGGCTAAGCTCAGTTTATGATATTATTACTAGTTAGGGAAATTCAAGATGAAGATTTTCCCTAGTATTTCATAAGCAAAATATATAGTCTGTTTCTATCTTCCTCACTTACCTTCATTTCAAACTTATATTTGTAAATTAAAGTAAAATTGTCTAACCCCATAAACAAAAGTAAACTCAAAATAGATCAAAGACCTCAATGTAATTCATGAAACCATAAAACTCTTAGAAAAAAACATAGGCAAAAATCTCTTGGACATAAATATGAGCAACATCTTCATGAACATATCTACCTGGGCAAGGGAAACAAAAGCAAAAATGAACAAGTGGGCCAATTCTGAACAGCAAAGGACATGATAAATAGAATAAAAAGACATCCGACAGCATGAGAGAATATATTCATAAATGACATATCCTATAAGGGGTTGACATCCAAATTATATAAAGAGCTTACAGACCTCAACAAACAAAAAGCAAACAGGCCAATTAAAAAATGGGCAATGGAGCCGAACAGACACTTCTCCAAAGAAGAAATTCAGATGGACAACAGGCACATGAAAAGATGCTCCACATCGCTAATCATCAGAGAAATGCAGATTAAAACCACAATGAGATATCACCTCACACCAGTGAGGATGGCCAACATCCAAAACACAAACAACAACAAATGTTGGCGAGGATGTGGAGAAAAGGGAACCCTCCGATACTGCCGGTGGGAATGCAAATTAGTTCAACCATTGTGGAAAGCAGTATGGAGGTTCCTCAAAAAACTCAAAATAGAAATACCATTTGACCCAGGAATCCCATTCCTAGGAATTTACCCTAAGACTGCAGCAGCCCAGTTTGAAAAAACATATGCACCCGTATGTTTATCGCAGCACTATTTACAATAGCCAAGAAATTGAAGCAACCTAAGTGTCCATCAGTAGATGAATGGATAAAGAAGATGTGGTACATATACACAATAGAATATTATTCAGCCATAAGAAGAAAACAAATCCTACCATTTGCAACAACATGGATGGAGCTAGAGGGTATTATGCTCAGTGAAATAAGCGAAGCAAAAAAAGACAAGTATCAAATGATTTCACTCATGTGTGGAGTATAAGAACAAAGAAAAAAACTGAAGGAACAAAACAGCAGCAGACTCGCAGAACCCAAGAACGGACTAATAGTTACCAAAGGGAAAGGGACTGGGGAGGATGGGTGTAAGGGAGGGACAATGGGGAAAAAGGGGCTATACGATTAGCAGATGTAATGTTGGGGGGGCACGGGGAGGGCTGTACAACTCAGAGAAGACAAGTAGTGACTCTATAGCATCTCACTAGGCTGAAGGACAATGACTGAATGGGGTATGTGGTGGGGACTTGATAATAGGGGGAGTCTAGTAACCATAATGTTGCTCATGTAACTGTATACTAATAATAGCAAAAAAAAAAAAGATACATCACAAAGATCATCCATCAAGATCAAATGGGATCCACCCCAGGGATGCAAGGATGTTACAACATTCTAAAATCCATCAATATCATCCTCCAAATCAACTGAAAGAAGGACAAAACCCACATGATCATCTCCATAAATGCTGAAAAAGCATTCAAAAAAATTCAACAAACATTCATTATAAAATCACTCAACAAAATCGGTATACAGGGCAAGAACCTCAACATAGTAAAGGCCATATAGGACAAACCCACAGCCAACATTATACTTAACAGTGAGAAGTTGAAAGCTTTCCCTTAAGATCAGGAACAAGACAAGGATGCCTACTCTCCCCACTTTTAATCAACATAGTTCTGGAGGTTCCAGCAACAGTAGTCAGAAAACACAAAGAAATAAAAGGCATCCAGATTGGTAAGGAAGATATTAAACTGACCCTGTTTGCAGATGTCATGATATTGTACCTAGAAAACCATAAAGAATCCACTCCAAAACTACTACATCTAATATATGAATTCAGCAAAGTTTCAGGATACAAAATTAATACGCAGAAATCTGTTGCATTCCTACACACTAACGATGAACTAGCAGAAAGAGAAATCAGGAAAACAATTCCGTTTATAATTGCATCAAAAAGAATAAAATACCTAGGAATAAACCTAACTAAGGAAATGAAAGACCTCTACTGTGAAAACTACAAGACATTCTTAAAAAAAATTAAAGAGGACATTAACAAATGGAAATTCATCCCATCCTTTTGGGTAGAAAGAATTAATATTGTCAAAATGGCCATCCTGCCTAAAGTAATCTACAGATTCAATGCAATCCCTATCAAAAAACCAACAGCATTCTGCAATGAACTAGAGCTGATAGTTCAAAAATTCATATGGAACCACAGAAGACCCTGAAAATCCAAAGCAAGGCTGAGAAGGGAGAGTAAAGTGGGGGGAATTCCACTCCCCGACTTCAAGTTCTGCTACGAAGCCACAGTAATCAAAAAAAAATTGGTACTGGTACAAGAACATACCCATAGACCAATGGAACAGACTAGAGAGCCCATATATAAACCCAAGCATATATGGTCAATTAATATACAATAAAGGAGCCATGGATATACAATGGGGCAATGACAGCCTGTTCAACAACTGGTGTTGGCAAAACTGGACAGCTACACATAAGAGAATGAAACTGGATTATTATATAACCCCATACACAAAAGTAAACTGATAATGGATCAAAGACCTGAATGTAATTCATGAAACCATAAAACTCTTAGAAAAAAACATAGGCAAAAATCTCTTGGACATAAATATGAGCAACTTCTTCATGAACATATCTACCCGGGCAAGGGAAAGAAAAGCAAAAATGAACAAATGGGACTATATCAAGTTGAAAAGCTTCTGGACAGCAAAGGACACCATCAGTAGAACAAAAAGACATCCTACACTATGGGAGAATATAATCATAAATGACATATCATATAAGGGGTTGACATCCAAATTATATAAAGAGTTCACAGACAGATTGGATTAAAGATGGCATAGTGAGAGGTGAGACAGAGGCTTCTTCCTAAAACCGCATATAATATGAAAATATAACTAATACAACTACTCTTGAAAGAGCAATAGTAAAGAGGACTGCAACAAATTGCATGCACCTGGAGACAAGAGCAACCCTCACGGAAAAGGGTAACATACTAAAGCTGTGGTCCTGTGGGATTCAAGCCTTTCCCCACCCCAGCTCATTGGCAGGAGAAAAAGGAATGGAGCAGGGAGGGAGTGGAGATCTTGGACTGCTGAATACCTAACTCTGGAGATCTGCTCTCGGAGCACAAACCTACATTTCATGGTGCTTGCATGATACTCTCGTAATTATGGGGTTGGAAAGCTAAGACAGGCAGAATTCCTGGAGAGACTAAGATTCCAGCTGCTTGTGGAAAGCAGGGATCCATATCCAGCTTCTCTGGGACAAAAGAAAGGCAGGCACTCTGAGAGACTTCCTAACAAAGAAGTACTTAGCAAGAAGGCTGGTAAAAGGGCAAGGATTGCACAGAGCTTACTGCTCAGGAGAAAGGACATGTAGACAAAATTGTCTGGGTGCACGCTGCCCATCAGATTGGGAGATTTCATGATATTCAGGTGCTCCATCTCCCTGGCTGCCTACACAGCTCCAAGAACCCCTTCTGTGACAGGCAGACTAGTGTGCCTTTCTCCTAGCCAGCCCCACCGGGCTTGTAAACTGGGAAATGCTACCCTGATGTTAGGCCAGCCAGAGGGAAGATCTGTCTACAGCAACTAAAAAGGCAAAGCACAGAGCTTATACCTGTGTGCTCAGCCCACTGGTTCAGGCAGTGGAGACAGGCATAGCAGCCAGGAACCAGGAAACTGCTCTTTCCTCCCCCGAGGCACCAATACTATTCCCCTACAATCCCCAACATTGCTTCAGGGGCTGAACAGCTAAAGAGAGTAGAGCTTCTGGGCACTAGAGGGCACAATACACAAATATGAAATGCGAAAGGAACCTGGTCCAGAGTAAAATTATGAATACAACTCCTGAGAAAGATTTAAATGATATGGACCTTATGATTCTCCCTGAAAGGGAGTTCAAAATAAAAATCATTAACAAGCTCATGGAGGTATGGAAAGATATTCAAGAACTCAGGAATGAATTCCGGTCAGAGATCGAATCATTGAAGAACACAATGGACGGTATTAAAAGCAGATTGGATATGGTGGAGGAGACGATAAATGAAATAGAAACTAGAGACAAGGAATACAAAGAAGCTGAGGCACAGGGAGAAAATAGGATCTCTAAAAATGAAAGAATATTGAGAGAACTGTGTGACCAATCCAAATGGAACAATATTTGCATTATAGGGGTAACAGATGATTAAGAGAGAGAAAAGGGGATAGAAAGTGTCTTTGAGGAGGTGATTGCTGAAAACTTCCTCAATCCGGGGAAGGAGATAGTCTCTCAGGCCATGGAGGTGCACAGATCTCCCAACACAAGGGACCCAAGGAAGACAACACCAAGACATATAGTAATTAAAATGGCAAAGATCAAAGATAAGGACAGACTATTAAAAGCAGCCAGAGAGAGAAACAAGATCACATACAAAGGACAACCCATCAGGCTATCATCGGACTTCTCTGCAAAACCTTACAGGCCAGAAGGGAGTGGCATGATGTATTTAATGCAATGAAGCAGAAGGGCCTTGAACCAAGATTACTTTACCTGGAAAGGTTATCATTTAAATATGAAGGAGGGATTAAATAATTCCCAGATAAGCAAAAGCTGAGAGAATTTACCTCCCACAAATCATCTCTACAGTGTATTTTGGAGGGACTGCTATAGATGGAAGTGTTCCTACAGTTTAATAGCTGTCACCAGAAGAAATAAAAACATGGTAAAGAAAATAGAACAGCTAATTATTAAGAAAATGCAAAATTAAATTAACTATCCCCAAAGTCAATCAAGGGATAGACAGACAGTATAGAATATGATATCTAATATATAAAGAATGGAGGAGGAAGAAAAAGGAGGAGGGAAAACAAACAAACAAACAAAAAAGAACCTTTGGATTGTGTTTGTAATAGCATATTAAGTGAGTTCTTAGACTCTTAGATAGTAGGGAAGTTAATCTTGAACCTTTGGTAACCACGAATCTGAAGCCTGCAATGCCAATAAGTACATACCTATCCATAATCACCCTTAATGTAAATGGTCGGAATGAACCAATCAAAAGACATAGAGTCACTGAATGGATAAAAAAACAAGATCCATATATATGCTACCTTCAAGAGATTCACTTTAAACCCAAAGACATACACAGACTAAAAGTGAAGGGATGGAGAAAGACATTTCATACAACTAATAGGGAGAAAAAAGCAGGAATTGCAGTACTTATATCAGACAAAATAGACTTCAAAACAAAGAAAATCACAAGAGACAAAGAAGGACATTACATAATGATAAAAGGGTCAATTCAACAAGAAGATATAACCATTACAAATATCTAGGCACCCAACACAGGAGCTCCTACATATGTGAAACAAATACTAACAGAATTAAAGGGGGAAATAGAATGCAATGCATTCATTCTAGGAGACTTCAAAACATCACTCACTCTGAAGGACAGATCAACCAGACAGAAAATAAGTAAGGAGACAGAGGCACTGAACACCACATTAGAACAGATGGACCTAACGGACATATATGGAACTCTACATCAAAAAGCAGCAGAATACACATTCCTCTCAAGTGCACATGGAACATTTTCAAAAATAGATCATATACTAGGCCACAAAAAGAGCCTCAGTAAATTAAGAAGATTGAAATTGTACCAACCAGCTTCTCAGACCACAAAGGAATGGAATTAGAAATGAATTATGCAAAGAAAATGAAAAATCCCACAAACACATGGAGGCTTAATAACATGCTCCTAAATAATCAATGGATCAGTGACCAAATAAAAACAGAGATCAAGCAATATATGGAGACAAATGACAACAATAATTCAACACCACAAAATCTGTGGGACGCAGCAAAGGCCGTGCCAAGAGGAAAGTATATTGCAATACTGGGCCTACCTCGGGAAACAAGAACATTCCCATATGAGCAGTCCAAACTCACAATTAACGAAAATAGAAAAAGAAGAACAAATGAGACCCAAAGTCAGTAGAAGGAGGGACATAATAAAGATTAGAGCAGAAATAAATAAAATTGAGAGGAAAAAAACAATAGAAAAGATGAACAAAAGCAAGAGCTGGTTCTTCAAGAAAATAAACAAAATAGATAAACTGCTAGCCAGACTTATCAAGAAAAAAACAGAGTCTACTCACATAAACAGAATCAGAAATGAGAAAGGAAAAATCACTATGGACAGCACAGAAATACAAATAACTATTAGAGAATACTATGAAATATTATATGCTAAAAAACTGGATATCCTAGAAGAATTGGACAACTTTCTAGAAAAATACAACCTTCCAAGGCTGACCCAGAAAGAAACAGAAAATCTCAACAGACCAATTACCAGCAATGAAATTGAACTGGTAATCAAAAACCTACCTAAGAACAAAACCCCTGGACCAGATGGCTTCACCACTGAATTTTATCAAATATTTAGTGAAGACCGAATACCCATCCTCGTTAAAGTTTTCCAAGGAGTAGAAGAAGAGGAAATACTTCCAAACTCATTCTATGAGGCCAGCATCACTCTAATATGAAAACCTGGCAAAGACACCACAAAAAAATAAAACTAAAGACCAATATCCCTGATGAACATAGATGCAAAAATATTCAACAACATATTAGCAAACCAAATTCAAAAATACATCAAAAAGATCATCCATCATGATCAAGTAGGATTTATTCCAGGGATACAAGGATGGTTCAACATTCGAAAATCCATCAATATCATCCACCACATCAACAAAAAGGACAAAAACTGCATGATCATCTCCATAGATGCTGAAAAAGAATTTGACAAAATTCAACATCCATTCATGATAAAAACTCTCAACAAAATGGGGATAGAGAGCTAGTACCTCAACATAATAAAGGTTATATATGACAAACCCACAGCCAACATTATACTTAACTGTGAGAAGCTGAAAGCTTTTCCTTTAAGATCGGGAACAAGACAAGGATGCCCACTCTCCCCACTTCTATTCAACATAGTACTGGAGGTCCTAGCCATGGCAATCAGACAATACAAAGAAATAAAAGGCATCCAGAATTGCAGGGAAGAAGTTAAACTGTCCCTGTTTGCAGATGACATGATATTGTACATAAAAAACCCTAAAGAATCAACTCCAAAACTACTACATCTAATATCTGAATTCAGAAATGTTGCAGGATACAAAATTAATGTGCAGAAATCTATGGCATTCCTATACACTAACAATGACCTAGCAGAGAGAGAAATCAGGAAAACAATCCCATTAATAATTGCAACTTAAAGAATAAAATACCTAGGAATAAACCAAACCAAGGAAGTGAAAGACCTATACCCTGAAAACGACAAGACATTCTTAAGAGAAATGAAAGAAAACACTAACAAATGGAAATTTGTCCCATTTTCTTGGGTGAGAAGAATTAATATTGCCAAAATGGCCATCCTGCCTAAAGCAATCTACAGATTCAATGCAATCCCTATCAAAATACCAACAGCATTCTTCAACGAACTAGAGCTGATAGTTCGAAAATTCATATGGAACCACAAAAGACCCTGAATAGCCAAAGCAATGCTGAGAAGGGAGAATAAAGTGGGGGGAATTCCGCTCCCTGACTTCAAGCTCTACTACAAAGCCACAGCAACCAAGGAAATTAAGTACTGGTACAAGAACATACCAATACACCAATGGAACAGACTAGAGAGCCTAGATATAAACCCAAGCATACAGGGTCAATTAATACACGATAAAGAAGCCATGGATACACAATGGGGAAATGTCAGCCTGTTCAACAACTGGTGTTGGCAAAACTGGACAGCTACACGTAAGTGAATGAAACTGGATTATGGTCTAAACCCGTACACAAAAGTAAACTCAAAATGGATCAAAGACCTGAATGTAATTCATGAAACCATAAAACTCTTAGAAAAAACATAAGCAAAAATCTCTTGGACATTAATATGAGCAACTTCTTCAAGAACATATCTACTCAGGCAAGGGAACAAAAGCCAAAATAAACAAGTGGGACAATATCAAACTAAAAGCCTTCTGCACAGCAAAGGACACCATCAGTAGAACAAAAGGACATCATACAGTATGAGAGAATATATTCATAAATGACATATCATATAAGGGGTTGATATCCAAATTATATAAAGAGCTCACGGACCTCAAAAATGAAAAGCAAAAAGGCCAATTAAAAAATGGGCAGTGGAGCTGAACAGACACATCTCCAAAGAAGAAATTCAGATGGCCAACAGGCACATGAAAAGGTGCTCCACATTGCCAGTTACCAGGGAAATGCAAATTAAAACCAGAATGAGATATCACCTCACGCCAGTTAGGATGGCCAACATCGAAAAGACTAGGAACAACAAATGCTGGCGAGGATGCGGAGAAAGGGGAACTCTCCTACATTGCTGGTAGAAAATGTAAACTAGTTCAACCACTGTGGAAAGCAGTATGGTTGTTCCTCAAAAAACTCAAAATAGAAATTCCATTTGACCCAGGAATCCCACTCCTAGGAATTTACCCTAAGAATGCAGCAGCGCAGTTTTAAAAAGACATATGCACTCCTATGTTTATTGCAGCACTATTTACAATAGCCAAGAAATGAAAGCAACCTAAGTGTCCATCAGGGGAGCAATGGATATAGAAATGTTGTATATATACACAATGGAATATTACTCAGCAATGAGAAGAAAACAAATCCTTCCATTTGCAAAAACGTGGATGGAGCTAGAGGGTATTATGCTCAGTAAAATAACCCAGGCAGAGAAAGACAAGTATCAAATGATCTCCCTCATCTGTGGAGTATAAAAACAAAGAAAAAATTGAAGGAATAAAAGAGCAGCAGACTCACAGAACCCAAGAATGGAATGACAGTTACCAAAGGCAAAGGGAGTGGAGAAGAGGGGCGGGAAGGGAAGGATAAGGGGGAAAATGGACTATTACAATTAGAACACATAAGGCAGCAGGGGTGGGGTTGGGGTGCAGGGATACGGGAAGGCAGTATAATACAGAGAAGACAAGTAGTGATTCTATAACCTCCTACCACGCTGATGGAGAGTGACTGCAATGGGGCATGTGGTGGCGACTTGATAATAGGGGGAGTCTAGTATCCATACTGTTGCTCATGTTTTTGTATATTAATAATAGCAAAATAACAAAAATACATCACAAAGATCATCCATCAAGATCAAGTGGAATTCACCCAGGGATGCAAGGATGTTACAACACTCGAAAATCCATCAACATCATCCACCACATCAACAAAAAGAAGGAAAAAAACCACAGGATCATCTCCATAAATGCTGAAAAAGCATTCAACAAAATTGAACAAACATTCATGGTAAAAACTCTGAACAAAATGGGTATAGAGGGCAAGTACCTCAACATAGTAAAGGCCGTATATGACAAACCCACAGCCAACATTATACTTTACAGCGAGAAGTTGAAAGCTATTCCCATAAGATCAAGAACAAGAGAAGGATGCCTACTCTCCCCACTTTTAATCAACATAGTTCTGGAAGTCCTAGCCACGGCACTCAGGCATCACAAAGAAATAAAAGGCATCCATATTGGTAAGGAAGAAATAAAACTGTCCCTGTTTGCAGATGACATGTTATTGTACATAGAAAACCCTCAAGAATCCACTCCAAAACTACTACATCTAATATCTGAATTCAGCAAAGTTGCAGGATACAAAATTAATACACAGAAATCTGTTGCTTTCCTATACACTAACGATGAACTAGCAGAAAGAAAAATCAGGAAAACAATCCCATTCATAACTGCATCAAAAAGAATAAAATACCTAGGAATGTGAACCTAATCAAAGAAGTGAAAGACCTATACCCTGAAAACTACAAGACTTCTTAAGAGAAATGAAAGAGGACACTAACAAATGGAAATTCATCCCATGCTCTTGGGTTGGAAGAATTAATATTGTCAAAATGGCCATCCTGCCTAAAACAATCTACAGATTCAATGCAATCCCTATCAAAATACCAACAGCATTCTTCAACGAACTAGAGCTGATAGTTCGAATGTATGCAACCATAGAAGACCCTGAATAGCCAAAGCAAGGCTGAGAAGGGAGAATAAAGTGGGGGAAATTATGCTCCCTGACTTCAAACTCTACTACGAAGCCACAGTAATCAAGAAAATTTAGTACTGGTACAAGAACATACCCATAGACCAATGGAACAGACTAGAGAGCCCAGACATAAACCCAAGCATATATGGTCAATTAATATACAATAAAGAAGCCATGGATATACAATGGGGAAATGACAGCCTGTTCAGCAACTGTTGTTGGAAAACTGGACAGCTACATGTAAGAGAATTAAACTGGACTACTGTCTAGCCCCATACACAAAAGTAAACTCAAAATGGATGAAAGACCTGAATGTAATTCATGAAACCATAAAACTCTTAGAAAAAAACATAGGCAAAAATCTCTTGGACATAAATATGAGCAACTTCTTCATGAACATATCTACCCAGGCAAGGGAAACAAAAGCAAAAATGAACAAGTGGGACAATATTAAACTAAAATGCTTTTGTACAAAAGGACACCATCAGTAGAACAAAAAGACATCCTACAGTATGAGAGAATATATTCATAAACGACATATCCTATAAGGGGTTGACATCCAAATTATATAAAGAGCTCATGGATCTCAACAAACAAAAAGCAAATAACCCGATTAAAAAATGGGCAGAGGAGCTGAACAGACACTTCTCCAAAGAAGAAATTCAGATGGACAACAGGCACATGAAAACATGCTCCACATCACTAATCATCAGAGAAATGCAAATTAAAACCACAATGAGATATCACCTCACACCAGTTAGTTTGGCCACCATCCAAAAGACAAACAACAAATGTTGGCGAGGATGTAGAGAAATGGGAACCCTCCTACAGTGCTGGTGGGAATGCAAATTAGTTCAGCCATTGTGGAAAGCAGTGTGGAGGTTCCTCAAGAAACTCAAAATAGAAATACAATTTGACTCAGGAATTCCACTCCTAGGAATTTACCCTAAGACTGCAGCAGCCCAGTTTGAAAAAGACATATGCACCCCTATGTTTATCGCAGCACTATTTACAATAGCCAAGAAATGGAAGCAACCTAAGTGTCCATCAGTAGATGAATGGATAAAGAAGATGTGGTACATATACGCAATGGAATATTATTCAGCCATAAGAAGAAAACAAATCCTACCATTTGCAACAACATGGATGGAGCTAGACAGTATTATGCTCAGTGAAATAAGCCAGGCAGGAAAGACAAGTATCAGATGATTTCACTCATCTGTGGATTATAAGAAAGAGAAATCTGAAGGAACAAAACAGCAGCAGACTCACAGAACCTAAGAATGGACTAACAGTTACCAAAGGGAAAGGGACTTGGGAAGGTAGGTGGGAATGGTGGGGTAAGGGGGATAAAGGGCTGTTACAATTAACACACATAATGTAGCAGAGTGGGGATACGTGGAAGGCAGTATAACACAGAGAAGACAAGTAGTGATTCTGTAGCATCTGACTACGCTGATGGACAGTGAATGTAATTGGGTATGTGTTGGGGACTTGATAATAAGGGGAGTCTAGTAACCATAATGTTGCTCATGTAATTGTACATTAATAATACCAAAATAAAAAAAGTCACACTGAGATACCAATACATCCTTATTGACATAGCTAAAATTTAAAAGAATGACCATACCAATTGTGGCACAGATGTAGAGGAACTGAAATTCTCCCAGGCAGCTAATGGGAATATAAAAAGGTGCAAACATTTTGGGAGACTATATGAAAGATTCTTAGAAGTTTAAACATACATATATGATATTATCTAGCCAACCCTCCCTTAGGTACTTACCAAACATAATATCCATTCACGAAATTGTACACAAATGTTCATGGCATCTTTGTTTTTAATGGCCATAAAATGAAAACCACGTAAATGTCCATCAACAAGTGATTGATAATCATACTGTGCTATATCCATATGATAAAATACTGCTCAGAATTTAAGAGGAATTAACCATTTGGTATGACCAATAACATAGATGAATTTGAAATTATTCTCTCTGAAAGAAGTCATACATACATATGATTCAATTTATGTACAGTTCTAGAAAATTCAAACTAATTTATATTCATGGAAAACAAATCAGTCATTTTCCGGGGATGGTGGGGCCTGAGGACAGCAGTAGGGAGCAATTATCAAGGCACACAAGAATACCCTCGAGGGGGATGGATAGTGTAGGGACAATGTTATGAGTAAATAAATATGTCAAACCTTATCAAATTGTGCATTTAAACATGTACTGTTTACTTTTTGTCAATTATACCTCAAAGAAGCTATTACAAATAAGTATGGTCACCTGAAAAAAGATAATGATATTATAAACAACTTCTTGCCAATAATTTTGACAATCTAGATGAACAAAATTTTTGAAAGATAAATACTTCTAGAGCTCACCCAAGAGAAACAATACATACATTTAATATTTTTACAGTAAATTGAGTTTACAATTCAAAATCAACCATAGGAACTGGGACTTATGGTAGTACTAATGTGAGGAGACAGAATGACTCCTTCTGCAAAAAAGAAGTATAAAACTTAAAATAAAACTTTCCATACTATTTCAAGACACAGGAAATTGATCAAAGACAAACACATACTGAGAAGCATCTGTCCTTGGAAACTTTAACAACACTGGATGAGAATGGCATCAAATCTATTGTAAATCTATGGACTTCTTGCTTTGGGTTACTCCCATCCATGCACCCTCCACTAAGCTGTCAAAACTGTAGTTTAGTGATTTGAGACTGACAGCACAAACAGCAACTTTGCAGCCAGTGGTGGTGAACTCAAATTGCTCTGGGGTGGGTAGGGGAGGAGGGATGTAGGAAATTGAAGGCTTTGCTGGCTAAAAGTGACAGACGCATGTCAAAGCACAGAGGAAATGCCTGTGGCCTTGTTAGCCCAGCCATGCTAAAATAATTCAGGGTGAACAGCAGACAAGAAAAATATTAAAGGGGTGATCCTAGAAATTAGAGAGGCATGGAATGGCTGAGATCAGCTTTCACACAACCCTGGCTGATTGCTAAACCACACATTCACAGGGGATACCCAAGAGGAATCATAACAAAAAAAATGAAAGCCAAGGAAAATGAATTGGATGCAACTTTGAATGCATTTCTGAAATGACACAGCTCAGTCTGCAAAAGGGTGGAGGCCTGATGGGTTCAAAGTATCTGAACAAAAACTTTCCAAATCAAAGGCTGCTGATGACCCTATGCAAGCACAGATGCAATCCCTATGAAGCTAAACTGAAAAATATAAATAAGAATTTTAAAACAGATAAAGAAAACAAATATCAGGAGCTACAGATGTGCAGAAGACAGACTGTCCAGTAGTCGAGGCATGTTATTAAAACAAAAACAAATGACTTGTCAAAATTAGAAAAATAGAGCAGAAGCCAGATAGGTTATAATATATCATATAAAATAACCTGTTTTTAACCAAAAATTTTTCAGCATACAAACAAAAAGAGAAGACCTCATACTCAGGAGAAAAGTAGTCCATAGAAACAAACAGCACCTTTATGGTGAATTTAGAAATAGCTTTAAAAAAGCTACTATAAATATTCTCCAAGAATTGAAAGAAACATATTTAAATATATAAATGATAACATGCTAAAAACCAGTTGAAAATTGGGAAACACAACAAATGAGAGCTATAAAAAAGAACCAAATGGGAATTCTAGATTTCAAAAGTACAATAACTTAAATGAAAGATTTGCTACTTGGGTTCAACTGAAGATTTGAAGTAGCAGAACAAAGACAGTAAACTTGAAGATTAAATCAAGAAAAGTATTCCACCTTTAAAAGATCTCTAAAGGCTTAATGAAGTAACAGTGAACAGAGCCTCAGAGTCCTATAAGAAAATGTGAAGCATGCCAAATATGTGTAATGGGAATCCCAAAAGAAAAAAGAAGGGGTATAAAATGTTTGAAGAAATAACAGATTAAAGCTCCTAAATTTTATTTTTAAAAACCCACAATCTTACAAACCAAGAGGTTCAATGAACCCCACATAAAGTATCCACAAAGAGAACATATCCTGATACATTATAGTCAAACTACAAGACAAAGGCAAGTGAAAAATCAATATAAACCACAATCATCTCCTCACACCATAATAAGAAACTTATACAAAAGTGATAATAGACTTAAATGTAAGAGATAAAACTAAATTTTCCAGAAGTAATATAAAACATGATTTTGACTGATATTTTCTTGAATAAGACTCAAAAAGCACAAAAAATAAAATTAAGGGAAAAAGATTCAATATGGTGGTCTGAGAAGTGAGACACAGAATTCATCCCAAAACCACAGAGAGTGAGAAAATATAGTTAATACAACTAACCCTAAAACAGCAACAGGAAAGAAGGCTGCACCAGACTGCATACACCTGGAGAACAGAGAAGACATCACGAAACCGGGTAACATACCAAAGCCTTGATCCAGCGGGACCCAGGCCTTCCCCCACCCCAGCTCACTAGTGGGAGAAGAGAAACGGAGCAGAGAGAGGGTAGAAGCCTGGGACTGCTGAACACATAGCCCTGGAGATGTGCTTTGTGAGCAGAAGCCTATATTGTTTGGTGCTCTGGAGGATGGGGAGCTGGGACAGGACAGGCGGAGTTCCTGAGAGACTGACATTCTGGCTGTTTGTGGAGGACAGGATCCAAATCCGGCCTCTCTGTGACAGGGGAAAGCCAGGCAGTCTGAGAGGCTTCCTAGCAGTGAGAGGACTGCTGAGGGCATGGGGTTTGCAAGGAGCTTGCTGCATAGGAGAAGGGATGAGGGGACAAGGTTGTCTGGGCACATTCTTCCCAACAGGGTGGGAACTTTGAGGAGCTTCAGGCACTCCACCCCCTCCCCCCCGGATGCCTACTCAGATTCAAGGCCCACCATTGTGACATGCAGCATGCCGAGCCTTCCTACTGGCCTGCAAGCATCTGCTCACAAACCGGCAGTCATGGCACTGGCATCAGGCCAGTCAGAGGGAGGCCCCGCCTACAACAGCTACAGAAGCAGAGCACAGAGGCTTACACCTATGAGCTCGGCCCACTGGCTCACATTCAAGAAACAAGCACTGCAGATGAGATTCAGAAAACAGCTCTTTCCTCCCCCCAGGCACCAGCTCCACTCCCCTATGACCCCCAACGTCACTCTAGGGCCTGAGCAGCTGCAGAGACTGGAGATTCCTGGCACTAGAGGGCACCACACAGAAATATGAAATGTCAAAAGAACATGGTTCAGACAAAAATCTCACAAACCCCAGAAAGAGGGCCAAGTGAAACCGAACTCACCAATCTTCCTGAAAGAGAATTCAAAATAAAAATTATAAACATGCTTATGGAGGTACAGAAAAATATTCAAGAACTCAGGAAGGAATTTAAAACAGAGAATCATTAAGAAATTCCATATCTGAAATGCAACATGCAATGGAGGGATTTAAAAGCATATTAGATGTAGTAGAAGAGACTGTAAATGGAATATAAGTTAGAGAAGAGGAATACAAAGAAGCTGAGGCACAGAGAGAAAAAAGAATCTCTAAGAATGAAAGAATATTGAGAGAACAGTGTACCAATCCAAACGGAACAATATTCGCATTATAGGGGTACCAGAAGAAGAAAAGAGAGAAAAAGGGATAGAACGGGTCATTGAGGAGGTGAATGCTGAAAACTTCCCCAATCTGGGGAAGGAAATAGTCTCTCAAGCCATGGAGACACACAGATCTCCCAACACAAGGGACTCAAGGAAGACAACATCAGGACATATAATAATTAAAATGGCAAAGATCAAGGATAAAGACAGACTTTTAAAAGCAGCTAGACAGAGAAAAAAGATCACATACAAACAAAAACCCATCAGGCTATCATCAGATTTCTTAACAGAAAACTTACAGGCCAGAAGGGAGTGGCATGATACATTTAATGCAATGAAGCAGAAGGGCCTTGAACCAAGAATACTCTACCCAGCAAGGTTATCATTTAAATTTGAAGGAGGGATTAAACAATTTTCATATAAGCAAGAGCTGAGAGAATTTACCTCCCAAAAACCACCTCTACAGTGTATTTTGGAGGGACTGCTATAGATGGAAGTATTCCTAAGGCTAAATAGATGTCACCCAAGGGATAGACAAAGAGTACAGAATACGATTCATAACATACAAAGAATGGAGGAGGAAGAAAAAGGAGGGAAAAAAAACCTTTAGGTTGTGTTTGTAATAGCATATGAAGTGAGTTAAATTAGACTGTTAAATAGTAAGGTAATTACCCTTGAACCTTTGGTAACCACGAATTTAAAGCCTGCAATGGCAATGAGTACATACCTATCAGTAATCACCCTAAATGTAAATGGTCTGAATGCACCAATCAAAAGACATATAGTCACTGAATGGATAGAAACAAGAACCATCTCTATGCTGCCTACAAGAGTCTCACTTCAGACCCAAAGACATAGACAGAGTAAAACTGAAGGGATGGAATAAAATATTTCATGCAACTAATAGGGAGAAAAAAACAGGAGTTGCAGTACTTGTATCAGACGAAATAGACTTCAAAACAAAGGAATTAAAAAGAGACAAAGGACATTAAACAATGATAAAGGGGTCAGTCCAACAAGAGGATATAACTATTATAAATTTCTATGCACCCAACACAGGTTATCCTACATATGTGAAACAACTACTAACAGAATTAAACGGAGAAATAGAATGCAGTGCATTCATTTTGGGAGACTTCAACACACCACTCACTCCAAAGGACAGATGTACAAGACAGAAAATAAATAAAGAGACAGAGGCGCAGAACAATGTATTAGAACAGATGGAGTAAACAGACATCTACAGAACATTCCATCCAAAAGCAACAGGATACACATTCTTCTCAAGTGCACATGGAACATTTTCAAGAATAGATCATATAATAGGCCACAAAAAAAAACCTCAGTAAATTAAAAAATATTGAAATTGTACCAACCAGCTTCTATGATCACAAAGGTATGAAACTAGAAATAAATTACTCAGAGAAAATGAAAAACCCCACAAAAACATGGAGACTTAATAACATGCTCCTAAATAGTCAATGGATCAATGACCAAATAAAAACAGAGATCAAGCAATATATGGAGACAAATGACAGCTATAATTCAACACCACAAAATCTGTGGGATGCAGTGAAGGCCGTGCTAAGAGGAAAGTATACTGCAATGCAGGCCTACTTCAGGAAAGAAGAACAATCCCATATGAACAGTTTAAACTCACAATTAATGAAACGAGAAAAGGAAGAACAAGTGAGACCCAAGTCAGTAGAAGGAGGGACATAATAAAGATTAAAGTAGAAACAAATAAAATTGAGAAGAATGAAACAATAGAAAGAATCAATGAAAGCAGGAGCTGGTTCTTTGAGAAAACAAATGAAATAGATAACCCCCTAGCTATACTTATCAGGAAAAAAAGAGAGTCTACATAAACAGAATCAGAAATGAGAAAGGAAAAATCACTATGCACATCACAGAAATACAAAGAATTGTGAGAGAATACTATGAAAAATTATATGGTAACAAACTGGATATCCTAGAAGAAATGGACAACTTTCTAGAAAAATACAACCTTCCAAGGCTGACAAAAGAAGAAACAGAAAATGTGAATAGACCAATTACCAGCAAAGAAATTGAATTGGTAATCAAACAGTACCTAAGAACAAAACACCTGGACCAGATGGTTTCACTGATGAATTTTATCAAACATTTAGTGAAGACCTAATACCCATCCTCATTAAAGTTTTCCAAAAACTAGAAGAGGAGGGAATACTCCCAAACTCATTCTATGAGGCCAACATCACTCTAATACCAAAACCAGGGGAAAACACCAAAAAAAAAAAAAAAAAAAGAAAATTAGAGACCAATATCCCTGATGAACATAGATGCAAAAATACTCAACAACATATTAGCAAACCAAATTCAAAAATACATCACAAAGATCATCCATCATGATCAAGTGGGATTCATCCCAAGGATGCAAGGATGGTACAGCATTTGAAAATCCATCAACATCATCCACCACATCAACAAAAAGAAGGACAAAAACAGCATGACCATCTCCATAGATGCTGAAAAAGCATTCGACAAAATTCAACATCCATTCATGATAAAAACTCTCAAAAAAATGGGTATAGAGGGCAAGTACCTCAACATAATAAAGGCCATATATGACAAACCCACAGCCAACATTATACTTAACAGCGAGAAGCTGAAAGCTTTTCCTTTAAGATCGGGAACAAGACAAGGATGCCCACTCCCCCCACTTTTATTCAACATAGTTCTAGAGGCCCTAGCCATGGCAATCAGACAACACAAAGAAATAAAGGTATCCAGATTGGTAAGGCAGAAGTCAAACTGTCCCTGTTTGCAGATGACATAATATTCTACATAAAAAAATACTAAAGAATCCACTCCAAAATTACTACATCTAATATCTGAATTCAGTAAAGTTGTGGGATACAAAATTAATACCCAGAAATCTGCTGCATTCCTGTACACTAACTAGCAGAAAGAGAAATCAGGAAAACAATTCCACTCACAATTGCATCAAAAAGCATAAAATACCTAGGAATAAACCTAACCAAGAAAGTGAAAGACCTATACTCTGAAAACTACAAGGCATGCATGAGAGAAATTAAAGAAGATACCAATAAATGGAAACATATCCCGTGCTTATGGATAGGAGGAATTAATATTGTCAAAATGTCCATGCTGCCTAAAGTAATCTACAGATTCAATGCAATCCCTATCAATATACCAACAGCATTCTTCAATGAACTAGAGCAAATAGTTCTAAAATTCATATGGAATCACAAAAGACCCCAAACAGCTAAAGCAATCTGGAGAAGGAAGAATAAAGCAGGGGGGAATTTCACTCCCTGACTTCAAGCTCTACTATGAAGCCACAATAATCAAGACAATTTGGTACTGGCACATGAACAGATCCATAGATCAATGGAACAGACTAGAGAGCCTAGATATAAACACAAGCATACAAGGTCAATTAATATATGATAAAGGAGTCATGTATATACAACGGGGAAATGACAGCCTCTTCAACAACTGGTGTTGGCAAAACTGGACAGCTACATTTAAGAGAATGAAACTGGATCATTGTCTAACCGCATTCACAAAAGTAAACTTGAAATGGATCAAAGACTTGAATGTAACTCATGAAACCATAAAACTCTTAGAAAGAAACATAGGCAAAAATGTCTTGGACATAAACATGAACAACTTCTTCATGAACATATCTCCCCGGGCAAGGGAAACAAAAGCAATAATGAACAAGTGGGACTGTATCAAGCTGAAAAGCTTCTGTACAACAAACAACACCATCAGTAGAACAAAAAGGCATCCTACAGTATGGGAGAATATATTCATAAATTACATGTACAATAAAGGGTTGACATCCAAAATATATAAAGAGCTCACATACCTCAACAAACAAAAAGCAAATAGGCCAATTAAAAAATGGACAGAGGATATAAACAGACACTTCTCCAAAGAAGAAATTCAAATGGACAACAGGCACATGAAAAGATGCTCCATATCACTAATCAGAGAAATGCAAATTAAAATCATAATGAGATATCACCTCACACCAGTTAGGATGGCCAGCATCCAAAAGACAAACAATAACAAATGTTGGCAAGGATATGGAGAAAGGGGAACACTCCTACACTGCTGGCGGGAATGTAAATTAGTTCAACCATTGTGGAAAGCAGTATGGAGGTTCCTCAAAAAACTCAAAATAGAAATACCATTTGACCCAGAAATTCCACTCCTAGGAATTTACCCTAAGAGTGCAGCGGCCCAGTTTGAAAAGGACAGATGCACCCCTATGTTTATCGCAGCACTATTTACAATAGCCAAGAAATGGAAGCAACTTAAGTGTCCATCAGTAGATGAATGGATAAAGAAGAGGTGGTACATATACACAATGGAATATTATTCAGCAATAAGAAGAAAGCAAATCCTACCATTTGCAACAACATGGATGGAACTAGAGGGTATTATGCTCAGTGAAATAAGCCAGGCAGAAAAAGACAAGTATCAAATGATTTCACTCATCTGTGGAGTATAAGAACAAAGAAAAAAACTTTGGAAGGAACAAAACAGCAGCAGACTCACAGAACCCAAGAAAGGACTAACAGTTACCAAAGGGAAAGGGACTGGGGAGGATGGGTGGTAAGGGAGGGATAAGGGGGATAAAGGGGCACTACGATTAGCAGACATAATGTGGGGGGACATGGGGAAGGCAGTATAACACAGAGAAGACAAGTAGTGATTCTATAACAACCTACTATGCTGATGGACAGTGACTGTAATGGGTTATGTGGTGGGGACTTGATAATAGGGGGAGTCTAGTAACCATAATGTTGCTCATGTAATTGTACACTAATGATACCAAAATAAAAAATAAATGAGCAGAGGACTTGAATAGACATTTCTCCAAAGAAGACATACAAATGGCCAGCAAGGACAAGGTGCTCCTCATCACTGATCATCAGGGAAGTGCAAATCACAACCACCATGAGATAGCACCTCACACCAGTTAGAATGTTTATCATGAAAATGTCAGGACATCATAAGTGTTGGTAAGCATGTGGAGAAAAGGGAACCCTTAAGTACTGTGGCTTGGAATGTAAATTGGTGCCCCACTATAGAAAGCCGCATGGAATTTCCTAGAAATTTAAAAACAGAAGTAGTATATGATCCAGCAATCCCATTTCTAGGTATATATCTGAAGGAAATACAAACAGTTTCTTTAAGAGATGCCTGTACTCCCCTTGTTCATTGCAGCATTATTCACAATAGCCAAGATATGGAAACATCATTAAGTGTCTATCAACAGATGAGTGGATAAAAAAAATGTGATATATATATATATATGAAATATTACTCAGTCATATAAAAGAAGGAAATTCTGATGCTTGAGACAACATGGGTGGACCTTGAGGGCATTATGCTAAGTTAAATAAGTGAGACAGAGAAAGACAAACACTGTATAATCTCACCTATATGTGGAATCCAAAAACATCAAACTGATAAAACAGAAAGTAGACTTGTCATTGCCAGGGACTAGGGGTATGGGAAGGGAATGGGGAGATATTGGTCAAAGGGTATTAACTTTCATTTATAAGATAAATAAGTTCTGTAGGTGTAGAGTACAGCATGGTGACTAACATTAACGGTACTGTATTAAAAATTGATGTGACAGTAGAGCTATAAGAACAGAATGGCAATAATGTGAGGTGAAGGGTATATTATCTAACTTTATTGTGGGAAACATTTCACAATATATAATGTGTATCAAATCATCCCATTGTATACTTTAACCTTATACAATGTTTTATGTCAATTATATCTCAATCAAGCTGGAAAAAAAGAGAATATTGCTCAGCAATAAAAATGTACATACTACCAATATACAGAATGATAAGAATTAATCTGAAAATTTTATGTAAATGAATGAGGACAAATACAAAAGACTATCTCTTGTCTTATTCCATTTATTTGACATTCTATAAAAGGCAAAAATATAGTGATAACCATATCATGGTTACCAGGGTCTAAGGGGAGGAAATGGGATTGACTGCAAAGAGGCAAAGGGAAATGTTTTAGTGATGAAAACAGAATGTTGTAAACTTGAAATAAGTGAATTTAATTTTAAGTAAAATTCAAAGAAAACAGTGACTAGGAAGAAAGAAGGAAAATAGAAATGCCTGTTGTAAAATCTTCAGTCTGAACGATTCTATTTTCAGTAGGAATTAGATTTCCTTTGGAGAAGATTTGATCTTTCCTGTGTATCATTGTAATAGACATCTTCTTTTTCCAGCCTTAATACAATAAGAGGGATGACTTTTGCTGTATGTCCTGCTCTTGTCTCTTTCCACTATTGATATGCATCTATAAGATATAGTTTAATTCTTTCATAAATTGTATCTACATGACACATTAATAATAAATTATTTTATGTTCACAGTATCAAATTATTTTGTTTGAACTTTGTATGGTCTTCAATGTACAGATATAAAAACTGAGGCTTGGAAAGGTGTAGGACTTTTTCAGGGTCACATTATAAGTAAGTGGCAGAGCTGGGATTTGATCCAGGACTGCCAATTTGAGAGCCTAAACACTTATGTACCCTTCTGTATCACTCCTCTAAAGTAATGCTAGGCTGGAGAGCATGAAACGTACCAGATTAGGAAGATAACTTCAAAGGGCTCCTTCCTCAACCAAACCAATGTAAGTGCATGTTTAGTGAGTACACAATTATACTAGCTGAAAATTTGTCTGAAAATTCTTAACAACAAATATCTTCCATTTTTTCCAAGAAAGTATCCTGCAGATTTTCCCTCTTACTGTAGGACTTCTGACCATTCTGCTTCTTTGTCTGTTCTCTCCTGATTTCCCCATGGTTTTAGAAACAATGTATTTCATTTTACACCATAATCACTTTTGTCCCTTGACCTGTAGCCAGGTAAAGAATACAGAGAGATACTTCAAAATGACGATGTCATTTTCGAAATGACAATAATGCATTTATTCCAGAACCTCTGCTATTCGCAATTGAGTGGCACTGCTCTCCTCAGGGGACTAAGAAGATAAAACAGGGTCACTAAGTATGAGCTAAAGGGGGAGCCTGATTGACATCTGTAATAAGCAGCAGCCAGGCTTTTCGATCTACCATTGAAAACTGGAGGTATGGAAGGCACGAGGCAATTACTGATGCAGAAACACACCATTCTAGACAGCACTTTCACTCACCCTATGATCCTAAGGAAAAAGCCCTTCAAAAAGAACATTTTCATCAGCAAATTTTAAGCCATCTTTAGCAGCTTTAAACATTAGCTATTTAATGTATATTTATGAATGTTGAAGTCTTTAAATAAAAGGGACTGAAGAGTCATATCAAAACTAAGCAAGGCATCAAGACTGCAACACAGACACAAATTATATTGCAGCAGTAAAACTGTTGAGATTGTAACATAAATCATAGCAATTCAGATGGAGATAAGAGACTAGAACTAGTTCATCCCTACCTGCTAGCAAGGCAACACGCTGAGCAGTTCAGTCTGTCAACAATAGTAGGAGTTGTTTGCCATAATTGTACTTCCCCTCATGTATGCATTTCCCATTGCCAAATGATACCTGTTAACTGGTCTGAGGATTAAACCAGGGTAATACTTCATATGTGTAATTTTTCAGAAAGAAAAACACTTTATCAAAATTTTCCTTGACTCCTCTTGCTCATTAGTTATTAAGTCCTGAAAAATATTTTGAAACAAAACATTGTTATCCTTATCTTCCTGTGATCATTACCATTAACCTAAACAAGCACCCATGCCCTCACGCTTAGTGGTGAGTCTTTTGATCTCCTAAGGTGTGTTCCTGCTTCTCACCCATTCTGCACATGGCTGGCCAAATGCATTCAACAGTTACTGAGTGCCTTGTCTGTGTCAGGCACTGTCCTAGGTGCTTGTGGTTCATGAGTAATCAAAACACAGATTCCTGACCCCCTGGAACTGTATTCTAGCAGCGGTAGACAGATAGTGGAAAATATGCATAATAAATAATAAATCACACTATGTGTTGTACTAATGATAAGTGATGAGTGGTGTAGGGAAAAATGAAGAGAGAGAGGAAGATACATAAGATTTTCCCCAGGTAGTGTTTTTCATCATGTTATTCTCCCCCTTCCCCATTTATCAGCCTTCATTGCCTCTCTGTTATCCATGGAAACTCTGCAGGCTGTCAGTGGCTTCTGTTACCTGCCCAGACTCAGGATTCCACCAACACTTCTTCTCTATCTTTATCCTCTATCACTCACTCTACATCCACAAATTCCTGTTCTAGCAAAGCTTAGTGAGCCTCCAATAAGGAGCTCACAAAAATAATAATAGAAGATAAAATAAATGAGCACTCACTGTGTGCCAGCCATTGGGCTAAACTCTTCACACAGACTACCTCCTTTCAACCCCTTATCCTCACACTGTTGAGTGAAGTAGGTATTATTATTATCTTCACTTTGCAGATGAGGAAATCAAAGTGCAGGGAGTAACTTGTTCAAGGTCACACAGTTAAGTTGCTGAGCTCATGTTTGAACCCAGGCATGTCTGACCCCAAAGCCTGTGCTCCTCACCAGTATGCACTAGATTTGCATGACGCCCTAAAACCATAGCACTAGAGTGGGGGTTGGCAACTTTTTCTGTAAAGTGCCAGATAGCAAATGTTTTAGGTTTTGTAGGCCATGTGGTTGTCTGTGACTACTCAACTCTGCCATTGTAGCATGAAAACAAGCATAGGCAATATATAAACAAATGGGCCTCAGTGTGTGCCAAGAAAACTTTATTTACAACATCAGGCAGTAGGCTGAATTTAGTGAATTGGCCCATAGTTTGCCAATCCCTGTACTAAACTGAACATTTCTACTTATCTGTGACTTCCATAAGGTCAGGGATCAGGTCTTATGCAACTTGGTAATCCCAGTGCCATTTATGGTGCTTGGAAACAGTTCCAGCATCCACACAAGTAATGAATCTAGGGTGCTGATGTAGACAGTTTTACTCTAGATCTTATAACTTGACTAGCATGCTAGCCTGCTTCTCAATTAAATAATATCATACATATAAGCTCTTACAGAATGCCTGGAACACAGTAAGTCCTCAAAAATAATAGTGGTTATAATCACCTGAAAAAGAAGCCCTTAATAGAATAGTGAGGGCTATTACAGCCAATTTAAAAACAAAATTAAAACAGAATTTTTTTCTAGCTTTATTGAGGTATAGTTGACAAATAATATTGTATATATTTAAAATACACAATGTGACAATTTGATATTCATACACTTTGCAAAATGATCGCCATAGTCAAGCTAATTAACATATCTACCACCTCACATAGTTACTTTTGTGTGTGTGTGTATGCTTTGAGAATGCTTAAGATCTACTCTAGCAGCAAATTTCAAGTATATAATACAGTATTATTAACTCTAGTCACCATGCTATACATTAGATACCCAGAAGTTATTTTTTAAAAATGTTTAAATACCTGACAGGATCTAAGGAAATTCATGGCAGTCTTGATGGGTGACATGTTCATAAGCAATCCACAAAAGGCTAGGAAAACATGAGAGCAGCATCCATCCTTACCAGCAGTTCAATAGCAGAATGAGGTTAACCTCTTCCTCAAACACCAAGTTTTCTGTGGGTGTCGTCTAGAGTATCTAGCACTGACCCAGGGTTAGGTCAGGGTCTTGTCATCTTAGAAAATAGAAGGGCAAGACCCAGAAGCCAGGACAGGGCCTGAAGAGTTTCTCTCTGCTGCAAGATACAGCATGAATGGTTCAGAGTAAATTGGCTCCTCTGTTCCTTCTTGGGGCCTGGCTGCTACTTGATAAGCCATGACCTTCCTGGATATGAAACCCCACCTTGCCTTGGGTTCTCATCTTTGAGGTTGGGCAAGCAAATGGCCTTAATATCACCTCAGCTGAAACTTTCTCCTGTGAAAATGCTGGCTGGTCTAGGTCCTCCGTAAAACCCCTCCCTAGGGCTATCCTACCACTGAGAACCAGACACAACAGCACGCTTCTTTCCAGCTGCCCTCTGCTGCCTTCCACCTGCTCCACTCAGTTATCAATAGCAACTTTGCAGGCCTCAGCTGAGTTGTGGAAGATAACACCTCTGGAGTGCAGCATACAAGACACTGCCCAAAGAGACAGATAGATACATAGATACATAGATAGATGATAGATAGGTAAATAAGATAGATAGATAGATAGATAGATAGATAGATAGATAGATAGATAGATAGATAGATAGATAGATAGATAGATTTTACTGGCATGAAAAAAATATATATATCTTGCATGTGACACTGAACTGGAATCAGAGGACTTTCATGTCCTCAGATGTGACTTTCTGTCATTATAAAGTATCTATTCATGACCCAAATCACTTTTTTCCAGACTTACCATAGGATAAACTGTATGTTCAAATACCATTAAATTTTGTAGATAAATAAATTATTCTTTCTGTGTTGAAGATAACAAAGTTATTATTTCCAAATTATTTACATTTGCCACTCCTCTCCCTCCCCAATTCCTAATTGTTCATTCAAGGTTATCATGATTATATTCATAACGGAAGTATTTTTCTAGGGATAGTCAGAGATATGAAATAAAACAACATTCAAAACACTGTAACTTTTTGAGTTTGGTGTAGTATTTTTATAACTCCAAAAACCAAAATATCTGCGGAAGCTTTTCTATGTCCATTCTGACGTCCAAAATTTAATTTCCTAGGTTTTACTGAAACTAAATATCTCTCAATAGATAGATAGATAGATAGATAGATATACTGTTCATGTGGTATTCTCAGTCCAACAATCATTTCTGAGCCCTTTACCACTGGAGATACAATGAAAAATAAAACTTAGGCACTGATCCATAGTATTTTATAATCTAAGAGAAAACAATACATATGAGTAATCACTTGAGAACCTGGTAATTGCCATGATGGTGGAAAGTAAAAGGTACTAGAGAAGACTATGGGCTTTATGAAAGGGAAGTAGTTAGGGAACTCTTCCTGCAGGAAGTGATACCTAATCTGAGCATTGAAGGATGAGTATAAATACGTCAACAGGAACTTTCCATGCAGAAGAGATTTCAATATGGAAAAGCAGGAAAGTCAAAGTAATGCTTTATTATGGGGAAAAATAAGAATCTCAGAACCATTAGATGATATACCATGAGAAAAAAAGAAAAGGAATGGGAGACAATATATTGAAAGAGTCCATACACATTCATTTGTTCATGAAGTCCTTTAAGCAAACTTTTAATTGCATAGCTCATGTTTCACCAAGGTGAATAAGACTGTCATAGTGATGCTTACAATTTTAGAGGAGGAAACAATTACCACACAGTTCAGTGAGCAGTTGCTATATCCAGAAACCTTATCTTCCACCCTTAACATGGCTGGGTTCACTGCATTATTCTCAGCTCAAATATTACTCCCTCGGGAAGTTTTCCTTGGTCACCCCCTCTGAAGGAGTCACTCCACCCTTCCTGTTTTCTCTTTCCATGTATTCTTTTATTGTTGAGCAAACTTTTAAAACATGAGGACAATTATGTGAAATTGCCATTTTTATAGGTCAAAAATAGTCAAATATCATCAATTTTATGGGATTTAAACTAACATATATTTTTTCAACAGAATATATTTTTATCGTGTATTTACATGTATCTATTGCCCTTTATGTCTATGAGGGCAAAGACCATCATTTCCTCACCACTACATTCTCAGTATGTAGCACAGTGCCAAGTACAGTGCAGTGTAAATAGTGTTTAGCTATTAACACTATTACTATTGTCATCATCATCATTACAGCTTTATAAATATTTTTGGATTAATAATGTGCTAAAATGGTAGAATTGAAAATAATATAGGAGCACATAGAAGGGGTATCTAAGAATTTTCCACAGGGCGGTAAGTTGAAAGAGTTATTTAAATCAAGGCCCCAAAACTGACTGGAAGTCAAGAAAAGAAAAGCAGATGCAGTAAAGGGCATTGTAGGAGGAAAAGTCAGCATGTGCAAAGGTTCACAGAAGAGTGAGCATGGTCTGCATTTCAAGGCACTGAGAGGCCATGGCAGCTTGAGCAAAGGACACAAGGAGATAAAGGCAGATGTAAGGGCATTGCAGCCTACAGTAAGGAGTTTGGGTTGCACCATTAAGGGTAATAGAAAGCCACCAAAGAGTCATGAAGAGAAAAGTGATACATGAGCATAGTGCTGAAGCTCTGCGTGTAGAATAAATTTGAAGTGTGAAAGGATGGCAGAAGTGATATCATTAGAAGTGTAGTGTACAATCCAAGTTAGAGATTAGGAGAATCAAAACTAGAGAAAGGAGAGTACAGCTGAAGAGGAGGGGCAGATACAAGAGTTCTCCAGGGCTTTGTGAATGGTTTAGAAACAGGAGAGAGTGGTTTCTCACGTGGGGGACTTGGTACATGGTAGGGCCGTTTACTGAGATAGGTAGCACTTGAGAAAGAACAGTTCAGGGTAAGAGTTGTTGCAATCAGTTGTTGAACATGTTGAGGTTCTGAGTTACATTCACAGGTAGAAAGCAAATACACAATTGCAGGAAGGACCTGCTTTGATTTCTGTTAAAACTGTTATTTCCCACAAACTTCTACATTCTGTACAATAACTATGTTATCCTAATATAGAATTTAGATCTTGGAGTTGAGTTCTACCTTAACAAAATCCTACAATATGTGGCATTGATTTGGAGGGTGGACATTAGTCAAAAGGGTATAAGGAAATAGGTATGAAAAGCTAAAATACCAGAGGGCTGTGCAATTCCATTACCAAAAGTTTGGTAAAACTGTTGCCTCTGATAACTCGGAAGGTAGACCATGTGCCTATTGAACTGGTAGCTCTTGGAGAAAATGTTTTGAAAAGCCAGAGTGTTAGTATGTGTTGATGGTTGCTTCTTATGTTTAGCAAGGTGATGATAACTCAGTAATTTTTGCTAAATATCAGAAGAAAAATATGTGATCAGGTAGGAATGCTCAGGCTTGCAAGAAGAAATGAAGAATAATAGAATTCAGAAATTTGGAGTTTCCATGGGATTAGAAAATTTGACTGTTTCTGGACCCCAAAAAGTATCAAATAAGACTGACAAAGGCTTTAACAAATAAATACCCATTAAAACTTTACAGTTAAACAGAGGGTAAGTTTAAGGGTGTTACCTTTCTAAAACTTATCTCAGATGGTCACAAAGTAGCAGCATTAAGTTAGGAGTAAGAGACGTAAGTTAAGGAAACCAGGAAACAGAGGGAGACTTCATGATGTCTAAGAAAGAATGCTGGGTATAATTACTGGCACACTGAACTGCCCGTGAGCAAATAGATAGAAACCTACTATAGTTTTCCTTTTCCAGTAATAATTTCCAAAGGAATACATATATAAAATCAGTGGAAAAAAATCACTGAGTCCCAAGTTAGAAAAAGCAAGAGACATGTTGCAAAATCTGTACATTTCCCAAAGAGAATGTCCCTTCTGCATTCATGGTAAAACCCAATACCAGAGACCACCAGGGAAACTCCTGTAGTCAAATTAGGTTTTTTAACTCACTGCAGCACCATGAATACTCACAGGGTGCCCCAGTAAGGGGGAGTTAGGATGGTTATTAGTTTGCTAGTGCTACTATAACAAATACCACAGACTAGGTGACCTAACAGAAAATTACTTCTCACAGTTAGAGAAAACGGAGGCTGGAAATCTGAGATTGTGGTGTCAGCAGGCTTGCCTTCCCCTGAGGCCTCTCTCCTTGGCTTGCAGATGCCTGCCTTGCCCCCAGCCCCACCCCCCACCCCTTTGTCTTCATATCCCCTTTTCTCTGTGCATTCCTGCCTCTGGTGTTAGTCCTAATCGCCTCTTTTCACAAGGATACTAGTCAGATTAGATTAGAGTCCACCCTAAAGGTCTCATTTTAACTTAATCACATCTTTAAGTAGAGAATCTCCAAATACGGTTACATTCTGAAGTACTGGGGTTTAGGTCTGCAACAGATGAATGTGGTTTTTTGTGGGGGAGTGGGACACAGTTCAGTCCTTAGAAGATGCCAATGTTTGGGCTTGTGCTGCATAGTTTTAGGGAGAATTCAAAGAAATGGGGAACTGGTTTGGATTGAATGCTATCAGGAAGTGGCCAATTCTAGGATTCAGCATTGTTGTTTTATCTAGGAGGCAGAAAGAACGGTATGGAACTAGAGCTGCCACTGGTAAAGTAGAGCTATTACCAGGAATGGGAGCTGTTTGGTTATTTATTGTAGTTGAATAGTGTTCTTCTTTTTGTCTGTGTTTAGTCATGATTACTGAGTGGTCTTGTTTTTTTTTTTTTTTTTGTCTTATTTCGCCAAAGTCATAGAGGGATCTTTTTCAAATATTGTTGATATTGCATGGAATTGTTTGTTTCAGCAGGGAACACCATGGCCTAGCTATTTAGCAGTAAACACCATGGCCTAAATTTGGTTGCCAGGCCTGCTACCAGCTGTCAGCTGTCAGGGCTGTTTATTTCTTTCTCACCCACTTCAGATGTGGAAATGAAGAATAGTGAACAGTAAAGAACATCCCAGAATGTATACTGAGGGGCCACTGAGAGTAACAGCAAAAAGGAATTCCTTCAATAAAGCAGAATTAGGGGCTCATCACACAAGTTTCCTCACTGCTGTGGCAGGGAACTCCCACAATATTTGTCCAGCAAAATTCCATCATTGCTCCGTACTAGTGATTGCCATATGTTTCCCAATTTTCCCTTTCTGAATGGGATTTCTTACTGTGTTCACCCTTCCCTACTCCACCATTCTATATCGGGGACAGTGAGGTGGGCATACTGATAATTTTGCTTGTCATTTTAGGTCATAGGTAATCAGAAAATAAGGAACCATATCAAGATCTGATGGAGTTAGATTCAGTAATTGCATGAAGTTTTGGCGTGTCTCCCTTATAAAGGTCTCAAATATGTGCTATGTGTGGGAAGTATATAAATAAATATTTTAACCAGAATGGCAAACATGGAAGAGACTGCTAGTAATTCACATAATGGTAGACTGCACTTCCCAGCCACACTTGTATCAAGGGTGGTTACATGACTGAGATCTAGCCAACAAAATGTGAGAAGAAATGAGGGTGCCATATTAATCCCTGATGCATTTGAATCCTTCAGTTATATTCATGCTCTTTTCCCTTTCCAGCTTATTTGATTGGGGAGTACCATGGAGAACTGGAGGGCTAAGTATGATAATGACAAAGTCTTTGTCAGCCTGGGCCACTGAATGATTGTTTGTAGAAGCACCAATCTCCCCAACCAGAAGCATCCATCTTGCCATTTTAAATGAGCAAGAAGTAAATTTATGCTTTGATCAGGCTATTACACATTTGGGTATATATTCATTACAGCAGCTGGTGATACCCTAATTTCAGCCCTGGTTAGCATAATTGTTGTTTGATGAAATGGTTAGTTAGGTATTGGTTGACTGCTATATTAGAAAAAATATATATAAACCCTTAGAAATACATAATTCTTGAGGAAGGTACATTTTTCCTTGAATATTTTAACCACACCTAGGTTTCATCCCTCCAGCACCCGAAAACTCACCATTATAAAACTACAAGATGTTTTTGCCCTTGAGTTTCCTGAGCTTTCTATGTCACTGCACGGGGGAATGTCATCGAGGGTATCAGTCTTATCTGAGAGCCCCTCTTGACAAATTCCTCCTAGAGCTCATGGGAAGAAAAATGTTTATGTAACCTAATAAACTCAGATACTTACATTAAAACAAGGGTAACTCATGAAGCATGTTTCCCTATTTGTTGTAGATCTTAAGTTTAGATCTAACTTTCATGACAGCTGTCCTCAGACAGGGTAATTTTAATATATTCTCTTCCTTCTACCACTTGGTTTATGTGTTTTATCCAGCATTAAGCCTTCCCTCTTAGAAAGTCCATACATCTAGGTAGGTTGCCTTGCATCTTTCTTGGAAGAGGATGTTGGATATTCATACATTTACACATTTACCTTTCTCCTTCAATTCTTCTCACCCCCTGCATGATCCCTAAAGTTTTGAAAATAAAGTTTTCCCCAATAATTCCAGATCTTCCTAATTCATGTTATTTTTACTTATTTGAAACTATCCACAGTGATCAGTAGAAGGCTTAGAGTTCACCAATCAGGTTAATATGGTTGGGAAGCAGTATGGTTGGGAATAATACATAAACTGAAATGATAGAAGCAGCAAAGAGTGTCCAACTACTTCTCACTGACCAGTGGAAGCAGAAGACAGAACAAGACACATTTACTCATGCATCGAACTCAATGCTTCTTCAGCTCATCTTCTTTTATCTCTAATCACTGTGGGATTTTTGGTTTACATGGTGGGCAACTATGGGGATTTTCATGGAGAAATAATAAACACCTCTAAGTAAAGCAAGTCATTCTGGGTATTTGCTTTCTGTTTGGAATGTACTTTAACCCTCAGGAAACCCCTGAACAGTGACTTGGGATATCTGTAATGGCCTCACTCATCTCCAAAAGGAAGAGGATGTAACTTACACTTCCAACTTAAAAATGGAGATTCTAGAGTGACGTCAGCAACACGGCTGAATAACATGCCCGTCATTTGTATCGCCCTTCATCCACAATTTGGCATACATTCACAGGGTCTAGCAGAACATGCCTAGGACCCAACAGGAGTCTCTCCTACCTGTTTGTTGGAAAATAGGTATACAGACTTTCGTCTTGGCTGTGGACCCTTCCATAGTAGATGAGAGATCCTTTGTGGAAATCCAGGTTTCCAGACGAAAAGCTGCAGCACACTGTTGGAGAAAAAAACAAACAAACAAACAAACAAACTCTGAATACATTGGAGAGGGTAAGAGTACCAGTTTGACTTTACCCACATACCCCCTCCCCTAGGTGGTACAGCTCTTAGGAGGCTGTGATTTCTCCCGCAGGCAAGTGACAGTGTGTGTGAGTACCTGCCTTCACCAGTTTTGGGGATGCTGCCAAAGAGACCCAGCACTTTCTTCTCCCAATCAGAGCACTGGAGCAAGAGCTTCATGACTGGGGCCTGGGAAGAGGCTGAGAGAGTGGCTCATGGGACTCTGCAAGGGCAGTCAAGGGAAGTGTATCCTACTAACTGCATCACCTGCTCTATTAAGAAGTCCACCCACAGGCAGCTAGAAACACCTTGCTCTTGGATTCCCCCAAATGGTCCATGGGTAGCCCCAGGCCTCCATACCCCTCAACCTAAGTGTCCATCTATGTATGAGTCAATAGATATGTGGTATGAACATACAATGGAATATTTCTCAGGCAGAGAATGTCAGAAGGATATTCTTGAATTTGTGACAATACGGATGGGCCTTATGGACTTTGAGGGTATTATGCTAAGTGAAATAAGTCAGGCAGAGAAATATCACTTATGTGTGGAATCTTAAAAAGCCAAACTCAGAGAAACAGAGCACAGTAGTAATTACCAGGGCCTGGGGAGGGGAAACAGGGAGATGTTAGTCAAAGGGTACAAACTTCTAGTTATGAGTGAGTGCTGGAGAACTAAGGTACAACATGGTAACAATAGTTAACAATCTGCACTGTACTTGAAAGTTGCTAAGAGAGTAGATCTTAAATGTTCTCACAGCAGAAAAAGGGTAATTATACGAGGTGATATAGGTGTTGACTAACTCTACTGTGTTAATCAATTCACAATATATAAGTGTATCATGTTGTACACCTTAAACTTACATAATGTTATATGTTGATTATGTCTTAATAAAGCTGGAAAAAATAATGCAGATTTTAAAATTTAATACCACTATTTAAACAATCAGCACTATCTCCTTTACTCCCATTCCCTTTTCTCTTGCTTTCTCAGGAACATATAAACAAACTCACCAAAATATTCTTTCCAACTCATTCTAGAGGTAACTTTTAAAGAACAGAAGAAATTAATGCATTTGTCAGAAACATGACAACTCATTCTTTATTATCAAAGTTTGAGAAATAGTAATGTTGATGAATACTTCACTATTCTCTGTCTATACTTCACACCTGGAGGTGTGATGGAAACTACCATCCTGAGAGACTACAAACACAAGGGCCTCCATCTGCCTCCATCTTTTAATTTTTTTTTAAGGCTCTCCAAAGTTACTCTCACTAATACACTCCAGACTGAGAAGAGCTAGAAGGGAACTTAGATGTCACCTAGTTTAATCATTTTCTTTTCTCCTTTTTCTTTTCCTTACTTTTCTTTTCTTTCTCAACACTTGAAAAGGACCTTATACAACCAACTAATTAATGAGAGAAAAAGTAAGCTATTATGACTATTTTAAAAAAGCAGTTACAAAGCTAAGATATTTATAGGAAATTTAGAAAAAAAATGTTAGGTTAATGTCCAAAAGGCCACAAATATTTGAAGTCATCTATTCTATTGAACAAAAATTATTTGCATTTGTACTGGACAGAAACCTACAAGTTAACAAGAAACATCACTGAGTCTAGGACCTTTAATTAAAAGTAATAAGTATTACTGGAAAATGGTTTATATAAAAGTTATGGTAAAGAGGAGCTCCAGGGTTGAGTTCACACAAAGGTGAGCAAATAATTCATTAATTATGATTAATGCACTTTTGAAAAATAATGAGAAGTAGTATGGCATAGCAAAAAACATCATCTTGAAACTAGTTCTAGATACTTTAAGCACTCACTAATTAATTATTTAATAGTAATGAGTCTTAAGAAAAAGACACCAAACAATGAGATAAACTAAACTCATTCCCCTACACAATCCTTGAGTGGCCTTTGCTCCCATCTTATATTGAAAGGATGTGTCTTATTTCCAAGTCTTTGAATTTTTTTCTAATTGTACCCACTCTTAATACCATAACAATCTCCAAAAATTATTTTTAAGAAGGTCTGCCTCAGTAGGTTGGTATGTTTATTTCTATAGGTGCAACAATAATGTTATGTAATCACATAGGCCTCCTAGAGTTTGCTCTGCAAATGTAGAACCATGGAGTATGGAGCAACTACCATGGCCCTGATATTAACTTGTCCAAAAGTTTACACAAGAAATCTTGAGCTGGACTTTAAAAAAGCTTTTACTGTTTTTCTCCTTGCCAAGGCTATGAAACCAATCCCAAGATAGATACACTCTGCACCAGACTGCACATATAGTACCTATAAATTTAGGTGAATCTTCTCTTTTTGAGGTCTCCCAATTTTGATAATATATCTGACCTATCAAGAGATGAGCTTCCCTACCACCTGTGAGATTTGAACCCTCTAGTCAGACACCAGGCCAGTTTTCTGGAAGAACTTTGCAGGTATCAACCCATATGTTTCCTAGTAGTAGGCTTGTCACATCTGATTCAAAGAGAATCATTCTCAAATATGGCACTCCAGGTAGGGCCTTGGTTGCACGATTGAGTTGGCCAATTACAACCTGATAAAAAGGAGAACATATTATTATAAGCCAATGCAAATCATTATATTGCCACAAAAAGTAAGGAGACTGAGTAAATGTATTTGTCTCTGAATTCCAAGGGTGTCAATGAGAACCAGCTACCATCTAATGATTCACTTCAGTTTACAGAAGCATAATCTAGTGAATTGTTATTAGAAAGAGCTTAAGAAAGATAAAGGGCTTCCTCAAACACTCACAAAATAACATGTAAAAATAAAATTACCCATATTCCAAACAAGTAATTTCTCAGCCCTATGTAATTAATTCTTGTTATTCTGGGTTTTAGGTCAGAAATCTGCTTTAATGAAGTTATGTCTGGTTGGAGACTACAAAGCATTCTGTAAATCCCTACTCAATCCACAAGTGCAAGTTGAAATTTGTCTAAGATGTGTTAGCTCAGAAGGCAACAGTCTATTATTTGAAGTATCAATAGTTCAACATACCTGGTACCCTCATTTTTCCTAAGCTCTGAGTCTGTGCTTCTTCGTTGAAGAGACAATTTCTAGCCTGTAGCATGTAACAGAGGCTTCAGAGAAGCATCAGGAAGCTGAAAATCATGTAGTTAGCATTTTTTACTGCTCTTCTTTCCTTTGTGTAAGTCTGTATTTCCATCTGGTATCATTTTCCTTCTTCTTGAAAGACTTCCTTGAATATTTCTTCTAGTGCAGTTTTGTTGGTGGTGAATTTGCTCACCTTTTGTATGTCTGAAAAAGATATTGAGACTTCATTACTTAAAAATATTTTTTCTGCATATAGATTTCTAGCTTTACAGGTTTTTTCAATACTTTAAAAATATTACTCCACTGACTTTTTGCGTTGTTTCCAGTGTGAAATCTGCTGTCATTCTTATCTTTGTTTTACTACACATAATATGTCATTTTTTCTCTAATTGGTTTTAAGGTTTTCTCTTTATCATTGGTTTTGAGCAATTTAATTGTAATTTGCCTTGGGTTCATTTTCTCCATGTCTCTTTTTCCTGAGAATCATTGAGCTCTTAGAATCTATAGGCTTATAATTTTTATCTAAGTTAGAAAGGTTTTGGATATTAATACTTCAAATATTTTTCTGAGGCATCCCCCAACCAGGGACTCCAATTACATGTATATTAGCTGCTTGTCCCCCATGGTAACCACCAGTCACTTCTCAGTGTCTATTAGTCTACTGCTGTCGTGTTCATTTTGTTCTGTTTTATTTTTAGATTCCATAAATAAGTAAAATCATCTGGTATTCGTCTTGCTACTGGCTTATTGCCTTTCTGCTTGGCTTATTCAGTTAGCATAATACCCTTTAGGTCTATCCATGTGGTTGCAAATGGCAGGATTGCTTTTTTATGACTGAATGATATTCCATTGTGTATATGTACTACATCTTCCTTATCCAGTCATCTATTGATGGACACTTAGATTGCTCCCACATTTTGGCTACTATAAATAGTTGCAACAATAAACATAGAGTTGCATATATCTTTTCAAATCAGGGATTCTGTTTTCTCTAGGTAAATTCCTAGAAGGGCAGTTACTGGGTTGTATGGCATTTCAAGTTTTTTGAGGAACCTCTACAGTGCTTCTATGGCGGCTGCACCAATTACATTCCCACCAACAGTGCAGGAGGATTCCCTTTTCTCCACATCCTTGCCAACACTTGTTATGTCTTGTATTTTGGATAGTGGCTTTTGTAATTTGTGTGAGGTGACATCTCACTGTGGTTTTGATTTGCAGTCTGTAGCCATACCATCCTGATCTCGCCTGTTTTTCATTTTCGATAGTTTCTATTTCTATATTTTTAAGTTCATTGATCTTTTCTTCTGTACTAACTTTTTGTTAATCCCATCTAGTGGTCGTTTTTTATCTTAGATGTTTTAGTTTTCATTTTAGAAGTTCAATTTCAATACAATTTATATCTTCCATGTTGCTACTTTATTTCTGAACATATGAAATAGAGCCATAAAACTCATTTACTATCCTTCTCTGCTAATTCTAACATCTCTGTTTTCTTGATTATGGGTCATACTTTCTTGCTTTTATATGTCTGGAAATTTTTTATTGTTTGCCAGGCAGTGTAAATTTTACTTTGCTGTTAGATATTTCTGTATTCCTATAAATATTTTTTATCTGTTTTCAGATGTCGTTAAGTTGCTTGGTAATTGCTCTTATCAGATATTGCTTTTTAAGATTTTTTAAGCAGGACAAGGCCAATGTTTTCTCTAAGGCTAATTATTCCCCATCACTCAGGCAAAACCCTTCTGAATACTCTACTGAAAGCCCTATCAATCTTGAGTTTTTCCCATCTGAATTTTGGGACTAGGCACTATTACTAGCCCTGAATGAGCTTTCAGGTACTGTTATCTCTGATGCTACTGGATAGTTCTTTCCCTCACCTCAGCTAATCTCACATGCAAGTGCCAACCAGTGCTATACTAAATACTCAAGGGAGACTCTCTACAGAACTTCAGAATTCTCTTTCTGTTTAGTTCTGAGAATAATTCAGTCTTACTGTGATTTATTTACCTGTATATAAATGTGGTCTATGGCTTAAAGCCACTTGCTGGTGAAGAAAGTTTTGATCACCACCTCAAAAAAAATTCAATTCCTTTTTAAAAATCCAAATGCCATTACCTAATTGAAATATTTAGTAAATAAAGTAAATGCTTACTTAATGGTAATTGCTAAGCTATAGATATTGACCTAGTAATTACACAGTTCTCATAATTTTTTAGTATTCTCTAACACTCTCAACTCATTTCTCTCATGCTCATCATTTCCTATACTGTTGATCTGAAGACGGGCTTACACTTTCTATCACAGAGAAGACTCATAAAAGAAAAAGGAAAGATTCAAGCACCAAAGAACTTGTGTATTTGTTTGAGTGTCTGTGGGGAAGACTAGGTTGGAGTGTAGTGTATGAGAGTATGTGGGTGTGGAGGAGTGTGTGTATACTCACATGTCCATCAGACTGTAGCATAGTCATACGTCTGAGAAGCCTTTTGTATGTTACATACCTGAGGAAATGAGATTTAGTATGGCTGTGTACCTATAGGATCTGTGCAATCGTGTGTTGTATGAGAGAACTTGACTTTTGTGGAATGTGAGTTGGTAAACCAGGCTGCCAAGAGGTACCTGTGTGGAAATGGCAGGTGAGGAGGAGTAGAACTAGCCTGCATGGTAACAATGAGCACACGGGGCTTCAGATTCTAAAGTTTTATTGCAATTACACTTCATTCTATGTAACTTGAATTCAGTGACCATGTCCTCAAAGCCCCTTTGTTCTAGGACAAATTCTGAAAAATAAATGAAGATTACAGAGCATGCTCACCAAAAGCTCATATTTGAAATTGCTTTATGTTTCAAAACTTCATTTTGAAGTAATGTTTATGCTATACCAGCATTTAAATAAAATTTTGATGACCTCTAAAAATACCCTGAAAAACAAATGAAGTATCATAAGCAAAGAGCTAAGAAGTCAGAATCTATTTATTTGAATACAATTTCACTGTGGAAGATGACTTTGCTTGCCAAGTTGGAGAAAGCCTATCTTGATAGCTGCTTTGTTTTCAGATGTAGGACTTCCATGGATAAATAGAAAAGCAAAATTAATAGGCAGAGAAAGGAAAAGGAGCCCATTACTCACATTATTTCCCCATGTCTCATGGAAAATAGCCCAGATCAAATTCATGAGCCAGTTGGAGAATCACGTACTGCGGTTCTTTTAGAGGAAAGACTGGAAGGTTTAGAAGAGAACTAAATAAATGCCCAATTGCTGATTAGATGTGATGTTATCCACCAAACAGTTCCTAAACATATTTTCTCAGTGTGCCTAGCAAAGTGCTGGGAGCACAGGAGATAGACGTAGATCAAACATATGATCCTTATCCCAATGATCAAGTAGAGATATCCAGCAAACATAAATGAGGCAGTGTTTTACCATGAAGAATGTGCCATGTTTCCTGTTACTCACTCAAGCCCCAGTACTCTGTGATCCTTGGCTTGAGGACAGCATAAGAGGATCCGGTGGTAATACAGGATGACTTTTGCTTGCTATTTACATTGAATTTTGATATTAAGGAATTGATCTTCAATGATTTATGAGCAACATCTGATTAAACAAATTTTATTCAAAGTTCATTGAAGAAATAAATCGTTTCTGGATGACTATTATGTTCCAGGCCCTGTTCTGGGACCTTAAGATATAATGGTAAACAAAATAAAACATGATCCTGCCCTTATCTTTTAGCTGGGGAGATAAAATAAGCAAAAAACATAATAAATAAGGCAGTGACCTTATGCAGTAGAAGATGATAATTGCCATGGAGGTGGGGAGATGTCACACTGGTTAAGAGGAATTAGGAGTACTGAGGGGGCAAGTTGGAGATTTAAATAGGGAGGACAAGGCAGTCCTCACTGAGAAGGTGCTATTTGAGTGGGAACATGAAGGTGGCATAGGGGTTGGCCAAGGAAACAAGCGCGGAAAGAACAATGGGCAAAGAAAACAGGCAGAGCAAGATCCTAAAGTGGAAGCATGCATGGCCTGCTCAAAGAACAGCAAAGAGGTCAGTGGGCTGAAGCAGATTGAGGGGAGAGTAGGAACTGAAGTTAGAGATCGGGGAATGAGGGTTGTAGTGGTGCAGACCATGTCAGGCCTTGGGGATCTTTAAAAGGACATTGAAAGAAGATTGTAATATGGAGAAAAGAATACTATACCTGGAGTCAGAAAGGTCAGGTTCAAATGCTGACAGATAAATTTCTAGTGCCATAACTTTAGGCAAGTCTCTTAATTATTCAGGGTCTAAGTTTCCTCCAGTCAGTTCCATAAATAGTCTTGAAGTGCTCACTCTGCACCAGTAGATTCTGAGATGGGAAGCACCCAACTGGCCAAGAAGTCTGCAGACTGTTATGCAGAGAAGACAAGGAAACGAACAGCTCCTTTGAATGCAGTGAATGTAACAATACAAGTGAAAGGTAGAGAAATGGAGGCAGGGGTGAGGCTTCTCTGACCAGCCAAATCACCACCCCCATCCTCATGCTCTATCACATCACCCCGGCTTCTCTTCATGGCATATATCACAACTTGGAATTCTTGGATTCTTTGTTTGGTCTATTGTTTTTCTCCTCGCTAGAAAAAAAAAGTCTCATCAAGGGTAGGACTCTTGTTCGTCTGTTTCAGTGCTTTATTGTATCACAGATACCTAGCACAGGGCCAGGCATGAGGTTGGTCCTCTGTACGAAAAAAATGAGTGGAGAGTGCATTAGAAGGGAAAATATCACAGAGTTAGGGACAGTTAAGCCAGATTTTGGCACTTAAATAAAGTTCAGTAGACAGACGAGGTGGAGTAGGTCACTTCCAGAATGGGAACCAGCTTGTGCAAAAGCAGAGAGTGTGTTTAGCAAGAGTCACACATCTGCAATACAGGGGGTAATACCAGTTCTCCCACAAAATAGTTATGAGCATTCAGCAAGATCATGCATCTGACTGGTGTGGAACGGCTCCCCATAGTTGCTGTTGGAGCCATGCAGAGAATGTTTGTTAGAGAGTTTATCTATGTGATACCAAAAAGACCTCTTTGATGGAACTGTTATACAACTTCCTAGGTGTCTCAGGGCCATTTAATGCAGCTGTTGTATCAGCAAGAAAGATTTATGAGCAGGTTGTTGCTGCCTTTCAAATTTCCCAAATGGGTATCTAAACCGTGATTCTCCTTTCGTAGTCTCCTACTACCTCAGCACCACTGGGAGAGAAGCCCTAATAAATAATCAATATAGCTCCTCTCAAGGGAAATGCCATTCTTGCAGTCCATGAAACATAAATGTTGCTGTAGCCTTTGAAAGAAGTCACCTTTATAAAAGATCTATTAAATCAATATGGGGGATCTTCAGGGCAAAAAAAAGAATGCGAAGGGATTTTGGCAGGCTCAGACAGACCAATCCAGAAATGTTGTAAAGCAGCTACACGTAACCCCACAAGAACTCAAGGAATCAGCATTTGTAATGCAATTGGGATCCAGGCTTGTGATGTGCTCATATGATTTTCACAACGCTATTTTTAATTTAAATCAAAACCGACAGTTGAAAACATTTTCAGAAATCTATGCCCATAATAATCTTTTTAGCCTTTCATTGCATCTAGTGTTAGAGTAATGGGACAGGAAATGAGATAGGAACAAATATTCACAGGAAGATTGTTTTTTGTTCTATAGAGGCTGAAGATTAGAAAAGTAGTAGGGGATTGGGAGTAAAAATATTTGGGTTCAAATCCTGGCTTGGACACTTAAAACTGTATGCTCAGCAGCGAGTCACTAGTCTCTAAGCCTCATCAATAAAATGGGAATAATAAGAATATCTGACCTCATATGGTTGACAAAAGGAACAAATGAGATAATAGATGTGAAATTTATTCCTTGAAGTGTTGCTATATACAAATATAATTTCTTTTATTATGCCAGTTGGTTTAATTCCCACAATTGCTAACTGAGAATAGCACAGGCTTCCCAGCTGTTTGACTTTCTACTAGTGATAACACTTTAGGAGTAGCTATCTAAAATGCCTTTTTTTCTGAAAAGCTGTGGTCATGTTGTTACCATTGTACTTTTGAAAATTCCCTTGCCTATATATTATCAAAATTCTAAATTTAGCCTCCAAGGAACTTCTCAACATTATGTGAGATAAAAGACTGCCTCTTCTACTGTCCATCACACTGTCTAGAACAATCCCTGGCACAGAGGTGCTCCTCAATAGTTGTTGGCTAATGAACTAGTTAACACACCTACATTTTACTCCATTTCCTATTACTCTTCTTAATACACATCCCAGAGGTTAGCCTCACTGAATTACTGCTTCCTCAGCTCTGAGTTCTTTGTTCTAACTTATTCCTTCCACCGGGAATACCCTCCCACCAGTCACTTTCATGTGTCCTTGTATCAACATACAAGCCGTCACTTTTGTCCCACTTAGAAGTAATCATGTTCCTCCTTTGGACTCCCAGAACACTATATTCATATTATCATATAACACTTATAACATTCCATCTTGTGCTATGAAAACTGAATAATGTGGTTTTTTCACCATACTAAGTGACATCCTTAATGGATTCAGGATCCTTAATGGATTCATTTGTGCATTTAACACAGTACCTACCACAATGCCCTGCACAAAATAGATGCTAAAATAACATGTGTGGAATATATGAATGAACATCAGGCAGAAGGGAGAAAGAAAGAAGCAACTTTCCTACACACTGGATAAAAATTATAGGCCAATTCTATTTAAACCAGACTGTGGTTTCTTGATAAAATAAGCCCACGGTTTGCTATTAAAAAAATTAAGACAACAGAACATTTTAAATTCAACACTCATATTAAAATGTCCTGGGAGCTTATATTTTCTAACTTAATCATTCAGTAGAGATGAAGGAAATGTATATGGTACAAATTTGTTAAAAATTCAGCAACCTATATTAACTAAATCTCAGTCAGCAAGCTTGAAAGCTTTGCTATGATAATATCCTATTCAATGACCTTTTATATTTATCCTTTGGAAACTGCTTAGACTTAATAACCCAACTTTCTCATTATCATTTATTTTGACCTGAAGACTAATTTTACAGCCTGCAGGGGAAAACTTTTCCTTTTAATTAGTTCTTCTTGGTTTTATTCTAGGAGAAATAACAAATTTCACCTTGTTTAAAATGCCTCTTGATACTGGTTTAAGCCAACTAAAGGAACCATGTATAATTTTTAAACTCATGTATTTTTCCCCATGAGAAAGAAAGCAACATTTTATCCAAAGATTTCTCATTCCTTAATACCATTTACCAACACACAACTTGAAACTCCGGTATTTAATGGTTAGCATAATGAAATATAGAAGTAGTAAAATAATTTGGAAATTGCATGCTAATTTCAATAAATAAACTAGTCTGACTTTTATCCTCAATATATTTCAAATGACTGCTTTATTACTAACGTCTACCTCTATTTCCTCTGTCAGGTTGATTATACACTATTAAGGCTTATGCAATTAGGGAATACTTTAGTGTTGAAGTTAAATAGTTTATTAATGAATGTGTATTATGAGTGGCAATCAGCCATTTGTTTATTCTTCTAAAAGGAGACAAAGAGTTACAATTAGCAATTTTGTTTTAATTCTAACTTCTCCACTGTTCAAAATTCTTGGTGATAATTCAGCTTTTTAGAGTCATCCATTTTCAATAGTGACATTGGACTATTGACAAGGCACATACTTTTGTATTGCCAACACCACCCTTCCACATGTCTTTTTACTGTTGTTCTTAAACATCTCAAATCAAGAAAGTATATTTTCTCTACCTTCTCCGTTTATTGATGCTTTATTTAAAGGGATATTGGGACAACCTGGGCTAAAATTTCAGTTCTGCCACTAACTCACGTGTTTTGGTTTTGCCAGTATTCTCTTTAGATATGCTTGCTAGAATATTTAACATCTCTAGGCCCATTTTCTCATTTATAAAATGAATATGACAATAGCCAAAGCAATCCTAAGAAGGAAGAATAAAGCAGGGGGGATTATGCTCCCCGACTTCCAGCTCTACCAGAAAGCCACAATAATCAAGACAATTTGGTACTGGCACAAGAACAGACCCATAGACTCATGGAACAGAATAGGGAGCCCAGATATAAACCCAAACATATATGGTCAATTAATATACGATAAAGGAGCCATGGATATACAATGGGGAAATAACAGCCTCTTCAGCAACTGGTATTGGCAAAACTGGACAGCTACATGCAAGAGAATGAAACTGGATTGCTGTCTAACCCCATACACAAAAGTAAACTTGAAATGGATCAAAGACCTGAATATAAGTCATGAAACCATAAAACTCTTAGAAGAAAACATAGGCAAAAATCTCTTGAATATAAACATGAGCAACTTTTTCCTGAACGCTTCTCCTCCGGCAAGGGAAACAAAATCAAAAATGAAAAAAATGGGACTACATACATCATGCTAAAAAGCTTCTGTACAGCAAAGGACACCATCAGCAGAACAAAAAGGCATCCTACAGTATGGGAGAATATAGTTATAAATGACATATCCAACAAGGGGTTATCATCCAAAATAAATATAGAACTCAGATGCCTCAACACCCATAAAGCAAATAAACCTATCAAAAAATGGGCAGAGGATATGAAAAGACACATCTCCAAAGAAGAAATTCAGATGGCCAACAGGTACATGAAAAGATGCTGCTCCACATCGCCAATTATCAGGGAAATGAAAATTAAAACCACAATGAGATATCACCTCACACCAGTTAGGATGGACAACATCGAAAAGACTAGGAACAACAAATGCTGGCGAGGATGCAGAGAAAGGGGAACTCTCCTACATTGCTGGTAGAAAATGTAAACTAGTTCAACCATTGTGGAAAGCAGTATGGAGGTTCCTCAAAAAACTCAAAATAGAAATACCATTTGACCCAGGAATCCCACTCCTAGGAATTTACCCTAAGAATGCAGCAGCGCAGTTTGAAAAAGACATATGCACCCCTATGTTTATCGCAGCACTATTTACAATAGCCAAGAAATGGAAGCAACCTAAGTGTCCATCAGTAGATGAATGGATAAAGAAGATGTGGTACATATACATAATGGACTATTATTCAGCCATAAGAAGAAAACAAATCCTACCATTTGCAACAACATGGATGGAGCTAGAGGGTATTATGCTCAGGCAGAGAAAGACAAGTACCAAATGATTTCACACATCTGTGGAGCATAAGAACAAAGCAAAAACTGAAGGAACAAAACAGCAGCAGACTCACAGAACCTCAGAATAGACTAACAGTTACCAAAGGGAAAGGGACTGGGGAGGGTGTGTGGGAAGAGAGGGATAAGGGGAATAAGGGGCATTATGATTAGCATACACAACATAGTGGGGGACATAAGGAAGGCAGTATAGCACAGAGAAGACAAGTAGTGACTCTATAGCATCTTACTACGCTGATGGACAGTGACTGTCATGGGGTATGTGGTGGGGACTTGATAATGGAGGGAATCTAGTAACCACAGTGTTGCTCATATGAATTTATATTCATCATACCAAATAAAAAAATGAATATGACACATGCGCTGCCCTCAATTTACCCCCAACACTTCACAAAATACCAATTTAACCATGTTTCCTCTGCTTAAGATCCACCAATGGCTTCCTGCTGCCTACATGATGAAGCCCATACTCCCTACCTTGGTACACTAGGTCCTCCTTGATCTGACCATATTGATCTCTGCAGTTTTTACATCTGCAAAATGAGATGCTGCAACCGGCTCACAGTACTCCATGCCAGCTGTTAACATCTCTTCAACTCCACATTCACTGATACGAAAGGAGCCATGATGGAAGTATTTACATCACAGAAATGAGCAACCAGACACTGAGTTGCTAAACATTTAGCAGCACACCACTGCTGTTAGGCACTTTAATCGGAGGAGCTCTGACTATAACCCTCCAAAAATATCTCCTCTAACTCAAAAGCAAAGCCAAAATCTTTGTCATGGCTTGGAAAGTTTTAAGCTGTCAGGCCCTCATTACTTCTCTAAGTTCATCTCCTTTTCTTTTTCTCCTTTCAGTATGCTGTTCTAGCCATATAAGTCTGCCCGTTTATTGTTCTTCAAATACACCAGGCAAACTTCCACTAAAGTACAACCAGACAACTGCTGGCTGTTTTTTTGCCCTGAAGTACACATCTTTGTATAAACTCCTTCTCATCCTTTACATCAAATCTCAAACATCACCTCTTCAGAGATATCCTCCCTGATCAGTGCTGCAGCTTTATTAGGCAAATTAGAACAAAATCCCCTCATGGGTGAGCCCATCCCTGCAGGCACAGGCCTTGGAGAGCAGGCAGTTACCTTTGGAGGCAGCAAAAGGTGGCCCTTACTCAAAGAAAGCACAGTGTGCCCAGGTCCCTCAACTTGGCAAGCAGACATGGAGCTGAAGTTTCAGCCCTCGCTTGCCCCATCAGCTGAGTACCTTTGTGCAGAGCCGAACTACACATCCATGGGGCGCTGTCTTTCACAGCTCACAGGTCTCTATCATTAGCCCAGCCTCGAGGATCCTGTTTCATAGTGCCTTATTTGTTTTCTTCATATCGCCTATCACAATATAGAATTACTGGCTTGAGTCAACTGAAGAGGCTATGCATAATTTTTAAACTAGCAAATTTTCCTCATGAGGAAAAAAAACAACAGTTTATCAACACATTCCTTTCTCTTTAACACCATTTAGCAACACAGAGCTTGGAACTCTGGTATCTAATTGTTAACATAATGAAATATAGAAGTAGTAAAATAATTTAGAAGCCACATACTAATTTCATAGTGTCTGACTTTCATCCTTGATTTATTTCAAATGATTGGTTTATTACTAAAGTATACATCTATTTTCTTTCAGGTCACAATGTTTGTTTATTAGTTTGTTTAATAGCTCTCTCCTCCACTCACAAGAGAATGTGACCTTCATGAAAGTAAAGACTGTGTCTTGTTTACTACTGCATCTGCAGAGATAGAACAATGCCCAACAAATGTTTATTGAATATTGAAAGTAAAAACAACAGGCTTTCATGTAACATTTCACTTGAATCAAGAATTTTTTTTTCTGCCTAAAAGTATAAAAACTTTTCAACTAGATTACCTCTACATTGCTTCCAACTCAAACATTCTAGGATTTGCTATTATCATTCTGAAAAATTCCTACCGCAAGAGATAGGGTAGCAAAGGTGAAGTAAGGAACCGTCATGCAACAGGTTTTCAAAATCCTGGAGTTCTCCTGTTTTCTAGAAGTGGAAGATTAGTTTGAACCCCAGTTTGTATACCTTGAAAAACTATGTTCCTCTTTTAGGGCCTCAGTTTACTCATCTGCCAAATGATACGTTTGGATCAAATTGATCTTGAAAAGGAAGCTCCATCTTTTAATTTTTTAATAGCAAAATACTTTTTCCTAAAAACATCTTGCTGGGAAGCCCAGTATATAACATAAGTGGAAGAATTTCTGCTCTGGTTGAAGTGAGGGCATGAGGGCCCAGACCTCAAGTCCATAGACCACAGTGTGAAAACTCTTGAACTAGATGCTTTTGAAAGTCTCTGCCATCTCTAAAATTCTATGAATTTATAATTTTGTCATTCACCAGATTCTAGGACCAGTGGGGGTGTGGATAGGCAATGATGAGTTGAGAATTCATTCATTCAACACATATTTGAGTGTTTTCAAAAGTCTAGGCACTATACCCATGAAAGAGTGGGTAGACAACATGAAAAAAAAAGCATGCAGATTCTAAGATCCAATCAGATGGATTTTCTAAGACATTCTCTCAAGCCTTCTTTCATTCCCACTGTACCTTTCTTTATCACCTCTCCCCCCAAAAAGACATTGCATCTGAGCATGTGGAAGGAAGAATATCATAACCTTTATGTACATTAGGACCATCATTTTTCCATTACAGGAGTACAGTCTTTAGCTTAAAGGAGTCCATTTGCACAAACCTTTTCAACTGTGAATTAAGTAATCTAAATATTACTCTGAGATAGTCTATGGTAGTTTGCACTCTACTTTGGTCATTGGAGTGAAGCCAATTGCAAATAAATTAAAAAGCAATCGCAAATCAACCAAGAAGTTCATTGGCTTGCAAAGTCCATGCAATGTACTTCCTGTGACTTAGTCAATAAAAACACTAGACTGAGAAATAAGTGCCCAAATACCAAGCTAACAATTTTGAGTAAGATCTTGGTTCAAGACACAATTTACCATCCCAGTTTTCTGACAAACTAGGAAGCCAGACAGAAGGTAGTTGTACAGTAACAACTAGGATAGGGTTAGATATGTTGATGGCATGAAACGGAATAGCAATATTCAGATAAATTCTAGAGATATTTGGAAGATAGACTCAGCAACACTTGATGTTTCATTCCCTATAGATCACAGGCAGAAGGAAAGGGTCAAAGATGAATCTGTTTTCCTACTTCTATAACCAGATAGATCAGATGTGACCCACTGCTCAGATAAGAAACATAGGATAAGGAGCTGATTGAGGTAGAAGAAAGTGAAGTTAGTTTAGACATTTCCAATTTAACTTTCCCATGAAACTTCAAAGTGAGGTCCTGTATCTCAAATTGGGGTCCACAGACATTCCCAGGGGTCTTTTACCTCATTCAATTCTCTGTTTTCACTGTGATGGTAAAAATTTACAGAAGTAAACAAGCACTTTTTGGATCATATACTGGAATGGAATTAAATAATAAATGATGCATTCAAGCCAAGTGAAGGCAAATGATGCCATGGCCAACTGTTTTATATATATATATATATATATATATATATATATATATATAAACATTTTGCCATGGTTTAAAAAGGGAAATGTGGTGGCAAAATTGAATCGTGCAATATAGGCATGCTGAGTCAAAAAGAATCTGTTCTTAACAGTCAGCACCATATACACAATAATGTTAACAAAACAAAATTATCTGTCGCCTTGTGCTGTGATTTTGTAGATTTTGTTATGTTTAATTTGAAATGTCATTTTAGCTTTAATTATAAGGAATACTCACACTCATACACGCACATGGGATTTATAACCTTAATGTATTCTTATAAGAATAATTAAAATCAATACTTGGCATCTGGACTCATTTTCTCTCTTTTAAAAAGAATCAACACATCATTCAAGTTTTCAAAACAAATGTGAAAAACATGGCTAAAGCTCGACTTGTATTTAAACTGGACTGTATATATATCTGTGTGTGTGTGTGTGTGTGTGTGTGTGTGTGCATATAGGTAGATAGGTATATCAACTATCTATAAATAACATTAAAGTCATGAGACTAGGAAAGAGCATAAGTAGAGAACAAGAAAGAGCCCATCACAGAGCTTTGAGAACGATTAATATTTAGCAGTGGAGCAGCGAGGGAAGATGAGCCAGGAAAGGAGATGGAGAAGGAGCAGCTGAAGAGATAAAGCCAATAAATGGGGCATTTCAAGGAAGAGGTAATGATCCACACACAGTAGCAAATGGTGAGAGGTCATCTTAGAAAACACTCAGAATTAACCATCAACTCTGGCTGAATTCTTCCAGTTTGTGGATATGGGACTACTCATCCTCTACCCACAAATCACTCCTACTTCTGTCGCATAGTCAATAGCTGACCAGATAAACAGCAAGTAAGCCTTAACAATACCCCTACTGCATGCTTGTAGGCTGGCTCTTGTGGGTTTGTATCTTTTGGTTACAAGCCCAGTTCCACCTGTCCAGCATGGCACCAGCTTGATGCTGACTCTCACTTTCCTGAGTTCTAACACCTGAATCTTCTGACATCCAACCTGCTTTCCAAGATTTCACTGTGACCTAGTTTGGAATCTCCCTTAGTCTGCATCAGTTGATCAGTCCAATTTGCAGAATTTAGCCCCTGTCTTCACCCATTTTTACAGTACAAAACAGACATCAATTCCAGCATAGAGAATTTCATGTAACTTCATTTGGTCTTCATAGATACCTTTATGGACTCTTTTCCAATCACAGTATTTCCATTCTACCTGAACTACTTCTCCTGCTTAAATCCCTTGTCTGTTGTCACCAACATTCTGTTATAGCAACAAAAAAAGTCAATAATCAAACATCTCCAATATTCAGAATCAAATTGTCAATTCTCTGTATATTCCTTACATTTTCTGACCTATTCCTTTCTGCATAAAGACCCTTTCTTTATACTGTACTCTACTCCATGCCTTTAAATATACTTTATTCCACCACAGCAGCAAAGAGATGACTGTCAGCTAAATTGCACTTTCCATTAAGAAAATTAAGTAGCTTTTTAAAAAGAGCAAGATGACATATTTCAGCCCAGCCACTGCATTTACCGCAGAGTTTGTATTAAAAACTCGCTGTACAATTTTAAGAGTAGATGTGTGGCTTGTTCATGGGTCATGAGGGTACACTCTGCAGGCTTCAGCAAGGTGATTTTGTGAAAATCTACACATGTTAATGAATCCAAGTTTCATTAAATTGTTAATTACATTCCATGAGAAACTACAGTGTTGTTACTTTCAACAATTACTGGAAATCACAGCAGAGGAAACTCTGGGAAATTGGAAGGGCAAGTACATACAAGTTAGCAATGCTTGTTCCTTTTGGTTTCACTTTTTGTTAAGTTGGAGCATTGCTCCCCACCCCCCACCTGTCCAGGATTCTAAGGCAGCTTTGGGACTATCATTTGCTGGGAAATATCACCGGAGTGAATCCCAAACTATAGAAAAATTGTGCAAGGCAATTCCCAATGAGATCAGACACACCCTCAGACTGTTGCGAACTTGAGCATAGCCTTGAATTCCTAATTGTGCCTTACACTTATCATTTTAAGCACCAAGAAAAGCACAGACAGAAGTCAGAAGAACTGAGTTTCAGTCCGGCCTTGTAATATGCTAGACCAGGAAAAGCCGCTCACTTACCTTCCTCGGGAGTAGGTTCCTGCCTTGTAAATGGCACAGAGATCCATATTCCGCGTACCTGCTCGTATTTGAGAGGGTCAAAGGAAATCGCATCCTTTCAGGAAAAGTTCCCCGCTGGACCTGAGAATCCCTGCAAGTTCTTGCTGACAGTGGCCGAGTGCACGGCTTATCAGTCCCCTGATACTATTGTCTCTGTGGCTGGTGACATAGGCAACTAAGTAGGTCAAGACGACCAAAGCATGACTCCCATGTAAATGCTCACTCTATGGTAAAATGATACTGGCTTGGTTTGTTTGCTGCTTGCTAAAATGTTTGCTTCTTGCACGAAATACCCTTGAGTCTTTGGCCCTAGTTTCCTCAGCTCTGGTACAGTGCAACGCACCATGTGCCCAGCACCTACTTGCCCCTGTCTCATTGCCCCGTGGAACTTGGAAGCAGGGAAACTGTACAACTATGCTGATGTTTACCTTACTTGGTGTGCTGTGAGAAATTGTTTTGCCTTAATTCATTAAGCCCCATTATCTCTTTCCAACACTTCCAGTGTTATGACAGGTTTAGTCCTTGCCATCCCCTGTGAAGTGGGTTCTTTCGTCCCTTAAAGTCCTTGACCTTACCATCTTCTTCCACATATAGTATCACAGCTTTGGCTATCATCTGTGTGATAAGGATCCCAAATTCATGTCTTCACTTCTTCTCTGCTATGTTTCTAGACCTTATATCCACCTGCCCACTGAACGGCTCCCCGGATGTCCCACGTGTACCTCCAGGTCTGTCTGTCCACATCTGAGTTCATTGTCCCCTTTGTCCCTCACTCAGATCTGCTCCCCTTCCCCTTTTCCCTATCTTGGTTACTAGAACCACCAACTGACTGCAAGTTCTCCCCAGAGAAAAAACATGGATAATTCTTGACCATTCCTTTCCCCTCATCAAACCCCCCAAAACACACACATTCAATTAGCCACATATTCCTTAATTTCTACCTGCTTACTATGTCTCGGTTCTATTTCTCCTCCTCCATCCCCATTGCTGCTGTTCTAATATCATTATCTTCTGCTTGATACACCTTCTTTCTTTCCCCAATACATGACAAGTTTATCCCTGATTTGGGAATGTACATCTGCTCATCCCTCCACTTGTTCAAACTGTATAACTTATCATCAGTACCTGGCTTCTACTTATCTCACCAGCATCATCTTTTGCTACCAGCCTAACACCACTACCTCATGCCCCAGCAACAAAAAAATTACTTGCTGTCTTCTAAACTTGTAAAGCTATTTTGCTCTTCTTTCCCCTCTATGATCCCTCTTCAAGGGCAGACTTCTTGTCCCAGCTGGTGGAAATTCCATCAGTGGACAGCCCTCAACTGGAAACCCCATGAAGGAATGCCTCCGTTGCAGAGAGCTGCCTTGGCCAGGTCACACCGCTTCCTAGGAGAACTCACATCTAATGGCCAATGCCGAGGTAGAAAAAGATGAACATCTGGGCCCAAGATGGGTCCACTCATAACCCTGTGAGGCCATCTCAGCTTCTGAAGGCCTTGTAGGAACCTCTTATGCCTATATCACAGCTGGACTTCTCCCTCTGATCAGTCTGGCTGCTTCTCCTTCCTTCCCTAAGTATTGAACTCAAGGACATTCCTTAATAAAGAGCCTGCATACTAAACTCCAACTCAGAGTCTGCTTACCAGGAAACCCAAGCTATGACACCATCACACTTGCTATTTCTTCCTCAGGACAGCCTGCCCCTCTATTTATCTTCATGGTGAATACTTAATGATCCTTTAAGAATTAAATCAAGCATCACCTCTTCCATGACCTCTTTGTTGAACTTTCTCCTCCACTGCTGCCCATACCAGTGGAGGTCATAATTACATTACCCTTCTTTTGTGCTATTATAAGGTTTTGTAGAAAATTCTGCCAACACACCTATCACAGAGTATTAGGTTATCCACTTGCCTGCCTGTATCTCTTAATTAGACCTTGTACTCCTTCATGTGAAGATCTATATCTTGTCTGCCTATATATCCCCACTGTCTAGCACAGTTATTGGCACATAATTGGGGCACAGTAATTACCCATTGGATTACAACATTTCAGTGGATATTGGGAAATGGCATTTCAGGTACATTGGATATGGATTTTATATACATATTATATAAAAAGCCACGAAGTCATGGCAGTGCATGATGTGTTCATGTATCAGTTACATTAATTCATTCAACAAATATTTTTGAGTATCTACTATGTGCCAATTGCCATATTTTCTACAGGGGACACAGAGATAAACAAGACAGATACGATACCATTCGTTTACAATTTAGCAAAGAAGACAGACACTAAGTCACCACAAGAGTTACGACTGTTACACAGGAGAAATGCAGAGCATTATAGGATTCTATAGCAGGGTGGTCTAGTCTAGCCTAGGGGGCTTCAATCAAGGCTTAACAGAATAATAAATTTTTAAGCTGAAACCTTAATAGTAACAGTTAACTAGGTGAAGGAGGGAGGGGAGGAGTGATCCAAGAAAATAACAAAATAGCACGTGTCAGGGCCTTGAGGTAGCAGAGTATGACATGTTCAGAGACAGGAGAGAAACGCCAAGAACTGTCACTGAAAAGGTAACTTGGAGCCAGAATATTTTTAAATGTTAACTAATGGAAACACATAAGAATTTCATCTGATAGAAACCTACATCTATTGAAAAATAATTTAATCAAATATCAACATGATTAGCTGCTTCACTGATGACAGATTAGAAGAAAGAGGGACTGGAGACAGACTAGTTACAATGCTGTTTATTAATTTATTTATATTTAAAAAATATATTTAGGTGAGAAATGACAATGGCCTGAACTAAGGTGGTGGCAGATGGGATTGAGGGAAGGTTTTACACGGAGGAGAGATTGCTGCAGTGGGATTGGAGGGCTTGATGGCGTAAATGTATGAGGTGAGGAAGAGGAACAAACTGAAAAAGGCCTTGAACTGTCTTGCAGAATATCTGAGGAAGAGAAATGAAGAGTTCTTCTCTGCCAAGACGGAGAAATGAGTTAAGAACTAAGACTCTGTATGTCAACTATTTCTCAGTAAAACAGGGGACAAAAAGAACTAAGACTCTAGAAGGAAAAAAAATGGATTTATACAGCTAGGCACAGTCAGGTGTTTATGGAGGATAAACATGATTTTCTCTTTATAGAGAAGTCAAAATAGCACAGCCATAGGAGCTGCATTTTGCCCACACCAACCTTAGGTCAGTTCTTCATTCAGCTAATACATATTTATTGAGCCCTGCCTGCCATCTGCCAGGTGCTGGGCCTGGCAACAAGGTTAGAACATTGAAAAAGAAAGATTTATTTCCTGAGATTATAGAACTTAATTTTACCAAATGAATAATCTGATCAATCTATATTCCAATGATTCCCTGTTCTATGTATTTTATAATTTTGAGAAATTCTCATCAGTGCAGACTGTAAATATGTGTCATTGTGTTAAACTGTAAACCTACTAGGAGAGATGTATGCATTGCCAGTATTTATTTTCAATATTCACTCAATAGTCACTCTTCTTTATAGTAACAAACAGCCTGCTTAAACGAGTTTTGTGAACTGATTCCAAGCACCCAACCAAATTATCAAGATTAAATAGAGATTAGGTACTGTTGGCATGGGGGTTGCTTTTCAATTAAAATTAGTGATGGTTATTTTAATAGACTCTTCTCTTTGGGGAGAGTTTCCAAATACAGTGAGTGTTGCTAAATGAAGTGTTTCTGACTGTTTGTTAGACACAATTTTGAGCATGCAGAAAAGGTAAAATGCCCAATGCAGGAATAAAAAAAAAAAGAGCACAGTGTATCTATTTCGTAGCTGTATTCTTTGACTTCTGGGAACTTGTTATTCTGGCCTTGAGAAAGGACTGTGGTTGTGGCTTGCCAGGCCTGCCTCTCGTGATACAGTTGCAACTCTGAGGCCTCTGAAGGCCCATATTTAAGTAATGAGGTCATCATACACCTCTTACTGTTCAAATGAAAAGGTGGCTATCAGTAAAAAAAAGGCACAAAATTTCTCTCCTCATCAGAACCAAAAATCAAACAGGAAATCATTTGCTTAATCTCTGCTCTGCACATCATGAAACATAATGCCCTCATCAGCATGTTGTTTTCATTTGTGAAATGTAAATGTCAGTAAAATGATGGGTGGATCTTTAATAAAGCATTAAATTAATTAACTGTCCCTGAGGTGTAATGACATACCTCCTAGTGGCATACATCTTGGCCTCGTAGCCAGCCTGGTACACCTTTACTCATGGCTGTATTGTTTTAAAAACAGAATGGAAGGCTTTCAGGACACATCTCTAAAGAAGCAGAACAACTAATGTCTAGCTTTTCTAAATGAACCAGAGCAACCATTTAAATTGAAAATCTGTTAAATGGTAAAATCCATAGCGATAGTGTCAGATATGCTTCTTGGAGCTTTAGACACACTACCTCATTTAGCAGCCACACAATTTCTGAGACAGCTACTACTCTGTCCACTTTTTCAAATTAGGAAACCAATGTTATAAGTGCTTAAATCTCTCGTCCACAGTTGTCTAGCTAGTTACTACAAAGTCAGGGTTCAGCCTATATCCTACTCTAAAGTCCATGTCCTAAACCACAGTGCCATTTTCATTTGAAAATGCTCCTCCCAGCAGGAGGATTGAATTTACTACACCCCTTATGCCCTCCACTACTTACCTTGCATTGTAAACTATGTAATCATCTTATATTTTCTAAAACTCAAGAAAGTATTCCCTCTTGGACCATTTCTATATCCATTCACTAGAGAGAGCAGAGCACAAAGACAGAACAACATGGTTTCTGGAGCGGCTGCACTAGGCCTGGAATGCCTACGTCTACACTCTTTATAATGTGAGGAAATAAAGCCATTAAGCTGTGACTTGTTTGGGGAGGGTATTTTTTTTTTCTTGTATTCAGCCAAATACAATCACTGCAGCAATACAGGCATTCAGTAAAATGTCTGAGACCAAGGATCTTCCTAAAACACACACACACATATTTTAATTGAAAAAAATCTAAACATGTACATCATTTTAAAAAACACACAAAGCATGTTCAATAATATGTGAACATGGTACAAAACCCAAATAATAAAAAACAGTGTACAGTGAAAATTCAGTCTTCTTCCTGCCCACCCAGAATCTAACTCTCCCAGTCCACTCCACAGAGGCAACTGAGAAGTTTCTTCTGCACTTACCTTCTAGAAATTTTCTATAAATCATAAACTGAAGCATACTACACATTTTCCATCTTGACTTTTCTCCCTTAAAAATGTATCTCAGCAATCATTCCATACCATCAATCACTGCACTCTTCATAATGGCTGCATAACATTCCATCACATCTATATATTGTCACTTATTTGACAAGTGCCTTATCAACGGACATTCAAGTTGCTTCTAGTCTTTTGCTTTTACAGCAATGCTACAGGACTACAGCATACCAAGCATGGAATGGGACACAGTGGGAAGAATTACTGGGACAGGCAGTATTTTAACACTGACATAGTTTAGAATTAATTGAATATGATGATAAACAGTAGACCAACATTTAGTCATTTTTTCAACTGTTCTTAACCAAGGTGCTTCCTTATCCCCTTATCATCTCTTTTTCCTTGGTAAGCAAATGTTCTGGTGAATAACCTTGTACGTAAGCTTTGTGCACATATGCTAGTTTATATACACTAAAATTTTGATAGATAGAAACAAATTGCTCCCCAAAGGGGTTGTATCAATATGCATTTTCTTCAGGAAGGAATGAGAATGCCTGCTTTCCCCACACTTCCAGCAGCACTGTGCAATGTTGAGCTTCTTTGTACTTTTCCATGGTGATAGGGAGAAATGATCTTCTGTTTTAATTTACATTTATTTCATTATCCATTATTTCATGTGTTCATAAACTACTGTCTCTGTGAATTGCCTCTTCACATTTTGTTGACTTTTTAAAATTTAACTCATATGACATAAAATCCACCCATTTAAAGTGTACTATTCAGTGGTTTTTAGTTTATTCACATGATGGTACAAATATTACCACTATCTAAATTCACAAAATTTGTCCATCTTTTCATAGTTTATAAAGATGGAGAGTTATTGATTAGAGATCTTTTATCTCTTTTAATATAGGCATTTACAAATGTAAATGTCTCTCTGTTTTAGCTTCATAGCATAACTTTGGTAAGAGACGTTTTTTGTTTCATTCATCTCAAAGTATCTTCTTTTTTTCCTTATAATTTCTCCTTTGAAACAGTGTTAATTCAGGAATCTGTCATTTAATTTTTTTTCCTCCTTTTTTTTTAATTTTGCTATTATTAATATACAACTACATGAACAACATTATGGTTACTAGACTCCCCCTATTATCAAGTCCCCACCACATACCCATCGCAGTCACTGTCCATCAGCGTAGTAAGATGCTATAGAATCACTACTTGTCTTCTCTGTGTTATACTGCCTTCCCTGTGTCCCCCACTGCACCCCCACACCCACTACATTATGTGTGCTAATTGTAATAGCCCCTTTTCCCTCCTTATCCCTCCCTTCCCACCCATCTTCCCCAGTCCTTATCCCTTTGGTAACTCTTAGTCCATTCTTGGGTTCTGTGAGTCTGCTGCTGTTTTCTTCCTTCAGTTTTTTCTTTGTTCTTATACTCCACAGATGAGTGAAATCATTTGGTACTTATCTTTCTCCGCCTGGCTTATTTCACTGAGCATAATGCCCTCTAGCTCCATCAGTGTTGTTGCAAATGGTAGGATTTGTTTTCTTCTTATGGCTGAATAATATTCCATTGTGTATATGTACCGCATCTTCTTTATCCATTCATCTACTGATGGACACTTAGGTTGCTTCAGTTTCTTGGCTATTGTAAATAGTGCTGCGATAAACACAGGGGTGCATATGTCTTTTTGAATCTGAGATCTTCCTTTCTTTGGGTAAATTCCTAGGAGTGGAATTCCCTGGTCAAATGGTATTTCTATTTTGAGTATTTTGAGGAACCTCCATTCTGCTTTCCACATTTCCTCCATTCCTACATTCCCACCAGCAGTGTAGGAGGGTTCCCTTTTCTCCACATCCTCACCAACATTTGTTGTTGTTTGTGTTTTGGATATTGGCCATCCTCACTGGTGTGAGGTGATATCTCATTGCGGTTTTAATTTGCATTTCTCTGATGACTAGTGATGTGGAGCATCTTTTCATGTGCCTGTTGGCCATCTGAATTTCTTCTTTGAAGAAATGTCTGTTCACCTCCTCTGCCCATTTTTTAATTGGCTTATTTGCTTTTTGTTTGTTGAGGTGCATCAGCTCTTTATATAATTTGGATGTCAACCCCTTATCGGATATGTCATTTATGAACATATTCTCCCATACTGTAGGATGTCTTTTTGTTCTACTGATGGTATCCCTTGCTGTACGGAAGCTTTTTACTTTGATACAGTCCCATTCATTCATTTTGCTTTTGTTTTCCTTGCCCGGAGAGACATGTTCATGAAGAAGTTTCTCATGTTTATGTCCAAGGGATTTTTGCCTATATTTTTCTCTGAGTTTTATGGTTTCATGACTTACATTCAGTTCTTTGATCCACTTTGAGTTTACTTTGCTATATGGGATTACGCAGTAATCTGGTTTTATTCTCTTACATGTAGCTGTCTAGTTTTGCCAACACCAGCTATTGAAGAGGCCATCATTTCCCCATTGTATATCCATGGCCCCTTTATCATATATTAATTGACCATATATGCTTGGGTTTATATCTGGGCTCTCTATTCTTTTCCACTGGTCTATGGATCTGTTCTTGATCCAGTACCAAATTTTCTTGATTACTGTAGCTTTTAGTAGAGCTTGAAGACAGGGAGCATAATCACCCCTGCTTTATTCTTCCTTCTCAGGATTGCTTTGGCTATTCAGGGTCTTTTGTGGTTCCATATGAATTTTAAAGCTATTTGCTATAGTTCATTGAAGAATACTGTTGGTAATTTGATGGGAATTGTATTGAATCTGTAGATTGCTTTAGGCAGGATGGCCATTTTGACAATATTAATTCTTCCTAGCCAAGAACATGGGATGAATTTCCATTTATTAGTGTCCTCTTTAATTTCTCTTAAGAGTGTCTTATAGTTTTCAGGGTATAGGTCTTTCACATCCTTGGTTAGGTTTATTCCTAGGTATTTTATTCTTTTTGATGCAATTGTGAATGGAACTGTTTTCCTGATTTATTGTTCTACTAGTTCATCGTTAGTGTATAGGAATGCAACAGATTTCTGTGTATTAATTTTGTATCCCCCAAATTTGCTGAATTCAGATATTAGATGTAGTAGTTTTGGAGTGGATTCTTTACAGTTTTTTATGTAGAATATCATGTCATCTGCAAACAAGGACAGCTTGAGTTCTTCCTTGCCAATCTGGATGTCTTTTATTTCTTTGTGTTGTCTGATTGCCATGGCTAGGACCTCCAGTACTATATTGAATAAAAGTGGGGAGCGTGGGCATGCTTGTCTTGTTCCCGATCTTAAAGGAAAATCTTTCAGCTTCTCGCTGTTAAGTATGATGTTGGCTGTGGGTCTGTCATATATGGCCTTTATTATGCTGAGGTACTTGCCCTCTATACCCATTTTTTTGAGAGTTTTTATCATGAATGGATGTTGAATTTTGTTGAATGCATTTTCAGCATCTATGGAGATGATCATGTGGTTTTCATCCTTCTTTTTATTGATGATGTGGATGATATTGATGGATTTTTTAATGTTGTGCCATCCTTGCATCCCTGGGATGAATCCCACTTGATCATGATAGATGATCTTTGTGATGTATTTTTGAATTTGGTTTGCTAATATTTTGTTGAGTATTTTTGCATCTATGTTTATAAGGGACATTTGTGATTTTCTTTTTTTGTGGTGTCTTTGCCTGGTTTTGGTATTAGAGTGATGTTGGCCTTGTAGAATGACTTTGGGAGTATTCCCTCCTCTTCTACTTTTTGGAAAACTTTAATGAGGATGGTATTAGGTCTTCACTAAATGTTTGATAAAATTCAGCAGTGAAACCATCAGCTCCAGGCATTTTGTTCTTAGGTAGTTTTTTTGATTATCAATTCAATTTCTTTGCTGGTAATTGGTCTTTTCAGATATTCTGTTTCTTTCTGGGTCAGCCTTGGAAGGCTGTGTTTTTCTAGAAAGTTGTCCATTTCTTCTAGGATATCCAGTTTGTTACCATTTAATTTTTCATAGTATTCTCTCATAATTCTTTGTATTTCTGTCGTGTCTGTACTGATTTTTCCTTTCTCATTTCTCATTATGTTTATGTGTGTAGACTCTCTATTTTCTTGATAAGTCTGACTAGGGGTTTATCTATTTTGTTTATTTTCTCAAAGAACCAGCTCCTGCTTTCATTGATTCTTTCTATTGTTTTATTCTTCTCAATTCTATTTATTTCTGCTTTAATCTTTATTATGTCCCTCCTTCTAATGACTTTGGGCCTCATTTCTTCCTCATTTTCTAGTTTCATTAACTGTGAATTTAGATGGTTAATTTGGGATTGTTCTTCTTTCCTGAGGTAGGCCTGTATTGCAACATATTTCCCTCTTAGCACAGCTTTCGCTGCATCCTACAGATTTTGTGGTGTTGAATTATTGTTGTCATTTGTCCCGTATATTGCTTGATCTCTGTTTTTATTTGGTCATTGATCCATTGATTATTTAGGAGCATGTTATTAAGCCTCCATGTGTTTGTGGGCTTTTTCGTTTTCTTTGTGTAATTTATTTCTAGTTTCATACATTTTTGATCTGAGAAGCTGGTTGGTACAATTTCAATCTTTTTGAATTTACTGAGGTTCTTTTTGTGGCCTAATATATGATCTATTCCTGAAAATTTTCCATGTGCACTTGAGAAGAATGTGTATCCTGTTGCTTTTGGATGGAGTGTTCTATAGATGTCTGTTAGGTCCATCTATTATAATGTGTTGTTCTGTGCCTCTGTCTCTTTACTTATTTTCTGTTTGGTTGATCTGTCCTTTATAGTGAGTGGTGTGTTGTAGTCTCCTAAAATGAATGCATTGCATTCTATTTCGCCCTTTAATTCTGTTAGTATTTGTTTCACATATGTAGATGATCCTGTGTTGGGTGCATAGATATTTATAATAGTTACATCCTCTTGTTGGACTAACCCTTTTATCATTATGTAATGTCCTTCTTTGTCTCTTGTGACTTTCTTTGTTTTGAAGTCTATTTTGTCTGATACAAGTACTGCAACTCTTGCTTTTTTCTCCCTATTAGTTGCATGAAGTATCTTTTTCCCTCCCTTCACTTTCAGTCTGTATGTCGTTGGGTTTGAAGGGAGTCTCTTTTAGGCAGCATACAAACAGGTCTTGCTTTTTTATCCATTCAGTGACTCTTTGTCTTTTGATTGGTGCATTCAGACCATTTACATTTAGGGTGATTATGGATAGGTATGTACTTATTGCCATTGCTGGCTTTAGATTTGTGGTTACCAAAGGTTCAAGGGCAATTCCCTTGATATCTAACAGTCTAATTTAACTTACTTCGTTTGCTATTACAAACGCAACCTAAAGGTTCTTTTTTTTCCTCCTTTTTCTTCCTCCTCCATTCTTTGTATGTTATGAGTCATATTCTGTACTCTTTGTCTATTCCTTGGGTGACATCTATTTAGCCTTAGGAATACTTCCATCTATAGGAGTCCCTCCAAAATGCCCTGTAGAGGTGGTTTGTGGGAGGTAACTTCTCTCAGCTTTTGCTTATCTGAAAATTGTTTAATCACTCCTTCAAATTTAAATGATAACCTTGCCGGGTAGAGTATTCTTGGTTCAAGGCCCTTCTGCTTCATTGCATTAAATATATCATGCCACTCTCTTCTGGCATGTAAGGTTTCTGTTGAGAAATCTGATGATAGCCTGATGGGTTTTCCTTTGTATGTGATCTTTTTTCTCCCTCTAGCTGCTTTTAAAAGTCTTTCTTTATCCTTGATCTTTGCCATTTTAATTATAATATGTCTTGATGTTGTCTTCCTTGGGTCCCTTGTGTTGGGAGATCTGTGCACCTCCATGGCTTGAGAGACTATCTCCTTCCCCAGATTGGGGAAGTTTTCAGCAATTATCTCCTCAAAGACACTTTCTATCCCTTTTTCTCTCTCTTCTTCTTCTGGTACCCCTATAATGCGAATATTGTTCCGTTTGGATAGGTCACACAATTCTCTCAATATTCTTTTATTCTTAGAGATCCTTTTTTCTTTTTGTGCCTCTGCTTCTTTGTATTCCTCTTCTCTAATTTCTATTCCATTTACCATCTCTTCTACTACATCTAATCTGCTTTTAAATCCCTCCATTGTATTTTGCATTTCAGATATGAAATTTCTTAAGGATTGAATCTCCATCTTAAATTCGTTCCTGAGTTCTTGAATATTTTTCTTTACCTCCATAAGCATGTTTACAATTTTTATTTTGAACTCTCTTTCTGGAAGATTTGAGGTTTCATTTGACCCTCTTTCTGGGGTTTGTGAGATTTTGGTCTGAACCATGTTCTTTTGCCGTTTCATATTTCTGTGTGGTGCCCACTAGTGTGCAGAAACTCCAGTCTCTGGAGCTGCTCAGCCCCTAGAGTGAGGTTGGGGGTCGTAGGGGAGCGGAGCTGGTGCCTGGGGGGAGGAAAGATCTGTTTCCTAATTCCCCTCTGCAGTGCCTGTATCCAGTGTCAGAGGCAGTGGGCCAAGCACACACAGGTAATCTTCTGTGCTTTGCATCTCTAGCTGTTGTAGGCGGGGCCTCCCTCTGGCTGGCCAGACACCTGCCCAGTGAGTGTGGGTTGGCGAGCAGGTGCCTGCAGGCCAGTAGGAAGGTTTGGCAATCTGTGTGTCACCGTGGGGGGTCTCAGAGCTGAGTAGGCAGTCAGGGGGATGGAGCACCTGAGCTTCCCAACCAGCTGGGCAGAGCGCACCCAGGCAACCTTGTCCAGCTCTCCCTTCTCCTGCACAGCAAGCTCTGTGCAAACCCCGTGCCTTCAGCAGCCCTCTGGCTGCTAGGAAGCCTCTCAGACTCCCTGCCTTTCCTCTGACACAGAGCAGCCGGGTGTGGATCACCTCCTCCACAAACGGCTAGAATGTAAATTTAGCAAGCACTCCGCCTCTCTGAGCTCCCCAACACCCAGGGCACCACACAATATAGGATTCTGCTCACAAAGCAGATGTCCAGGGCTAGGTATCCAGCAGTCCCAGGCTTTCACCCCCTCCTGCACTCCATTTCTCTTCCTCCTGCTGGTGAGCTGGGGTGGGGGTAGGGCTTGGGTCCCACCGGATTAAGGCTTTCGTACCTTACCCTGTTTCTTGAGGTCTGCTCTGTTTGTGAGGTCTGCATGCAGTCTGGTTTAGCCTTCTTTCTTGTTGCTGTCTGAAGGTTAGTTGTATTTATTAACTATATTTTTGTACTGTTTGTGGTTTTGGGAGGCGCTCTCTGTCTCACCTCTCATGCCATCTTGAATTTCCTGTCATTTAAGTTTTACATTTTGGCAAATTTCCCAAATTTCCTTCTTTTTTGATTTCTACCTTTATTACTCAGTTATAGGAAAACATACATTTTATTATTTCCATATTTAAATGTATTGAAGGATTTTTTAATGACCTAATGTATGATCTATGCTGGACATCAGTCCAGGTGCACTTGAGAAGAACATATATTCTTTAGTTGTTAGGTTGTTCTATAGATGTCTGGTGTAGTTGTTTATGATGATGTTCATATCTTCTACTTCCTTATTCAGCTGTTGTTTAGTTGTTTTATCCATTATTGAAGGCAAGGTATGGAAGTCTCCAATTATTATTGTTGAATTGCCTATGTCTCCTCTCAATTCTGCCAATTTTTGTCACATTTCTGTCACAAGATTTTATTCTAAGAGTATTCTGGTAATTATTGCATAATTATCCATATGAAATTTAGAATTAGTTTGTCCATGGTAAGAAAGAAATCCTGTTTCTACTTGAGATTACATTATTTTTGTGTATAAGTTTATAGAGAACTTTCATCTTTAAAATATTGAGCTTTCCTATCCAAGGTGATAGTATTTGCACTTATTCATATCTATTTATGTCCATCAATAGAGTTTTAGTGTTTTAATATCGTCTTCCTATACAATCCTACACATTTCTGGTTGAATTTGTGCCTGTATATATGAGGTTTTTCATGTGAATGAGCATATTCTTCAATTGTTTCTAATGCATTGTTGTACATATGAAGGGAAGTTATTGTTTTGTTTCTAAAAACTTTGTAACCAGTCTCTTGCTGAAATTTCTTTGTCTAACCATTTCTCAGTTGATACTCTTACTGTTTACAAATATGTAACTATATATGTCTTAAAATCATGATAATTTTCACTTTTGTTTTCTAGTCATTATACCACTTTTCTAATACTACTTCCAAAGTAGGCTGGCACTTCCAAAAAATGTTCAATATCCGTAGTGATTGTAGACATCCTGATTTTGTTTCTGACATTAATAAAAATATTTCTAGCATTTTACCATTAAGCAGTATGCATTTTGGAGAAGTTTTGAAGTATGTGTGATTCATGTCATTTTGGGAGATGTGTCTCTCAATTTTATTAAGATTTTTTAAATAAATAAACATTGACATATATAAGGTGACTTTACTTATGAAAATGCTCATGGATTTTGTCCTTCAATTTATTTATTTATTTATTTTATTATTATTTTTTTTTACAATTTATTTTATTTTAGTATCATTAACCTACAATTAGATGAGCAATATTGTGATGATTAAACTACCCCCTTCATCAGGTCCCCCCCACCAACCCTATTACAGTCACTGTCCATCAGTGTAGTGAGATGAGAATCACTACTTGTCTTCTCTGAGTTGTACAGTCCTTCCCGTGCCCCCCCACCTTATGTCTGCTAATCGTAATGCCCCTTTTACCCTCTTATCCCTCCCTTCCCGCCCTTCTTCCCCAGTCCCTTTCCCTTTGGAAACTATTAGTCCGTTCTTGGGTTCTGTGAGTCTGCTGCTGTTTTGTTCCTTCAGTTTTTTGTTTTGTTTTGTTTTGTTTTGTTTGTTGTTCTTATACTCCACATATGAGTGAGATCAAAGACCTGAATGTAAGTCATGAAACCATAAAACTCTTAGAAAAAAAATAGGCAAAAATCTCTTGGACATAAACATGAGCGACTTCTTCATGAACATATCCCACTGGGCAAGGGAAGCAAAAGCAAAAATGAACAAATGGGACTATATCAAGTTGAAAAGCTTCTCCTTCAATTTATTAATATAGTAAATTATATTAATAAATTCCCATATATGGAACCATTCCTATTTCCCAACTTGGTTGTCTTCTATTTTTCTTTTAGTATAGTGGTGTAGTCTACCTGATAACATTTTGTTTAGGGTGTTTGCTTTGAAATTCAAGTGTAATTGGTCAATAGTTTTTTATGCTATCCTCTTTGAGTTTTGATATTTAAAATATAATGACAATAAAAAATTGAGAACATTTTACCTCTACATTCTGGGAAATTTTAAATGAAAATATTTAGTAAAATTCATCAGTGTATCTTTCTAGGCCTAGTACTTTTTAAGTGGCAGCTCTTAGATAACTTACAATTTTCTTCCATGTTTTTTATTCTCTATTTTCACTTGATTTCAAAAAGGAATGTCAGAAATACTATTACTATGTTATTTTTAATGAAAACTAGTCTCCATAAAAGGTTTCAACCTAGGAGTGTTGGAACTTACCTTCTTTGCAGCTTTTCCAAAATAGAGAGCCATAGATCTCACTCCTAGAGATTCTTAGTAGGGCTAGAGAAAAGCCCAAGTGGGTTTTTTTGTTAGTTTTAACAAGGTTCTCAGGCAATTCTGGCACACATGTCAACAAGAGCTCTAATTTTTCTTCTAGATCTTCTATTCTGACTTTATATATTATGAGGTAGCTTCTTTAAAAATATAAAGCACTTAGTGCCAAAGAAGCCATGACTCTATGAGACATCATCATAACTTTTTGCTCATTGATATACCTTTCATAATTTTCAAATAATAAAACATACAGAAAAATTTATTAGAGTTGTACTAACTTATAATCACACCATCTATTGTCTCCTTTCTCCTGCCTCCATCACAGACACACACACACATACAAACACAGGGGTAAACACACATATGTATGCATACTTATAGAAGTATGTATATATACACACACATGCTCATATGCAATCATATATAGACACTCCATACCCACACACACTCAACAATGTTCATCTATGCACCACGTGAACAATCATGCACACTCACACATATGAGCACCTGAACATGTAAAGACTCACATGTGCTCACATATGTGCATTTTTGTACACTCTCACATGCACATACACCCACTCACATATACTTTCTTCAAGAATGTATAGTGAAAAGGATAAGGGCCTTGGCCAGACTTTGGCACAAGTCCTGGATGTGCCAATGACTGCTCATACTACCTTTCTGACCCTCAGTTTGCTCATATTATTACAAGCCCCAACTCACTAGACCATAGTGAGAATCAAGATAAAAAGTATCTGTAAACACATTGTAGACTAAAAAGCTCTACTCAATCATGTATTCCTTGTATAATGTCATTTTTCTAGAGACTTTTTTTCTTTACAAAACCATTCAGTGTGATTTGGACATCTGTTAGTACCTATTGTAGATTAAAAATTCAATACACAGACAGTTTTAACTTAACCCAAGCTGTGAAGCAAGCATGGTGGAATTTGTATTCTAATCCTGTTCTCTTACCTCTGGGTGCCTTGCTCCAAGCATCTTCAGTGTTATACTGCACCTTCTGGAACTACCATGCTGATGCCATAAAGGACATCACACCCAGATGGCAATTCAAGCCTAACCAGTTTTAGTTTTAAAAAATTGGCTTAAAACAGTAAATGGAAATAATATGGATGTGGCTCAGGAGGACTGCAGAGCCCTCTACTACTTCTTTTTCCTCTGAAATCCAAAAAATTTAATTAAATAAAAAGGTGAATATGATAAATGCATTGTTGGAGAATATAAAATTATACTGCCCATATGTTTGAATTTGAAGGTACACTACCTTGAGAATGCTGAGAGTTTCAAAGCATGAGAAATTTATTGCTTGGTTCTCTTGCCCAGAATAACATTCATTCCATTTCAAATGTCACTGAAGTACATTTATGTCAAAAGAAAGATACATAATCAAGCTGACAATGACTCAGTGATCAGCACTGGGCAGAATTATTTTATGAAGTATCTGCCATGTAAATTAATGGGGAAACTAACAAAGATGATACTTCATGTCTCATCAGACATCACAGTAATTTCTCAAAGCCAAAAGTGTGCCTTTAAAAAAAATTTGCAAGTTCTTTTGAGGTTATATAAATGGTCCCACTACCCAGAGCAGATCTGACTTACAACTTGTAGAAAGACTTTCTAAATATTCTATATTTTTGCATTGTGATGGTTCATTTTATGTGTCAACTTGACTGGGCACAGGGTGCCAAGATGTCTGGTCAAAAATCATTTCTGGTGTGTCTGTGAGGATGTTTCTGGATGAGATGAACATGTGAATTGGTGGACTGAGTAAAGCAGATGGTCCTCTGCCATATGCCTGTGCCTAATCCAATCCAGTGAGGGTCTGAGAATAACAAAAAGCTGAGGGAGGGAGAAGTCTATCTCGACCTTAGTCTTTGAACTGGGACATAGGTCTTCCTCTGCCTTTCGACTCAACTTCAGAACGGAACTTACACCATTGGCTCTCCTGGTTCTCAGGCTTTTGACTCAGACTGGAATCATACCATTGGCTCTCTGTGGTCTGGACTTCCACTGGTTCTGTTTCTCTGGAGAACCCTGACTAATACACAGATGAATGCAAGGCTCTTTTATTACAATTCAAGAAGCCAGGGAACAGAACACATAGCTGTAGATGTTCAAGATGAAGAGTATCAAAACAAAGTATCAAGAAAAAGCAGGACAGTTTTACATAGCTGTGGAAATAAATTTCAAACTCCTTGGAAGCCAATTCATTGAGAATAAAGAAATAAAATATGTTCAGAAAGAAAATATGGATCTACTAAGTGTAAGAACAAATATTTTTACAACACTTTAGAGTTCATAAAGACTTTTCCCTATATCATCTCATTTAATCCTCAGAACAACCCTGTAAAACAAGAAGAACAAATATATTCTCCATTTTTTAGATAGCACCTTGGTTTGGAGTTGTCAGCTAGTCCAAGACTCCAAAGAGTCTTAAAAGCAAATAAACGGAGCAGGAAAATGTATAAAAGCTACAGAAAACAAAGCATGTTCTCTAGTATGTTTTTCTACCTTCAAATCCAAATCAAAAATATTTGGAACACTGATTTTCAAACTTGGCTACACATTAGAATCACCTGTGGAGGTATAAAAAAAAATAGTGATAGATTCCACTTCCAGAACTTGGTTAGTCTGGGCCTCAGGCTGGGCATCAAAATTTTTGCAAGGAATCTAGGCAACTATAAGTTGCAGCAGTTTAGGAACCACTGTCCTAGAACACTACACCAAGCTTTAGAATCAAGATATTTATCACCTCCATTATTGAATTAAAGATGCAGCAATATTTTAATGCTCAGAGAAAATCCATAAAAAACAAAACTTTTTCTTTCATTCAAGGAATAATATGTACTTGGCATTATGGAAACTCAGAAATGAGTCTTACCTCAGAAGGTTCACAGACTAGTAAAGGAGACAGGCAAGTATTTCAGCATATGAAAATTTCATACATGTGTTACTTACAGTATGAACTAAATGCTACAAATTTTAGAAAGCAAATGGTTGATGTAAATGCTGGGAGAAGTTGGGAAATTCCAAAAAGAGAATAGTTGTGGAACCAGATGTACTCTGAAAGATAAATAAGTCAGAATGTTAGGTCAAGGGTAGGATATTTGTGAGATGTGGGGGAGAGATTGCAAAACCATAGAAAAGAAAATGAGGTGGGGGAGGAGAAGGGGAACTAATCTGATAAGGCTAAACCACAGGGTGGAGTCATGGAACAAGAAGAGACTAGGCTAGGGAGGTAGGCTCATTTGTTCATTGGTTACTTTAAGTAATAGGTTCATATGGTGAAAAATTCACACTTTCCAAATGTCTATTTAATAAAGAAAGCTCAGTTCCTGCTTCCTAATCCCCAAAGCATTAGTGATACTTTTTGGTATATTATTTCCACAGCTATGTTATGAATATGCATACTTAGTGGACCATTAAGCCTACAAAGACAGATGTTCAAAATATGGAATTCCCCCTTAGGTGCCCTGGATTTTTATGTGAACCTCCATTCAGTCAAGTAGAGGCCATCAGTCTCACCAAAATCAACAATGTACTCAACCACACACACACACACACACACATACACACACATACACATATACACATACTGTTTTCCTAGATGGTTTCTGAGTTGTAGAAATTTAAATTTACTTGGTCTCAAACCTTTGGGGAAGGAGCCTGTGGGCATTTGGTCTGAGTTATCATCCACTCATTCTGGCAGTCCCAGAAAATCCTTCCCGCCCCATCTCTCCCCATCTCTCTGGCTCTCCTTCCTTCTCCTTTTCCTCCTTTTTCTCCTCCCTCCCCTTCCCACCTAGATGCCAGATCATAACTTGGAGGCTCCCCAACTATGCTAATCTCTCAAGAAATTCAAAGAGACTCAGGGGTTTTCCCACTTCTGTGCTGTTCTGAGGAATGGAGAAATCACTTACATCCTCCACCATCTTTCTAAACACAGGGAGAGCTCTCTGAGGCCAGCTCAGGTGTGCAGCCTATGCCAGAATTGCAGAGTGGTGGCTGCAAAGGTGTTCTGGCCACACAATGCGTTCATTTGTTGCTTATTGGTTTGCTTTTAAATGTGAGCTAGTTATGGCACGTAAACATTAGAGTATTGCTAATAAAACCTAGATTTCTAGCTTCTCTTGAATCATCATAAGATCTGGCAACACTGGGCTTGTCTTCTCACAAGGCAATAAGGGACGAAAGCTGGTAATCCCAGCATGAGTTTTCCAACTGACTGTTCCCAAAGGGCCCACAATGGTCATTTAAACTCTGACCTGTTACCTGTAGGAATTTAAGTTTTAGCTTCTGTCATACCACACAACTTTTTCTATTCTACCATCTGGCTTCTTCCACGAACTCTCTTTGGGCAATGATTTACACATTCCCCATCACTTTTCAACTCCTATGAACCATAACTTCTCCCAAGAACTTATAAGATCTTTTCACTCCCACTTCCCCCCACCACCTGCCCTAGGCCAGGGGATAATGTCTAGTCTTGAGTGGATACACTCTTTGATCAGCTGAAATTACACTGTTGAGTGGTCTGTGCACCTGTATTTGCTCTTTCTGTTTCTCCAAGAGGACCTCGGCTTTTGAAACTCAACAGCCAGGAAAACTATTGGGTCCTTTTATTCTGCACTCTCCTTTCCTTCAGGGAAGAGATATAAAATGCCTTAGCTCTTAGCTGAGTGTGAAAAAGGGCAATAGGGTAAAAGGAAGTAGGGAAAGAGAAGTTAAGTATATCATATTAGTTATAATATACATATTATTTATAACAATCAAATAACATACACATACTATTTATAATATATAGTCCTTACACAACATAAGTATATTCATATATTTGTGTGTATATACATTTTTCTTCAATTTCTTTTGTTTCATTTAACATATCTTAGATATTATTCCACATTTATGTATGTGTGTAAATTATTTTTATCAACTGAATAATATTCCGATATGTAGATATGCCATGATTCACTTACCCAGCCTCCTATTGGCAAATAATAAAATTTCCTACTTCTTACACTAAAACTTCCTAACAAAGTTCTCTGCACATGTATGCAAATATATCTATAAGATAATCTCTAGAAGTGGAGCAGCCAGGTCTGAAGAATTTTTTATTTTATAGGTATTACCAAATTGCAGTTACCAAGTAAAGGCACACCAATTATAATGTCTTCAGTACTTTAAGAGCATACCTGTTTCTCCATATTCACCATGTTTTGCTTTTATTATTATTTTATCTTTGCAATTTGATAAGTAGAAGGCAGAATGTAGGTTTTTTATTTTCAATTTGCCTTTTTCTATAGTTATGAGGGGATTTGAACAGTCCATGAGGTGGAATGTATGATTGGTGGTTTAGGGAGCCAGCACATGGCCTTTTTCTACCTTCCCCATGTGTCTTATCACCTTGCCTTTATACTGCCACCTCTAAAATCTTTTCCTTACAGTGTCATCAACTAGTCAACAAAAATGCTACTTCAGGAGAACCTACTCAGAGAAATGATTGCCCTCATATTCACTCCAATATTTCATAACCCCTACTAAAGACAGGCCCTACCCAGTTATGTCTTTTGGCAATGATCAGAACTCTATTTTAGACAGATGACTCTGGAAGGTTGATTAAAAAGGCAAGAAACTGGAGGCAGGGCAGACCAGTTATGAGGCTATGGCAATCATCCAAGGGAAGAGAAAACGTTCTAAATTATGTCAGAAGTAGGAATGGATAGGCGATCACATGTTGAAACTTCTTAAGGAGAGTAACTTAACAGGACTTGGTAACTAATATGGGGGCAGAGAAAAACGGAGATTTTAGAGGTGATGCTTAGATTGTTGTCTTGTACTGCTATATCCATGATGAGGCCATTAACCAATTCAACAAACACAGAAAGTGGAAGAGAACTGCTTCATTTTATAGAAGTTAATCTCCTTTTGACCATTTTGAATTTAAGATGCCTATAGAATATCCAAGCAGAGAGGATCAGGAACCATTTCAAAATTGGGGTCTTCTATTTTAGGTGATGTGTAAATGATCAAAAGTGATCTGCATTTAAAATCTTATGTAAGAAAAATTGGACTTAAAAAAATTCAGCTTATGTTCTATATTTAAACATATTGAAAAAGAAGATAAAATAGTGTTTAAGAAAATAAAATGCATAAAGGATTATACTGAACTACAATGAAATACGCTTACACATTTTTATTAAAACACTTCTAAAATTTTCCACCTTGCAACTGTGTCTATAAAACAAGGACAGTAAAAGAAACAATTACTTGATTAAGCACAATAAAAAATGCCTTCACACAAAGACTCCCACTGTCACAAAGTAAGCATGGGTATCTATTCGCTCCCTCCTCCCAACCAAAAAGAAGAGCTACAGTTTTATAAAATCTTGGATGGAGCAAGAGAAACATTTACAAGCAAAATACCAAAGTAGAAACCTTAAAAGACGAGTTTACCAGATTTGACTACTGGAAAATGTAAAGCTTGTGCATGGGAAAAAAAAATCATTACAAAATAGCAGACAAATGATAAAATGGGTAAGTATTTGCAAAATATGACATACAAAGAGTTAATATCTTAATATAGAATAAACTTTTACAAATCAAGAAGAGAAAATGACAACCCTGAACCAAAAAAAAAACCAAAGTGATCAAATAGACAACTCATAAAAAAAAAGGTACAATTATCCAATAAACAAGGTAGAAAACATTTTATCTCACCATAAGTCCAGGAAAATAATTAAAATGGTGCAATATTCACCTAACATAACTTCAAAGTTATAAAAAGTAAGGTTCTCTCATGAGCTCATGATGGCAGCATAAACTGTACCACTTCCTATAGAATAACTTGGCAGCAGATATCAAAGGTCTTTAAAAGATTCATATTCTACCAATTTATCATAAGAAAATAGGTCAAGATTTGTAAGGATCTATGTTAAAAGATGTGCATCAATTATAACAACATATTATTGGTGAAATCAATTATGATGCATAATAATGCAGTGCAATTCAGCCACTACAAATCACCCTCCTAGTAATATTTAATGCTGATTAAAGCATGATACCAAGCAGTTTATGGAGTGCAACCCATAAATGTAAACCTGTCTTTTCCATTCCTTCCTCTCTCTCTCTCTCTCTCTCTCTCTCTCTCTCACCCACTCACTCATATACACACACAGAGCAATAACTACAAGGAAACACCCTAAGATGTCCATTATGGTTACCCTGAGTAGTAGGATTATTGTTGATTTTTACTTTATTTTATAATATTCTTTATTCTCTGAAATGGACTTGTATGCTTAACAATCAGGAAAAAATTCTAGACATGCAGCCTGTCTTCTTGCCTACTGCTATATATAACTAATAGAACTTGCAGAATTTCAACGTCTTGGTGCCATTTTCACATTACTTTCCTTTTTGGACCCAGAATGTTGAGCAGGAAGGACCCACAGGGATTATCAACTAAATGGGCTCATTTTGAAGACAAGGATAAGGGAGGCTCATGGAGAAAAATATCCTCACCCAGAATCACATAATAAAGCATCAACAGAGTTAGAATAAAAACTCTGGTGTTCTGTCTGCTAACCTAGTCATCTTTTTATTACACTACATATTTGTTTATATTTCTTCTTTCTGGATATATGATTTTAAATGCTGGCCTCTTTTCAGATTAGAATAGAACTATCTTTGAAATAAAAGAAATATAATAGCTATTTCCATTTCTCTAGGTTGCATTAATTTTAAATACACTAATTTATTTAGCTTCTATTATGTTCAGAAAACTGATCCCTACCTTTGAGAAGCTTTTACTCTGGTAAAGGAAGCAGACATGTAAAGAACTAATATAAGGCAGAATAAAACAAGAGCTATGGGAGCACAGGCAGGGTACAGCAATTCTGATTATCTGAAGGGATTCCACGCCTTGGAGTCTATCCCTTCACTGATTCTTTAGCACACAGAATCTTTAGTTGTTGATTTCAGACACTTGTCATTGTCTACTGATATTTTCCATCACAAGATATTTGAGAAACCAAAACAGAATGCACATGACATTGAGGGCACATCCATCTTACAACAGCCAACTGGACACATTCTCGGGGCTTATCCTCACATCAATGATTCCCTATTCTGTAGACACTCTTTAATTCACCTTATTTTATGAGGATTCAGAGGTTATGATAAATGTATACTGGATCTTCTCTACATTGCCCAAATAACATCTATGCATGCCATCAATATATAACAGTAATAGCTACAAGGGAAAAGTCCATATGACATTGTATATGCCATCAATCTTAATAGCAGTGTGCTAACCTAAGGGAAACGCCTGAAAAATCTGAAACAGATACCTATATCAACTCATTTTATTGAGAAAACCTACTGGTAGAAAGATGTTTAAGTGCACATGGAGCTTCTCACTTCTCCCTAGCATCCCTCTGATTATCCTCTCTTTCTGTGGCACAGTCAGTTTTTGTTTTCATTCACTTCCAAGCATCCACTTCACCAATGAGCCAATGTCCTAATGCTGGGAATCTTCCCGCTACTTAATTTGTAAAATACCAGCAAAACCTTTCTGCTTTGCCTTAGGCTCTTCCATAGCATGAAGGACAAAGAGTACTGGTTTTGAAGTCACCAAAAATTTGTTTGTGGCCCCTTATCCTCTTGTTCTGTGACTGTTATTCTGATATGCCTTTGTTTCTATAAAATGGGAAGAACAGTGTTTGTCACTTCCTGCCTCATTTTCCTTGTGTTTGCTTTCCACAACCCCTTTCAAGTGTAATCATGGTCAAAGCTTATCTACAGGTTCATGCCCATGTCCATTCCTGGCCCAATCTAAGCCAAGCCCACATGTGTTGATAGTCTCAGCCCTGTCCATGATGGAGCCTGGCAAGTGGTCCCCCCACTAATTTAGGGCTCAGTGTGCCAGAAATGAACCTGAAGCATCTGTCTGCCTCAATCTTTATGAGCAGTTTTCTGTCTCATGGCTTGTGCCAAGCTATCCACTGTGATGCTGATCCTGTGAATCTGACTACTCTACTAGACCCTGGCCTTCCCTCCACTCCCACTAACCCTATTCCCTGTACTTCTCCAAGGCCTCTTGCTGATAAGTCGAGACCATATTGACTCATACTGGATTTTGCCCAACACCTAAAACACCCCAGTACAATGGCCTGTTCACCAGATAGGGTTCTCACAAAAACATCAATATTAGGCTCAAACACCAACAAAACCCCAGGGCAGCCATGCCCTTCGGGCAACTCTGGTACTGAATTCATAATACCCTCCCCAGACTATATCCCAACTCATACCACCTTCCGCTACTTCCTTGTCGCCCAGAGGTCATGAGGTTCCAATATGCCTCGTCCCTAAGGTACCCAAGTAATGACAACATCCGCTCTGCCTACCTCACAAAGCTGTTTAAGGCACTAGATGAACAATAAATATGAAAATTATTCAAAAACTTGAGTTATTCAAATGTTATTGCTTTGTCCTATTGTTTATATGCAGTTGTTAAAGGCACTTCCCTCTCAAGATCCTTCAGAGAGTTGTACACTTGGAGGACTGTGAACTTTATCACTTTTTTAGCACCTACTTGGTAGGTTATATCTTTTAGGAAAAGATTTAATGCTTTTTTAAAACATGATTTTCATGCTTTTTCCCCAAGATTGGCACATGGTTTTATGAAAGAAAGACTGTTTTAACATGTTTCCTCAGACTTCACTGAAAGATGTCAGCATGCTCTGTCTTTCCATCAAGGAGAAGAAGAAGCAGAATAATCAAAAGGCAGAGTGTTAAAAATTGAAAAAGTCACAATAGCAGTGCTCACCCTCCTAATTTATCTACATTCATCCAATTTATGAAACCTGAGAGGCAATTGGAAAAGTAGAGGAAAACCAGCACCACATAAATCAGAGAGCATCGTGGAAACACAGGAACAGATGTCAAATCATCTATCTCCCAGCCAGAACCATGTGATCTTCCTCAGGTGCTCCAGTCAGTACAAAACCATGACAATTTCCCTGGTTTAAAAAGCTCTTTCTTAACTGTATTGCTAACATCTGCCATCCCAAATAAAGTGTCTCTCAACGCTAGAGAAGAGACTTGTTTCCAGAGGAATAGAGGACATTATGAAGAAAAAAAATATGAAAAAACAGCACCCTTATAGTCAGTTCCCTGACAACAGCAACAAAACTACCCTAAACCATAGGGCAAGCAGTTTTGAGTTTACATGTTTTTGTACCCCACCATAATTCACACATGAATTAAGATGACAGGTTCAATCATTATCAAGTGGCCACACCAGTTACTATGTCTTATGGATACTACTGTAAGGCCACACCATTGAAGAGACATGCTGGTCTCCTACTGTCTCCTTCAGCCTCACTCTCAGCACATATGCCAAAGAGTAAGGCTTCAGGTCCCTAAATTTTCTACTCACTCTGTAATTCAGTACTGACGCTAGCAGAGGTAGGGTGTAGGCCCTAGGCACACTTCTCGAATAAGCAGCGTTTCTGCATTCAACGGATTCTCTCCTTACTACACCCCAACTTCAAGCAGTCCAATTTCCTCCTACTCCCCCCTTAAACAGGAGTGTACATTTAAATTAATATGTGACTTCTCCCCTGATTCCTTCTCTTGATTTGGGAGACTGAAGACTTGGTCCTCCAAAAAATAAAGATTTGGGGATCTAAATTCTTTACCCAAGCCCCAGACTTACAACACTGCACAGCAGCCTCTTCTATTTGTATGTTGACAGGACCGGTAGAGCAGAGGAACTAAAGATCCAGGCTCGGAGTACACATCCAGGTGTCCAAACTCGGCGGCTGCATGCTCTTGGGAGTCACTTCAATGCACCATAGCTCCCTCATCTGTAAAATGGAAATGAGACAGCAGCTATTTATAAGTGTGTTCCTTGATATAAATGGAATGGTCCTTATAAAACATTTTTCTGGTACATGGTATGTGTTTTATAAATTATTAATAATTTTTATGGTTTGAATTGTGTCCCCAGTCATGTACTGAAGTCCTAATCCTCAATACCTCAGTTATGTGACCTTATCTGGATATATAAAGACCTTATGTGATCTTTACAAAGATAACCAGGTTAAAAGAAGCTAAAATAAGGTCACTGATATGACTGTGTCCTTATAAAAAGGGTAAATTTGGAGATGAAGAGAATGCCATGTAAAAACACAAAGAGAAGATGGCCGTCTACAAGCCCAGGAGAGGGGGCTGGACCAGATTCTTCTTCACATTCTCAGAAGGAACCAGCCCTGCCCATCCTTGGCTTTAGACTTCTAGACTCCAGAAATGTGACACAATAAATTTTAAGCTGCCTAGACCATGGTATCTTGTTAGAAAAGCCCTAGTGAACTAATACAATTATTATTTATAATAAAGCTGACTGCACATATACATCTCTTTTTGGTCAGCACCTCTGCCTGAGGATCCCAGAAACAGTGTAGATAAAAATAATTGTAGCCTGTTTGGAAGGTCAGAGTACCCATGTCTATTCCAGGTTATAGGCAAGTAAAAAGAAGTAATAAATAAGGTAGCCATATAATTTATCACTCAAGCTGGGGTACTCTTGAGGATGAAAAGGGACATTATTAATAAACGGACTCAATCACCAGCAAGCATCAAAACAGGACAAACCAGGACTTGAGGTCTCCCTAGCAATGAAGGACAAGGATGCATCCCCCTCTTTTTCCATGAACCAAGTCTGCTATAACACAAGATCCACTAGTTCCACTAGAGCAATCTAGTAAACTTAACTACATTTATCAATTAGCTTGCAAAGATATGAGTCAAGGTCAGAAGGAAAGAAGCTCAAGTTAACTACCACCATGTAACTGACTCTGACATTTTGTTCATTTCCAAAATATCCTAAAGCCAAAAGAACTCAAGTTCAGAGATTTGGACAAGTTTTGGTGTAGAAGTGGGTACACATTGATGATCTATTATTTTCTGATTCTCTAACTTGGAATGGGAGGACAAGACCAGAAGGAACTCAGTGTCATACATGTTTCAACTCAGAACCAGATCATTGGCAAACTGAGGAAACAAGTCAAGGGCAAGCATTACTCGGTGGGCCAAGGGAGAGAGAGAAAATTCCTTCCCATTCCTGGGTGAAGAGCAGTTAGTGTGCCCCAGGGGTTGTTTCCCTGGCTTCCGTTCCTTCCTGCTCACCTTCATTGCCACATAACCACCTCTGTACAAGGGAGCAAACCAGAGGTTGCTGTGAGTAAAATATTTGCTCTCCATATTAATTGATTTTTTAAATTAATCGCTTCATTTAGAATCCATTCAACCCAGCAGAGATGAGCATTTATCATTCTAGGAAGACCCTCAGCTCAGAGAGAACATCCATGACTAGTAATTAGTCAATGAACTGGTTCAGGAGTCTTTAAATGATATTGAAGCTATTTTTATGAAGCTAAAATGTCATGCAACATTAAAAAGTTAAGTGACCTTCTGAACATTTTTAAAGAGAGAGCAAAATGAAAAGTGAACCTGTTTGGAAAACTCTTAAGTTAGTTGATTTTAATATTGATAAGAAAGAGAATAATGAACGGACATTGCCAAAACTTACAACTGCCCTCTGCCAATGGAGGGGCAATACAGTATTTGAAAGATGTGTCTTGTAGTAAGCAAACTGGGATTCTGCCATTTTCTAGCTCTGTGGTCTTGGTTCTGAGCCTTAGTGTCTATATCTGTAAAATGGAGCAAGTAATATATCCCCTTCCTAGTTTGAAGGGCTCTTATGACAATTAAATGAGATAAAATACATGAAACCTCTTTACAAAATATGAAATATCTCATAGTTAATTTGTATTATTATTACAGAATATTTTTAAAGCACCATGGTTATTTATAAACCTTAATAAATAGTTGTTGAAGTACCAAATAAATGGAATGTTCCCACGCTAATCAAACAGATGGCAGAGCAATGGCATAGCCTTTAAAACACCACAGACTCCCTTTACCTCCACTATCCTCACCAAACTCACCCTAAATATAAGGCTACTAATGACCGACCCATCCCATGAGAAGCACTTTGATAAAGGTCAGGTGTGACTCGGTGGGCTTGCCAAGAACCGCCAGAGCAGCAATGTGCAACACTGAAGGGACATATATGATGGGCCAGAAAACACTTCAGACTTTAATAAAAACAAGAGATTAGCATTTTAACAAAAGAACATCACACTTCAAACTTGGTATTTAGGCTGCAAATGATAAAATAGTAATGAATAGAGAAGACAACAAAATTTATACAAGTTGTAGCCATAATCAATTATAATTCAATTGGTTTAACCAAGTAACTGATTACAAAGCCCAGATTCTAGTTCACTGAGCAAGTTTAGATTGCTTATTTAAAGTTTTTGATTAAAGCAGAACATATAATTGTTTTTCCTCAGTGTTTTGAAACACACACACAAAACATGTTTTTTTCCATTCCAAAAAGAAATCTTTTCTTGCCATGTTATTCTTAATCATTACATTCTTGTCATATTGAAAATGGCTCTTATACTCAGAGTGGGAACTTAAATTTTAGTACCAGATTAACCTTGTGTTGTAATGAATTTCATTAATACTAAGAATCTATTAACAATTTATTATCAGAATAATAATTCCATTAACAGCTTTTAATAAGATTGTACTAACTCTAAGTGCAATTCTAATATAAATTATTCCGAAATTAGTGCCACTTTCATATAATCACTACCTTGGAATATAGCAAAGTAATAGCCTCAGCTCACAACTCCTGGATTTAAGTTTCCTTTTGTGACTTCCCTTCCTACTTCATACAACTAATCAAAGAACATTAAAGCCAGAACGTTCCTTAGGATCATTTAATCCATCTTCCTCATTCTGCAGGTCAGAAAACAGAGGCTCCAGAAAAGCCACACAGGTTGCCAGTTCCAGCACATCCTCACAGAAGCAGCTCTGCTAATGTTTTAATGTGGTAAGATTTATACAAGAGTCTTCAGGAGTGACCTGCATTTCACAATCATGCATTTTGAGTCATGAGCAGAATTTATAATATTAGCTTACCTTTCTAGGATAACTTAATTGTGGCTTGTAAAATAAAAGGGACTATCTTCTGGATTAACAGATACTGAAGGTTATTTAAAAGAGATGCAATGTGCTGTTAAGGGAAAAGCCTGATACTTGAAGTAGGAGGACCTAGATTTACATTACGGCCCTACCACTTACAGGCTGTGTGTTGTTATTTCCTTAGTCTCTATGAGTGTCAGTCTTCTTATATCTAAAATGGGAATACTGGCACCTTCTTTTAGAGATAAATTCATGGATTCAGTGAAACAATAGATGTGAAGATGCTTTGTGACATGGAAATTGCTATATAAGTTTTCATTTTAAAAGACCTCCCTGAAAATAAAAAAAACATTTAATTCATAATGAAACTACATTTTAAAAGCGTTGGCCTGTAAATAAACAAATTTGTTAGGAATGCCATAAGGCTAGCAGCCTAGCTGAAGTATATATGGGTTGGAAGGTCAGTTGGTGGCATCAATGACAAAGGACACCATGGCTGTGGGTCCCATAGGAGCAAGTAGATATGGGTTATTCAAATAAAATATTGAAAAGAGGCTGAGAGTTAAATTGCAAGATAAGGGACAGGGGCTGGACAAGCACTTTCTGTCCATATATCTATACATCTATTTACCTCTTGATTCAACCCTTACAAGAAGCTGTTTACACTATAGAGTCTGAGGCTTACTGGTATTAAAATTCCTGCCCAATGACATAAAACTAATAAGTGCAAAACTGGGATTTGGAGCCAGTGTTCCCACCAAAACATGCTGCTAGTGCTCTGTCAAGAGTTCATGCCAAAGCATCTCCTTAGTGCTGGTTTATGTTTAGTTTTGCCTTTTACTTTCTTCCTCCTTGTATCCTCCATAGGCATTCACTTCAATATTTTCTTATATGGCCATGATAGATTCATAAATATATGTTCTGATATTTTGTGTTTGTGTGTTTCATCTACATAAATGATATTACTCTATGGATCACATGGTGTTACTATTTTCCATTTAATGTGGAGTTTTTAAATATCCATCCATGTTACCATATCTGTATCTAGTTCATTTCTTGGGATGACTGCATAGAATTCCATGGTATACATCTACCATCAATTTCACCAATGAGATACAACTTTTTATCTGCAAAGCACAATTATCTAGAAACTCAAAGGGTTCCTAAAGACACCCACAATTTAGTAGGACTTTACAATTGATTTTGCTCAATCTCACTACTTTATAGAGGATAAATTCAAGGGAAACTATCAAAAGAAAGTCTATTAGAACTAGCAGAATTGCAACAAAATACTAACCAACACAATTATCAATTTATAAGGCTACCATTAAGAAACAGGATTTCCCTTCCTATTAGGAAATGCCAAGTGCAGAGATATCATTTGGTGACACAGAAAAACAAACATATAAGGTCTTTGGAGTCTGGGGACATGTATGGAGATATGGATACACTTACTTATGCAATTGGCAGAGTGAACTCACTTAGGTAAAGGGAATATAGAAATCCAGGCTCCCTAATAGAGCGGCTGTGTGAACTTTGACACCTTCCTTAGTTTTCTGTATGGGAAAGAGCATGACCCCTGAGCTAGGCTGCCTGGATTCCAACATCAGCTATACCAAGGAAGAGATCAATAACTTTAGACAAGCTGCTTATATCCTTGGTGCCTCAATTTCCTCATGGGGTTAAATGAGGATTGAGTTAATATTTGCAAACACTTAGAGCTATGCCTGGGCATAGATAGTACTCTATAAGTATCCCAAGTAAACAAAAATCCTCTCTAAATCACAGCTTCCACTTTCAGAAAATACTATCTACCTCCCAAGGGTTTATGTGTGGAGAAATAAATCCATTAAGTGTATCAAATTGTGTATTACTATTCCTTCATATTCCTGGTGACTATTCTGAAAAATAACAGTAACAATAACAAAGTCCTATTCACATTAACAGATTCTAAAATCTCACAGGACAGGTAACAAATAAAAGAAGTAGAAATAAAATCTAGCTCTACTTGGACATGAGGTGTGTAGCTCCCACAGAGCAGAAGTTAGATTCAGTACCCACAGGGTACAGTGAGAACTTACATTAACCAATAATGTAGGAAGAGGTCAACCAAGTAGTTGGAGAAAAGTAAAGACACTAAAGACTAATAGAATCACAGATTCTACAAATGGCAAGTATCCTTAGGGAATAGGAAGTGGAGCCCTTTGCTTAGTAAAGGGGGAAACTGAGATACAAGAAAAGTTTTAAAAAACAAAACCTTGTCCAAGGTCATAGAATCAATTGCAGTGCTCAAAGACTCAATCCGGGCTTCTTTCAAATATGTCATGCACAAACGCAAACTCCAATACATTAGAAGTTCATGCCCAAGATTTTTTTTCAAATCACATAAAGAAGATAAATTGGGAGAGATTATTTGCTTTGAAATAAAAAGGCTCTGTGTTAAGGGAAAAAAAGCTCACAGCAGGGGTCCTTAAACTAGGTGCTCTCTTCCTGCCTTTGAGATTGAGAACTGACTCCTGCTGAAAATGAGGGGCACCTGTAGTAGTGCGGACTCCTAGATCCCCAAACCCTAAATAGATGCTCTGGTGAAGTTTGAAATTAATTTCATTTGCATTTGCATAAATAATCATAGCCATGACTTCACAAGCACATGAATCAGACACACTGTGGAGATGAGCCTTTGTTATTTTTATAGATAGAGAAAAAATGCCAAGTCAGAGGAGACTGGGGGAAGGGCACATTTCTATTTGGCTTGGTGAGTGATTGTTGCCCAGTTTGTTAATCAGCCCTTCCACAGTGGAGTGTTTGTCACTCCTGTGGCCATGTGTCACTCCCTCTGGGAACCTGGGTCTTGTGTCTTTCTCTCTGATTAGGCTATGATTTCCTCAAGGGCAAGGGCAAAGATCTTGATGTTCTCATCTTTGTGTCCCTACTGTTCAGCACAACGGCTGGCACAGAAAAGGAGGTATAAAATGACTGTTGGTTGAATAAAAAGTGAGGGAGTCTAATGTTTTCTTCAAGTCATGCATAAATTTTGTGCATATAAATCTCTGGGCAAAGGGACATGTGATGTTCTTGTAGATAGAAACAGACAATAAAAAATAAATGATGTAGTTCATCAGGTGGTGATAAATGCTGTGGAGAAAAAAGCAGGGCAGGATTATAGAGAGTGTTGGGGAGGTGGAAGGGGGTTGGAATTTTTAGGCAGGGAGCTCAGCAAAGGCCTTACTTTGAAAGTGGTATTTGTGTGAAGATTTGAAGGAGATAACACACTTAAACTATGCTGACAAATGGGAGAAGGGAATTCCAGGTAGAGTCAAGGACTAGTGCAAAGGTTTTAGTGTGAGAGCTTGCCTGTTTGACGAACAGTAAGAAGCCTGTGTAGCTGGAGAAGAGTGAGTAGGAGGCAAGGTGGAAGTCAGAAGGGTAACTGGGATCCAGTATCATAAAGGTGGGCCATTGTATGGGAAGCCGGTGGAGGGTTCAAAGCAGGAAACTGACATGATTGAAAGTGTCTAATCACCTTGGCTTCTGGGATGAGAATATGCCATAAGGAGCAAGGGAGGAAGCTGGAAGACCTATCAAGAGGCTATGTTCAATAATTTAGGTGGACGTGGATGGTGACTTGGATCAGGTTAGTAGCAGAGGATATAGTGAGAAGTGGTCAGATTCTGAATACATTTTGAACATGCAACAGATAGCATTTGCTGAGTCATAGGTGTTGGGTATAAGAGAGAAGAGTTAAGGATGACACCAATATTTTTGGCCTAAGAAACTGGAAGAAGGAAGTTTCCATTTCCTGAACTGGGGAAGGCTACCAAGGAACAGGAGTTTTCTTGGAAGGTGTGTATACAGATCAGAGTTTGATATGGGCTTATTAAGTCTGAGATGTCTGTTGCATATCCAAGGAGATTCATAGAGTAGGCAGCTGGAATTCAGGGCAGGAGCTCAGGCTGGAGACATAATTTAGGGATCTACCAGCATATGGATGCTACTTAAAGCCAAATTATTTAATGAAACCAACAGAACCATGTCTCCCCCCAAATTCTTATGTTAAAGTCCTAACCTCCAGCACCTCAGACTTTGACTTTGTTTGAAGATATGATCTTTACACAGGTAATCAAGTTAAAATGAGGTCATCAGGATGGCCCTATTCCAATAGGACTAGTGTCCTTATAAAAAGAGGAAATTCAAAGATACTCACCTGCAGGGAGAATGCTATGTGAACATGAAGATAGCCATCCAAAAGTGAAGGAGACAGGCCTGGAGCAGATTCTTTCCTCATAGTCTCAGAAGCAACCAATCCTAGTAACACCTTCATTTTGGACTTCTAGCCTCCAGAACTGGCAGACAATACATTTCTGTTGTTTAAGTCACCCAGCCTGTGACAGTTGCAGGACCTCTAACAAACTAATACATCAACTTAATGAGAGAATAGGATAGAGAGAGATGGCCAAGAACTGAGCTGTGCCCTAAGCCACTACAACTTTTAGAGTTATGAAAAGGAAAAGTAATCTGCAAAGCCGACTGAGGAGGACTAGCCAATGAGATAAGAGGAAAGCCAGAGAACTACTGAAAGCAAAGTCAAGAAGTGTTACAAGAAGAAGGGAATGATCGGCTTCATGCACTACTGCTAATAGGTCAGGTAAGATGAAGGCTAATAATTGATCATTGGATTAGCAATGCTATTTCATTGCCGATCTTGAAAACAGCAGGTTCAGTGGGGGTGAAAGCCTGATTGATCTGGGTTCAAAAGAGAAAGGGAGGAGAGGGATTGGAAATAGCAAATGGAAACAATTCTTTTGAAGAGGTTTCCTGGAAGGGAGCAGAGATACCAGGTGCTGGTGGGAAAGATGTGTGAGAGAGGATTCTATTCTTAAGACTGAAGAAATTATAGCATATTGGTATCAGAAAGGATCCACTGGATCCAACTGGTCATGTAATGAGTGGGAAGAATTGAGGAAAAAATGTCTTTGAGAAAGAGTTGGGATCTAGTATAAATGGAAAGGCAAAAAGAGAGGACACGTGTAGTATAGTATATATAGTATGTATAGCATAACGTAGTACAGAATTTTTGTAAGGATTTAATTCCAGAATATAGGGAGAGCTTTTAGCCCAATGCCTGGCACAATGTGATCATTTAATGAACATTATTATTAAACATTATATAAATGTTGCTGAACTAATCTTCTCTCCCCTTTTCTTTCATTCTCATTTGTGAGTCATCTACGTATAAGTGTATATGATGGCATGCGTGTACCTGAGCTCATCTTAAGAGTATAGATAGAGAAGGAGACCTCAGAGTATTTCAAAGTGTAGAGATCTGAAGGAAGAGCTTGAGAGGCGACCTGGAGAATGAATAACTGGAATGGCAGAAAAGAAACTGCAAGGAAACCAATAGGGGAAGGATCCTTAGGCTGGATGGAAATAAAAGGTAACAAATCATGACCAGCTAAAGTCTGTACAGTGTCAGTTTCAGGGAACCCTGGGACAGAAGAAGGTGATGGCTCACTAGTAAAGCAAACAGATCAAAGGGGCCTAGTTGTCTGCTCTCATCCTACACGGGTAGAGGGGAGATGAGGAGAAAGAGGCATGGGCTACTACAGAGTCACCAAACGTCACTGTAGAACCCAGTGAGGTTACTTCAAGGGACGGAAATCGGGGAATTCTATATTATGTTATTTGGATTTTCAAAGTATCGACAATAGAAGTTTCTTTCCTGCAATATCATAAATCTAGTTTTTCACGCCAATCAAATTAACCTAATGCACCTGTTCATCAAATACATCTTACATTTGAGGACAATCTGTCCCAAAATTTTGGCTAGCAGTTTTAATGTTCTATTCTACAAATAGAAATTATCCTACATGCTGAGGGTTTTCCAAATATGTAAATATGTCAATTCCAGAAACCTTGATAGACTTCTTGGATTGTTCTTCTCAGGACTGACATGGTCAGCATATTTCTCAGTGTATTTTATTCATTTTATTATTATTGATAATGTATTGTTCAATTAATATGTTCTAACAGCTACCATTTACATATAAAAACTTTGTTAAAGTTTAAAACAAAAGAAAGAGCAAAGATTCATCAGGTAAATGCAAGCAAATTTCAAGTAGGCTTGACAATATCAAATTCAGACAGAGTTGAAAGCAAAAAGGTCTTATTGCATTGATGAAAAGAACTATCACAAAACTGTAAGGAACTGTTAGAAATACAAAGAAAACATGTAGTCATGGTGGTATTTATAATAATGGTAAACTGGAAATGGCCAAAGCTACATAAATATAAAATGGTATACAAAATACATCAGAATGTTACCAATGATAATTCAGGAAGTAATATGAGCAGATCTGCTAAAGAAAAGAAAGATTCAACACCTGTAGCCTACATTAAAACATGGGATGCATATAAAACAAATATTAAATTTTGCTGACAGCATAACACATCTAAGACATACTATGTTCTCGGATGGGAAGAATACAGTAAAAATTTCAATTCCTCACTTAATTATTCATAAGCTTGACATACTCATAATTTAAGCCCTTAATAAAAGTGAACTGAAGTTCTTATAGAAGACTAAAATTCATGTGAAGAATATTGGAGAGTAATTTAGAAAATTTTGAAAAGAGGAATGCTAAGTCGAGAATTGTTCTCTCAAAGGCAAGTATACTTTGATAGGTATTTGTTCAAGGACTGCCAGACTGATCAATAAGACAGAAGGCAGAACCCTAAGATGGACGCCAGGGTTGCCAGATTTAGCAGCCAAACTTCATCAAACATGGTGGAGACAATAGCAAAAATTCCATAAATCCCAAAAACAACTTCAAAGGAAAGAAACAAACTTGGACAAATATTGCAACAAATATGGCAGATAAGACAAAACAATTGTTCATGTTCTTACTGTTGTTTTACAAGCCAATAAGGAAAGGGTGAACACAATGGTAAAGGATAAAATGCAAACAGCTAATAAGTACATAACACTATGTTCAACCTCACGTAACCAAAAGAAAAAAGAAAAAATCACACATGAACAGAACAACTTTGCGCTGTTTCCTGGATTTCTCTTGCTCCTCTTCTTTGCATGACTCATCCTTCCTGACTTTGCAACTCCCCGTTTAAATGTCACTTCTCAGAAAGAACTTCCCTAACTGCCTTAGGTCACCACACACACCTCCAACAGACACACCAGTTTTTCACAGTTGCAACATGACGTCCTTCATAGCACATACCTTAAGAATATATATGTTTATTTTCTGTCTACCCCACTAGACAAAAAATTGTGCAAAAATAAGGAATATATATCATTTATTTACCAATATGCAGTATATCCAGTACTTAGCATGGTGTCTGGTATAGGGTAGATACTCAATTTTAGTTGAACTGATAAATAAATGAACTGTTTTGTTCCATTTGCTTTGTTTTATTTTTTATGACAATATCTGGTGTTAGAAACTCTCATATACTGCTGGTGGAGGAGTAAAATTGGTATAATCATTTTGTTGGTCAATTAGTCAATATTTTAAAATATAAGTCACTCATTATCTCTTTTCTGCTCAAGACCTTCCAATGACTTTTTGTCTCCACCAGGGTCAAAGCCAAACTCCAAAAAGGCAAACAGTACAAAACTCTGTCGTCCCCAACCCCTCTACTATTCTGGTCACGTGAACTACTGTTCTCTCCCCACTCACTCTGCTCTGGCCATACTGAGTTCCTTGCAGTACCCCCAATACCTTAGACATGCACCTGGCTCAGGGTCTTCACACATTTGCTATGCTCTCTGCTTGGAATGCTTCTCCCTGGATATTTATGTGCCTCCCTCTCTCCCATCCCCTCCTTCAGGTTTTCCTCCAAATATCACCTTAGTACAGAGATCTTCTCTGACCATGTCATAAACACAGTCATTCCACCCTTGCCCAGCCCCAGAGCTCCTCATCCTGTTACCCTGCTTTATTTTTCTTCATATCACACAGCACCACCTGACACATCATATATTCTCTTTGTTTACGATTGTTTGTCATTCCTCACTAGTATGTCAACTCCATGAGGACAGGGATTTCTCCTTATCCACTGCTATGACCTGACCCTTTCAAGAGAGCAAGGCATATAGCAGATTCTCAATAAATATGTGTAGAATGAATGCATGAAGGAACAAGTGAGTTAATACCAACAGTCTAAAAAACATGCATTCCATTTCACCTAGTAATTCTATTTCTAGAAATCTATGCTAAGTAAATGAGAGGCCTAGTTATACAAAGTTCTCATTACCAGGTTTTCCTTTACAACATTACTTATAGGACTGACAAATTAGAAACTTCGTGTCCTATTATTATAAAGGACAAGTCAAATAAAATGTTACACAAAAAAATTAAAATGGAATATTATACAATAATTTTAAATGATGTCATGATAAAGTTCTATTAGTGACATGGGGAAATGTTCACAATGGAATATTAAATGAATGAACCTTGATACCATGAAGTATCTATAGCATGATCCCAAATACATAAAGCTAAAAGTATAGATACAGTATTATGATAATTTTGCTGTATATGCCAAACATATATATTCTACATACATATATATCTACATATATATATAGAGAGAGAGTAAGAAAGTGAGAAGACTAGGACTTAAAATATCCATAGTGGTTATTGTTGAATATGGGATTATGGGATTTATGGGTGATTTTACCCCCATTTCTGGATTTTTTTCTGTAGTTTTCAATTTTCTATAAAGAAAAGAATTAGAAAGAAATGTTATAATGAAAGGAAAAATCAGTAATATTCTTGTAGGTTAACCTAGTTCTAAACAAAATCACTTTTGCCTGATAATTTTTGCAGGATAAAACAGCCACAAAATGCAGCCAATGGAACTGAACAAATGCAACTTTTTAAAATGGAGGGCTTAACTGATTTATTCTTTCCAAGGTAATGGTAAATAGCTCGTACTAATCCATAAATAACACAATCATTTGTCTCTATGGCTTGGATTATTATAATAAAATCTGATGTTGACTTACAGATATACCTGTCCTTCTATTTTTAGGCCAGGGAAAAAAGCATTGAATTTATCTAAAAATGGAACAAAGCCACAGAATTTAGTCACTTAAGAATACCTGTTGTAACATACATGGAGTAGATATGAAACAGTTAAATACCAGGCCAGACAGTTCCTTTGATGTTACATTTGCTGTGGGGATATTTATCCTAATAACCAGGAAGTATTCAGAGAAAAGAGTGAGTAATGAGTGAACATGTTTCAGGAAGCCTTCAGCATAGAAGAAATTATTTTTCTTGCCTAAAACCATGAAGTTTTTACTACAAAACCTTGCCCTGCCCAAGAGCAGTAGACATTCCACTCCATTCACAGAAGGCATTCTGGAAATTCATAAGGGAGTCAACACAGCAGAGAAGCATGACATGGATGTCTGCACTTGCAATTAAGGACAAAAATTAGCAAGAGGAGAGCACTAGAAATTCAGTCGCCAAACTCTGTGAAATGGAGGCAGAAGACTTGTAATCTTTAAGGACAGACATTGTGCAAATACAAATAGAGAGACTGAGAATGTATCTGCATTGACACCATCCTCTCTGGCTGGACCTGGGTCGCATGCAGACATAGATACCATGGGTCAGAGACAGGACCACAGAAGACTGGAATCCAGATCAGAAAGGTGCAAAGGCCCTGCCAGAAATGAAGATCACAACTGCATTGGCTCATAATGCCTTAAGCGTTAAGTTGATTCTTAGTAGCAATAACAGCCATAATAATGACAACAATGTATTTAGCATGTACTCTGTGGCAAAAATTGTGCTAGCTATTCTTTATATTGATCAGTCCTTTTCAATTGTATATTTATCAGCTGAATCATTTTATTTGATGTCAACTCTTTAAGATACAGGTGAAAGCAACTGGGCCCCACACCCCACTATGCATGGGAAGTGCACTACTCTCCGCAGACTGTGGTAGTTTCCAGTGCAATTACATTCTTTCAGTTATTCGGGGCTCTGGCCTCCTCCTTTCTGTTGCAGGATATGCACCAGCCTAAGAAAAAATCCTCATCAGTTCCACTTAGGTGGAGACTGGATGTGGCAGTCCACAGTTTATGTCCTGCACCCTCTCAGTGTTGGCCAGGCCCTGAGGGCACACGGAGCAGTACCCAAACAGGGCAGCCCTGTCTAAGGGAGCCTCTCAAAATCTGTGCCTCTCCAGTACCCCCACTCACCACCATTTCCCCTCAGTTAACCATTACATGAGCCTTCAAACTACTTCGCACTGGGCAAAGGTTTGAACAGCCTCCTCTGAATTGGCTCAAATTTGTCTATCCCCTTACTAGGTTGCTCCAGAGTTTCTACACATGGGGCTGTTGGGTGGCAATCTGGTTGAAAGGAAGGCACACTACATGCAGAGCACTTGATGGAAGATTGGGAAAATGTTGAGTCTCCAAAACAAAGGGTACAGGGAGATGTGGGGTGAAGAGGCCATCAAAGGTGATGAATGCTACAGGAGACAAGACCCAATCGAAACCAAATAACAGCACACACCAGATACAACAGGCCATCCCTGGGCCTGCTTACACTCAGGGCTGAAGGGGGAGGTCAATGCCAGGACTTCTGCTCTGGACTGCCCTCTATTACTGCAGCTAAGACTGACTCTTACTGAATTTATGATCAACTAAAAATCTCATTTTAATGTCTATCTCTCCTGTCAAGTTGGGTTTTGGAGGCAGGGGCAGGATGGACATTCTTCTTCACTGTTTTAGTTGAATTTAGTGAGAGCCCCTCACTCTAAGCTGTCGAGATCTTCTGGGGACCCTAGGCACTAGCTATGTCCAAAGCCTTAGCAAACTCTTCCAGTCTCCTATCTTTTGCAAATTTGCACTGCAGAATCATTTGCCTGGGAAACACACAAGCACATGTGCAGTGAGAGCTAAATAAACATGGCTAGTCTTCACTTCTAGCATTCCATTCAACTTTTCTGGTTGCCTAATAAGGCAACAGTTGTCTTAATGACTCAAATTAATCAGTTCATACTATTTAGAGAGAACATATGGACTTTCACACAAAAGGACTAGAAGTTAAGCATTCAAGTCTGAAATTAAAACATAGGCTCTGTGAAACTTGTTACTGAGACAATCATGTATCCAACACTGTGGGAAATACAAAGAACCTCTAGCTTGAGAATAGGAGAGGATGCTGAAAGTTTACAAATGGGGCAAGTATAAAGTGAGGCTTTCAGATTCAAACCCACTTCAAACCAGCATCATTGAGCAGGATAATTAGTGTAGAAAGCTAGAAAGGAAGAACCTTCTCCCCCTGTAAAGGCATGTATCAGATCTGGGCATCTTGGTCACCCCTATTCACATTCTTACTCGGGGAGTACCCTTGAGTCAACATTTTCTACCTCCTGGTGCTTTGGTCTCTTCTGTGGTGTAAATATCCTTGCAGATGGAGCAATACAGATTGAGTACGTTAGGGGATTTGTTATTTGAAACTCGGAGTTCCAAATTTTAAAAACAAAACAAAATCCTATAGTCTCAAGATTCTGGTGAATTCATTACCTAGGCTTGGTCTGCTCTCTTAAGACAAAGGAACACCTGAAATCTCAAAATCATGATTTGAGTCTTACCTTGAGGGATTCATGGGAACTGAGAGATCTGGATTTTGGTATGACCACTGACTAGCTCTATTCCTTTGAAAAAGCCAGAATTCTGTAAAATGAGGAATTGGATGAGATTAATGACTTTCAAACTCTTAGAAACAGTTGAAAAATTTAAAAATGCAGACAGATCTTGTCAAAACTCAATATATGAGATTAAAAAAATAGAAATAGATGCTCCAGATAAAGCAAAGTGGTAGCCCTGATACTTACCAGCTTAGCCCAGAAAGACCTCTGAGAGACTCCTAGCACTTCTGTAAGCACAATTTGAAAACCATTAAGAAAGGCCCCTTCCAGTCTTATAGAATTCAATTCTGATTTGTGACAGAACAAATGTAAGCTACTGTTCAGCTCCTACATCCTCTGGGTGTATGAAGTGGACACCTGTAACAGAGTATCAACGTTCATGATAATCATAATGACTACCATTTCCTAAGCTATACTGCTGAGGAAGCTAATGTTCACAAAGGTCAAATGGCAAAGCCAGGTTTTGAACACAAGTCTTAATATGATAATAGATAAATGAATTTTAGTGTGATAAATGCTAAAATAGCTCCAGCTACCAAATATAGTAGTGTCACAAAAGAAGATGTGATCAGTTTCAACTGAAGAAGTAAGAGAAGCTAACCCTGGATCTGAGTCTTGAAGGATCAATAGTTTACCAGGAACAAATTTGGGAAAGGAATTCAGGGCCATGGGCACAATATATGCAGTGGCGAGAAGGTGCAAAACATTCTGCAGCAGGGGAGACAACTGGAGACCAGGCTGCAGATGTGGGCAAGCAGGAGTCTGATTATGAAGACATCTGTGCCTCACACTAAGGAACTTAGACTTACCTTACCACGCTGCCACCACTGCTGTGTTTCAAACAGCAGTGTGATATAATCCGTCTTTCTGGAATACTTCCTCCAACTCTTCCTTTGTCATCCTTCAGGGTTTAGCTTACATATCACTGACTCTGAAAGCTCATTTGTTACCCTTTACCTAAAGAGGGCCTTCTTTCTCTCTCCTCTCATTAGAACCTAAGTTCCATGAGAGGTGGGGCCTTGATACCTGGGTTGACTGTTGTAACTGCAGCAATTAGGAGAGTGCCTAGCACATAGTAAGTGCTCAGTAAATATTTGTTGCCTGTATGAAAGAAATGAAAATCTGTCTGCAAAGCTTAGGCTCACAGCTGCCTTTGCAATACCTCTTTGTGTGGGCCTGTTTTGTTAGTGACCCCACCTTAAAATGAACAGGGGATATTGTGGTAACAAATAGCAAGGTATCCAACAAAAAAGAGACAGGAATGAAAGCTGTGGTGTCTAACTATAAGAAAGAAGCAGTCTGTGTCTAGAAGGTTCCTTAGTGGCCTAAAATGCTGATACCCATCCTGAATTCCTACCTAACTACTGGGGACCTAGGTCTCTGGGACAAGCTGCCCTATTATCTTGAACTTAGAGCAGCTCTGATGACTTAGAGCACTTTATTTTATATATTAAAGTCATAATTACATCCTTCGAAATATAAAAATGCATTCCACCTTTCTAACCAAAATAAAATACAATGATGCTAACTGGCTAGAGGAGGCTTATCATCATCTCTGGAAAATAACTTTGCCTCAGTTTCCTCAATGGTAAAATAGAAATTATAGTAGCATTTCACTTGTAAGAGTGTAGTGAGCATGAAACCAAATAATATACATAATGCACTTGGCACAGTGCCTCGCACATAGCAAATATTCAGTCAGCATTAGCTTTTACAATCATTATTGCTATAGGTAGCGTTATTAATATAGTAAAAGCATTTATGAGAAAAATCAAAGTGCTTTTGTGAAGGGCACTGAACTTCACTGTCATACACTTGCCCCCGCTGTGTGGCAAGTTCCAAATCCAGACCACAAAGCCACAGATTGGGTATCTGTTCTTCCCAACAATAGCCTCAAACCTCTCTTCCATTCGTCTCTTTCCCTGACTAATAAACCATTCACCACTAATTACTTTTCATCATTTTCTGCTGCATAGTTTTATATTTGTTTATTATGTTCACAGCTGTCTTGCCCACCAAGGATGAAAAGCTCTTATCTCATTATTATACCTGAGTCTCCTGGTCTCAGTGTCCTTGCCTTTCATTTCCTCCAAAAGTATCTTTTGGCAGGACAGGCTTTCCCCCCTCTGCAGCCCTTCCTTTCCATCCCCCACACAGCTTGTAAGGAAAAGCAGAGTGAGGGTAGATAAGAGACAGGAACTTTGTTAGCATGTAAACCAAACTAGTTCAAACAGGAGATATGAGGATGCTATAAAAGATGGTCAAATTTTTGTCTCATAGAGAGGACACTGTAAAATTCATTTATTCACTCAAAAGTATTTGTTTACCATATTCCATGTTCAAAGTTCTGAAGATTTGGCTGTGAACAAAAGCAGACTAAATCCTTCCCTTTCATGAAGCACAAATTTTAGTAGGGGACACAGATAGCAAATATGGATGTATCATCAAATAGTGATCAGTGTTAAGTAAAATAAAACAGGGTAAGAGAACAGAAGGTGCTGACTGCATTGCTTGAGGTAGTAAAGTCACAGCAGGCTTTTTACGGAGGTTCTGTTCGACAAGCAGAAGTTCTTAAAGGACTTCAAGGATTTCGTGACTCCTCCTTGTGAATGAAGTCAAGACTCCAGGTAAAAGGAAGGGTGATAAAAAGACCAGAGATCATGGGGAAGGGGGAGGAAATTCCCAGATGCTCATTCAAGATGGACAAGATGGACTCTGCAGGGAAAATGGGAGGGAATGTTTGCACCATGCCGGGCATTATTAAAAACTTGCACAATAATACCTGGAAAATGATAGGCACTCAAAAGAAGAAAAAAATTGCACAATTAATAGTAAAATTTCTGCAGTAGCATCAATGGACCTCCAAACCTGTATTGTCAGGTGTGTTCATCTTAAGGTTAGACTGAAGGAACAGTGTGGACAATGGATAGCAGAACTGTCCCATGCCATCTTGTCCCAGGCTCCAGGGGAACAGGTCCCAGCTTACTGAGCGGACAAGGGAATGGCAGGTTGGAGTTCCAGGTGGTGCTTGTCAGCCACATCCAAAAGACACAGAGGTAGGAAAGTAAAAGAGTAAGGCCAAACCTTCTGATTGCTCCTGTAGGCCAGGAAATGCTGCCCCTCTAAAGATGAGGACATCTAGGGGTACAGTCACAAACATTTGGGTTACAGCCCTACTCTATTATGCTTACTAATAAAATCCATTACCATCCCAGAGGTGTTGAAGTACTTTACAGTTGTTTATATTTGATTGCTTAAAGTAACTTTTACATACATTATTTCATTTCATCTTCTGTGAGAGAGACAAAGCAGGCATTGTTATCCAATTTTGTATACAAAGAAACCGAGACTCTGACTTGTTCAAAGTGCCCCACGTGAGTGGGGAATCCAGACCCAGAACTTTCTGCCTCCTTAGTCAAGCATTTACCAAGCTTCTACGTGTCTTTAGCCCAGCACTGTGCAGAGCACCAACAAGAGACTGAAACATCAAGAAGTACGCTTGCATAAGCAATATTTGGGAAATCACTCACCGTATAAACATTTAAGCCACTGTTGAACACCATTCCTTTGAATTAAAAGTTCAGAGAAGTCCATAGGGAAGAAAAAACCCTCTACCCAATTTCGCACGTTACACAAAATTAACTCAAAATGGATCATAGACCTAAACGTAAAATGCAAAACTATAAAACTTTTAGAAGAAGTCATAGAAAATCTTTAGGACCAAGGGCTAAATGAAAAGTTCTTAAGATATGACACAAAAAGCATGATATATAAAATAAAAAATAGGTAACTTCATCAAAATTAAAAACTGTTGCTCTGCTAAGGATCCTGTTAAAGAGATGAAAATACAAGCTTAAAAACTGAGAAACAATATTTAAAAACCACATATCTACATGATACCCTTCTAGAATATTTAAAAAACTGTCAAAACTCAACAGAAAAAAATCCATTTAGAAAATACACAAAAGACAGGAACAGGCATATCACCAAAGAGAATATAGAGATGGCAAGTAAGGACATGAAAAGAGGTTCAACATCATCAAGGAATGTGAATTAAAACCACAATGAGATATCACAACACAACTTCAGAATGACTAAAATAAAAAATAGTGACAATGCCAAATGCTGGCAAGCATGTGAAGACCCTGGATCCCTGGTCCATTCCTGGTGAGTATATAAAATGATACAGTCACCCTGGAAGACAGTTTAGCAGTCTTGTACAAAAGTAAAGATGTGCTTACCATATGACCCAGCAACTGCAGCCTTGAACAGCTGAAAACTGGAAGCAAAGCCCAGATGTCCTTCAACAGAAGAACAGTTAAGTAAAATGTGATGCATCTATACCATGGCATAATATTGAACCATAAAAAAGTAACAGATTATTGATATACTCAACAACTTAGACACATCTCAAAAATACTATGCTGAGTACAAAGAGCTAATTTCAAAGGTCACATACTATATGATTTCCATTTATATGACATTCTCAAAATGACAAAAGTATAGCAACAGAGGAGATATTAGTGGTTGCCAGGCATTAGTGATGAGGTGGAGGGATGTGGGTGTGAATAGAAAAGGTTAAGGGAAGTCTTTGTGGTGATGGTACAGTTCTATATCTTGACTCTGGTGGCAGTTACATGAATCTACACATGTAATAAAATTGCATAAAACTACACACAGACACACAAATGAATGCATGTAAAACTAGTGACATCTCAATAGTCTGGCCTATACCAATGTCAATTTCTTGGTTTGTATAATATGCTACTGTTATGCAAGATGTTAATATTGGGAGAAGTTGGGTGAAAGGTATATGGCACTTCTACATACTATTTTTGCAATTTCCTGGGAATCTATAATCATTTAAAAATAAAAATAAAAAAAACAGTAAGTACATGGGACCTTTGTGTACTTCTGAACACAATTCCTTCCAAGATGAAATATTCTGGAGAGCAAAAACAGCATATAAGAGTATGGCATGGTGGGAAGGTGGGAAGAAGGACTGGACCAAGAATGAAAATACACTGAGCCATTATTTAATCTCTGTGGTTTCTGTGGTTCTGTCTTCTCCATCGTTCATTTCCCAACTACAGACCTTGCTCCCCTGACCACATATGTGCTCATCTGACCTAGGCCAGGTCAATCACAATCCTGTATCACTTTGAGTATGGATTTTGATCCAAGAAATGACACATAACCCAAGTAAGACCACCCAGAATCTTTCTGTGGATTTTCCAGCCTTGTTGTTGAGCAAGACAGGGGTAGGCTTTCCCTTCCCCACTGGATTTCAAAAAGCAAAGACATGACCCTCATAACTGCCAGTAACCATGTCCCAAGCTAGTTGGGGGAACCTAAGAGAAAAACGGCCAACAAACTCAAAGATGCTGCAATAGGAGTTGGGGAAGGAGTAAGAAAGAGTCCAATAGCCACATGAGCCCTGGGTCAGCTAGATCCTGAGGCCAGATCTGCCCATCCTTCCCAGATACCTGAACCAGTTCCTTTCCAGCAATTATGAGCATGTCTCGGATTTGCACCTAAAAGTTTTCTGAACAGTGCAATCTTTTAGAATCTCAGTTTGTGCATCTATAAAATGAGAATATCTGATATACTTGCTCACAATTGTGCTAATAATCAAAAAAGACAGCCCACACAAATGTTCTTTACAGCACTATATAAATGTAAGGGATTGAGATATATTATTACAGACAAAAGAAAATCTCAAAAAAATCTAGCTCCTTTCTGGGGATTTTTGTCATAATTGTATTCTAGTAATTTCCAAAGCAACCTTGAAACTAAGAAACAAACACAAAATACCACCATAAATAGATAAAGACAGAGAGTATTATGATTCATGTTCAGTATTCATGACTCAGAAAAACAACCAAAAACCAGCATTCAAATATATACAAACAACTTCTCCAAAATTTAAAAATCTAGGAAATGTTTAGAAATGGGGATGAGAAGCTCTTGTGTCAGAATTGTTTAAATTAAGCTAAACTTCTATTTTGATCAGAAACATCCTACTTATATTATTGTATGGAGCCACTTTTACACACTGCACATTATGGCCACTTAGATGCTCTGATTCTTAAAGTGGACTAAAATCCTCAACAAGTTGCTGTTTCTTTTCACCTTAAACAGGTCAAATTTCAATTGAGTTCAAGCTGGCTCCATTTCCCTAAGCTACAAAACGTCCAGTCATGGTCCTGTACTGATATCAAATTAAATTTGAGTTAAAGCTAGACATCTACTAGTAATTGGTATGCCCACGAGAAAGCTGGTGCTGGGAGGGATCCGCCCGGCAGTGGCAGCCTAAGAGCCCCGGCAAGGTGCAGCAGGTGGGTAAACTGAAGGTAAAAACCCTCGGCACTCAACAGTCTACCTGGATACCAGAAGCTATGTGCAGCAGAGACAAGTAGGGTGTTACTCCTATGAACCACATCTAGCTTGTGTGTGAGGATATTTGTACTGTGTAAGGGTGGGAATCAAGAGATATAAAGCCAAGAGAAGAACAAGAAAGAGAGCAATGGGTATCAGCTTCCCTTCTAGCCTCTCAAGTGTCTGGAAATCTTCAGCACCCACAGTGAGGCTAAGTAGTACTTAAAAGCTCAAGCAGAAAATAAACCAATGAAAAGGGTGGTTTATTTACAATGAGAGCTCTTGGTAGATTTTCTCTTAACAAGTGGTTTATTTCCCTTCCAGCAACTGCCACTCTGTAACAAGTAAAGCCATGGTTACCAAGCTATACTTTTCATCCTTCCTGGAGTGGAAAGGAATGGGCATATATTTCCTCTACTATCAAACATTCATGCTGAGCCTGGCCAAAGCAATGGTCATAAGGCTGACCACCATGTACTGCATTCTCATGCCTGCCCAAGGCAGTAGGAAATGCTAGTCAAGGACACAGACCTACACTAAGTGTAAACTACCTTGGTTCTAATCCCAGTTCCACCTGCTGGCTATGTGACCCACAGATAGGTCGCTTACCTTCTATGTCCACTTCCTTGTTTTGGGGTGCCAGATATTCTGCCTGCTCTCGCTTCCAATTCAGAGGCATCACCTATGTAGTTCTGTAGGCTTCTCTTTTCTAAGCCTAAAGAGAAGAGTGTTTCCTGTTATATAGTTTCTATCTATAAAAGCAAAGCCATAGTCTTTAGGTTTTGAGAGGGATGTTGTTACTGTACCCTCTGCAATAACAGAGGGAGCATCAATGCACAAGAACCACTGAAAAAAACTGTCACAAATAAGAGGCAGTAGAAACACTCTTTCAGCACCAGACAGCTGAGGGAATTATGGTGGCAGAACAACAACAACAAACTGTGACATTGTAAAAATGCTGAAAACTCTGACAAGGTAAAAATAAAATCTTTAGGGGCCATCTTCAATGCAGCTCACCACAAATGTCATTTAAAAAGTAAGAATTGCAACTGCTTATAGTTTTTCATAATATTTTTATTATCCTAAGACAGAAGTTACAGAATCTAATATATCTTCTGGAGAAGAAGTATTTATTTGAATTTTAGGGATTTCTTCAGTTATACTGTTTCTTCTTTTCTCTGTTAAATCAAGTTGAATCGAATTGAATACCTATTATTAAAAACAGCCAGTATAGTATCGTCCAAGTTTGTAGAATTGTATCTATGTGTCTAGCTGTATAAATGCATATATCAATGCATGTAATGATATCTCTTAATAAGTGTGTCAAAATGAACCACACAATTGTTTTGTCAATAAGGCCAAGGACACCCACAGGAAATGCTCAAGAAAGGAAAGCCTTCAGCAAGGAGACATTTCAACCCCAGCAGTTTCATTCACTGTTGATTCAAAAGAGAGCCCTTGGTCACTGCCTTTGTTTTATGGATTAAGACCCTGATCTGTCATTCATTTCCCTCTTTGACAGAAATAAAGAAGAATTCACTGGTAACCAATCATTTCCAACTAAATAGTCAAATCAAGGATCCAACATTTTAAACAGGAAAGAGCTCTGGACTATGAGTGGGAAATATTTGTATTTTAATTCTGTCTCTCCCACTAAATTGCTATGTGATCTTTGGAAACTCTGGATCCCTTTCTACAAAATGAGCGTCTTGGACAACACCAGCCACAGAACGCATCACTCCACATGATGAAGGAAAGGAAAAAATGGCATCATGGTCAGGAGTGTTTGTAAACTGCCTCTTTTGGAGCTTCCCAATGAACATTATTATAGTTAAGAATTCAAGTACTCTTGAAGTAAATAAGTACATTTAAAACTACTTAATGTAAAGTTTCTCAGCTTATAAAGCTTTTTATGTTATATACACTGTCTTTAATATCACTATTACTTCATGAAGAAAGCATCATTACCACATAGATGAAAACATTTGTACTATTAACAAGATCACTTTAAGCAAATAACAGCAATTATTACATCCAATTCAGTCTGTGCTTCCATTTGCAAAAAGATGTAACTTGCATTTCAGTCTGAACTCCACCAACATAAACATGCACTAGCCATACTCCAAAATATGTGACTAGAAAATAGAACATCATTGTTTAGTAATGTCAGAGTGACTACATTCTGAAAAAACAGGGCAATAACTGGCTCTTCCACATGAAGCCATGCTAAAAAATCAAATTATGCTTTGTGCAATTGCTTTATTTTTTATCCTCCAAAATTCTTCCACTGCTCATAAAGTCATTTCCAGAAGCAATTCTATTTTAAATCATTTAATTTTCAACATTGAATGCACAATTCAAAAGGTGATAATGTTTTTCATCTGTTGCCCCATGAATACTGTTATTTTTTTATGTTGCAAATAAAGGCAAAAAAATTGACATTTGAAACTGCCCACAGACTTAATAAGGATAACTTATCAAATAATTACAAAATGCAATTGAAAAAGGAGCCTTATGATGTTATGGGTGAAGAGTAAAAAGTCTACATTATTCCAATAGGGAGGGAACATTTTTGGTTTATCCTCCAATAATCAGAGAAACAAGTAATAATAACAAGAATAACAAGAATAACCATTTGCTGCGTACTTACTATGCCAGGTGCTGATCTGAGTGCTGTACAGTGTTTCATTTCAGTTATTAGTTATATTATTATATTAGTTATATTTAACAATCAGAAGAAAACAGCTAATGTTCAGAGCAGCAAAGTGACTTACCCAAGGTCACACAGCTAACAAGTGGTAGAACAAGGACAAGAACAAACTTTCTTCTCTTAACTTTGATGATATACTATTCACAATCTGTCTGCTATTTAAAACATAACTCTAAGGTTTATAAAACACAAAAGGATGTTACATAACACAATCTAAAGCACCTTGGTAAAAACAAAAGCTGAGACTCTAAAATGGCCTTCATCAACCCCACCTGAATATATAATGATGCATTCTGACACTAGACAAGTTCATACCATCTTAAACTGAAAACTACATGGGCCCTTGGTAGCCATCTCATCCCACCTCCCATCTAATGTTTTCAACAGCCTTCTTAAATGCCACATAGCCTTAATTTGCTTGTTTTTAGAGACATGAAACTCACTAGCACAAAAGGCAGGACATTTTCATTTTGGTCATCTTAGATATATTAGAATATAAAGTCTTACTCTGAGCGGAAACTGTCTTTCTGTTAACTTTTAACCCATTGATATTGCCAACTGATCTAATCAAATGCTCAGTCTTTCTATATGATCACACTTTCAGTGTGCACCCCTGCCCTGTCCCTGATAGTTACCTCTTCTCCAGTTTAGTATTAATGCTGTTTCAGCCTTTCCTAGCTGAAAGCAAAGCCTTCCCTATTAACTTATCCTCTTTTGGAGGCATCCTAATGTGGCATTGCTCCCTTTAAATTTGAATACAATAGTCTTCACATGTTTAAAAATCCACAGCTGTTTATTCTGTGATCTGGATATTATAGTTCTAGTAGTACAAAGAGTGCCCTTTTTACCTGTCACATCAAACAGTTGGCTTACAAACACACAATTCTTTTCACATAAACCACTTCTAAGTCAGGTCTCCTTTATCTTGTGATAACATTTTTAAAATTAAATTCAGGATTAAGTAATTATTTTTTAATAAGTTTCCCCTTGGTGATTTCAGCCGAGCATTCCCACTTGGGTCATACTGGAGGATTGTGACTCTCCATCTGCTCACCAGGTTGAAGCCACTAAACTACTCAAGTCATTCCTGTAATTCCATAGAATCACTAGACCACAGAATCACCACCTTAGAACGCATACCTCATGCTAAATCTAACACCAAGAGCCTGTATAAATCTGACATTTGCTTTCTCAAAGAAAACTGTGGATAAATGTGTCTCTTGTAGGGAAAATGTATAACATTTCATTAAACTACCTATGCAACTTGGGTTTTTTTTTTTCCACCACAGCAATTCTAAGAATCCTAACACCACATTCTCTACAGAAACTTTTCATCCACCCTGACATCTTAGTCTAGCACACCATAAAAAAGATAGAAAAAGTTCAAATGTCTTGGATTGACTAATAGTAATAAAAGTAGTATAACATCAAACCATTTTAAAAGTACTTAAAATAGTCCTTTAAATCCATACTTGTGGCCTACCCAGTCATGGTAAGTTTTCAGTTTCTTTCTTGTTTTTTTTTTAGCGTCTAACTTTGAATCCTGTGTTCAGCTCTATGAAAGGGACATACACCCTATTACCTGTGCACCATACTGGGGGCCCAGTGGAACCACAATGTGTCAGGCACTGCATTATGCACTGGAGAGCAAGCCTGAAGGCAAGCACATGCTCTCTGCCTCCAAGAAGCTCACAGTCTGCTGGGAGACAAGGACAATTCACCAGGCATGAAGGGGCATAGAGAGAAAAGCATCTTCAAAGGCATGCACCTAGGTGAGTGTTCACGTTTGGAGACTAGTATGGTTAGAAACTAGAGTACATATGAAGGCAGCAAAAGCAGATAAAACAAGAAAGAGAGAAAGGTTGCATAGAGGGCTTTAAGGCCAGCCTATGAAGTATCAACTTGAAGCTATAAGCAACAGAGCAGGGGAAAGGGGATCAAAGTTTCTCCATCAGAGGGTAACATGATCAGACCTATGTTTTGGGAGGATTCTCTAGTGGTCATGTGAAGAAAGGTGGAGTGTCATAAGGAAAGACTGATGGTACAGGAGGCTATTAGCATAGTCAAGTGCTGGTGATAATGGCTTGAATTAGGGAAATGGCAGTGAGAAAGGAAAGAAGGAAGCTTTGAACATTTAGGTTGAGGGAGAGGCCAAGAATTCTACTGTGTGTGACTGAGCTGATGCAGTAAGAAGTGGTTCAGAGGGAAGATGGGGTGGAAGATACTGAGCACAGTTGTGGATGTGTTAAATTTGAGAGGCCTATGTCACACTGAGATAGAAATATCCAGTAAAGAGTTTAAAGTATGGCTCTGTACCTCAGGAAATGAATATCTGAAAATTAGAATAGCAGGTACTTTCGATGACAGATGCAGGATCCAGAGTGAATTTGCTGCTCACATGGAAGTCATACATGAGTGCAAATGGGGCTCTCTGTGAGGATGACTCTGAGCTAGAAATTGGCACACAGGAATTGCATCCAGGAGGGCTCTTGGGATCAACACCTGTGAAAGGAAGGGAATGGAACCACGGATCAGTAGAGGGACTACTGGACCTGAGATGGCCCTGAAAAGTGGTTCCAAAATTGGGGGGGTGCTTACACCCCTGAGCTGATATGTCAATAGATGGAGGCTGTCCCTAAAAGTAAGTATTACTTTGGCAATGTAGTAGTGTTCTTTAGCTAAGGCAATTGCCAAAGATTATTGACAGCTGAAGGTTATTGGAAACAGCATTCCTGGCAGCAGAAGGTTTATATATGAATAGAGATCTGGCAATGCTTCACAGCGTCCACACATGCACCAAAGTTATCAAGATGAAATTTAACATAGGTTAACATGAAGTCCTGTACTTGGTCACCCAAATACAACTGCACCAATACAGAAGAGACATGGCAACACTTGTGAAAAAGACTAAGGCCCTTCAGCTGACTGTAAGATCAATATGACTATTGGTGTGGCTTTGTTTCAAAAAAGAAAAAAAATCTAAAGTAATCTTAGGCTCTATCAATAAACCTATAGCAGCCAGAACTCAGGAACTGAATAACCTGCTCCATTCTCTTACTTATAAAATCTCACCTGAAGTGTGTCTTGCTTGAGGGTTTCATCCCTGGGCCTGTTCACTATGTATTCAGTGAGACCAAGGAATGAAAATGAAACATTCTTGGGGTGAAAGGGTTTATAGTCAGCTTTATTCTCATGATGGTAGGTCATGCACTAGGATCACATTTGCATCCAGCAGTCTGCAGGTTCATCCATAATCCACCTCCATCTCTGCCTCCACCCATGGCACTGGGCAGAGCTCTTCTTATAGTGACTGAAGCAATACAAACTTATTGCCTATGAGCATGGAAGTAGTAGCCTAGCAGTAGGCCACGCCACTTACATCATCAAGTAGTTTAGGGTCAGGTAAGGATCCTGGCAATAGGAACTTCCATTTTCCCCACACTCCACCCCTCCAGGATTCTTGCCTCACAATGTATGTGCCTTCAATCTTCAGCTATGGTCCCTGTGCAAGAAAGCTGGAGCTGATTCCACAACAGCAACAGAGGAAAACAACAACATAGAGATAATAACAAAAATTAAGATACAACAAGATTTTGATACAGGTAACAAAAATTATAATAATCCTCATGCCTGAGGAGGTTATTCCAGCTGTAATCAAAACCAGTTTTACTCAGATGAGTTCATGACTTGTACTTTCCAGGGGAGGCCAGTAGTGGTACTAATAGGGAGCTAGATGCACCCTAGCAAGTAGCAGTATTTTCATAGGGTGTGTGCCCAATCCACAAAGTCTTTACAGGCAATAAGACACATGTTTTAATGATACCAACATAGGCAAATCCTGTCCAGCAGGTAGGTTGCATGCAAGAGAGTGGCCAGTAATAGGAACATGGCAGTAAGGGGTCCCTTCCAGGTCTAGTATACCATACCTTTACCCCTCACCCTGTGGGGGTCACTGAGGAGTCTTTATATAGTGCTACTGGAGGGGCATGCACTAGCCATAATGATAAAACAAAACTCACCAATAAGACGCTCCTATCACTGGCCATTTAGGATATATCACCATGTTCTTTGGGGTCCATTCTGCTGTTACTCCAGGAATACACAGGAGGTCAGATTCCAGGCCTTGTCCCCAAGGTGCCAGGAGGGCCAGCCATCATTGGTCCATGTGTCAAAATGTCCAAGGCCACATCCACTCAACAGAGTCTCCAGGGTTTAGTGCAGTAGGTGCTGGCAGTAGGATATTATTCTGGTGGCCAAACTTCAGCTTCAATTATTCCTCCTTGGTTTGTACTTGCATTTGTATAGGGGAGGCAGCCATATGTGTTAGCATGTCTATGGGGCTCAGGACTCCCTTTTGGGGTTTCTTGTTCAAATGCTGTAGAACTGTCCATAAGCAGACTGACCATCACTATAGACTATTGGTGTCTGACTTCAGGACAGATTTTAACAAACCATTGACCGGTCTATCATGCCTGCCACAGTAGGATTACAACTTCCATTTGATTCCTAATTGTTGCACTCATTCTTGTAGTGCATGTCAAATAAAATGAGTGTCTTAATCACTCTCAGTTATGTGTGGTCAGCCATAGGCTGCAAACAGAAGCTCCAGGCCTCTTTTGGTCATCCACTGGTCTGAAAAAAATGCAGGAAAAGCAACCAGAAGTTCCATAGCTGTGCCCATCCAAGTCATGGCATATCAGTACCCTTCTGACATGGGCAGAGGCCCAATATAGTCTATCTGCCACCTGCTGAGAGGCATCAGCCCCTTAGCTATTGTCCCATGTTGCTGTGAAACATGGTATAAGTCCCTTTTTAGAATATGCAATGTACTCCTGTCAGGCTCTGCTGACTTCTTCAAAGGTCAAAGGCTGTCCCCACTGATGGGCTATAGCCCACATTATCTTTTGCCCGGCATGCAACAAATGCTGATATAACCATTTGTCTGCTTTTCTGTTTCCTGGGGATGCCAGCAGCAAATGAACTGTCACATGATATACTGTGACTGTCTTAGTCTGACAAGAAGCCCATAAGTCTTGCCACACTCTTGCCCCCAAAGGGGTCAGTGATGAACCAACCAATTGGCACAGTACCATGTCAGCAGCCACAGGGTCAAGCCTTGATGGCCAAGCCACTGTTCAGGCCACTGACAGCCCAGCTGCCAGTGCAGAAAACTATTTGAGAGGGCTCCTGGATGATCACAAGACACACTGCCCATAACTCTACACATTGGCTGCTCTCCCCCTCACCATCCTCCATCCATATTGTCTCAGTCTTAGGATGGAAAGCTATGGCACTCCATTTTGGGGGCTGCCCATGGCTGGAGCCATCTGTGTACCATGCATCTTTGGGTACAGGGGCTCTTCCCTCCCATAGGGACTCTCTGCTTCTAATGGTTCTAAAGTAAATTCTTTCTGCCTTTCACTAGTATATGTCACAGGCCCCAATAAGCATTGGAGTTCTTCACTCAAGGGGCTACTAGAGAGGGCACTACGCTGCTGTAAGTCTGTAGGTATGCACCCCACTTAGCCAATTCAGGCATCTGTGCCACACTACTTCGTGACTTTTGGGTCGATTCTCGTACCCATCCTATGATGGGCTAGTTGGTTATTACCTTTATCAGAGCTGTTCCAATAGGGGTTTTGTAGCCAGCAAGGTGTGGTACATGGCAGCCAATTGTTTGTCTATTAAGGTGTACTGTACCTCTGCTCCATTCCAGAGATATGACCAGAATCCAATAGGTTGGCGAGTTCGTTCAAGCTGCTGCCAGAGACCCCAGCCATAAATGTCTTCAGTCACATGAACACCCAGCTCATATGGCCTTGATGGATCTATCACACTCAAGGCCTGCACGGTCCTGACTGCCCACTTGGCAGCAGTAAAAGCAGATGCACATGTCTCATCCCAGTCCAACCTGATGCCCTTTCATACCAAATGGTATAAGGGCTTCTGAATTTGTGCCAAGTGCGGGATAAACACTCTCCAGTAACCTAGAGGACCCAAAATCTCCTGTAACAATGCCACAGTTGTAGGGATAGGGAAATCCTGGGCTTTATGACTGCTTCTGGTATAACTTTAGTCTTACTAAACCAGACAATCCCCAAGACTTTGACTGACAAACCAGGTCCCTGAGCCTTGGTGCTGTTCACAACCCATCCTTTCTCCTGTAGATATTGCAGTACTTGTGGGTAAAATTGCTACATTTCCAGAATCTCTTGCCTGGCCTTAGTGCATCTGCATATCAATAGGTGTTTCCAAGGGGTGAAGTGAAGCAGCCCATCTCTATATCAATAGGTGATTACAAGGGGTAGTAAGGGCATATCTGGACCAGATAGGTTGGGTGGGGTCCCTTTTTCTGCAGCTGGGTCATGAGACACATGGGCGAGCAGAAGTGGGCAACTGCTTATAAGCAGGATTCTCCCACTTTATTTCTCCCTGTGACTGATTTTTGTTTCAAAGTTATTTTGCCCTGGGATTTTCCCCCCAGAGTTACAGTAGTCTAGGTGCTGCACTTTCTAAATCTGAAAGAGAATCAGACAGGAGCATGATATCATCAATATAATGGTACAGCTTCCCCATTGGTGGTTTCTCCCATGCTGCTAAGTCCCGAGCTATGAGTCTGTGACAGATGGTAGGACTGCAGGGGTACCCCTGTGTAAGGAAAGTGAAAGTCCAGTGCCGTCCTTTTCACATGAAGGCAAATTGTTCCTGACTTTCCTGTTCTATGTCAATGGAAAACAAGGCAAGGTCTACAACATAATGATATGTTCCTACTTCATGACTGAGAGTATCCATCAGGTCTGCAATAAAGGGGACGGCAGCATGCATAAGGGATATGACTGTATTCAATTCTCTGTAATCCACTGGCCACACTGGGGAATAGAAAGGACTATGGGTGGACTTTATAATACTCACCTTCTCCAGTCCCTGGATGGTTTCTCCAATTTCTTTATGCCCTCCAGGCAATTTGTATTGTTTGGTATTAGTCACCCACTGAGGCACAAGCAAAGCTATTAGCAGGTGCTTAGCATGTCCCCTCAGAACTGTCTTCACCACACATATCCTCAATCTGAACTCACCTGCAGTGGTCTGCAGCCTTAGGCCCTGCAGAATATCTATCCCCAAAATATATTCAGGGATGGGAGAGATATACACAGTATACTCCTTTGCGGATAGACGCCTTATTCGTAACAGGATTTGGGCTTGTTTCACTCTGATAGCCTTACTCCCATAAACAACTATAACAGCGGGGGTCCCGGGAAACCACTTAGGGTTTCCATAAATCAGTGAACATTCAGCTTCTGTGTCTACTAGAGCCAGGACATATTGTACATTTACTGGGTACTGATGGATTGATATTTCAATATGTGGCCTCCGGTCCTCCCCACCCTCAGTCCCTCAGGGTGGGTAAGTTGACCCTCCCCTCCATCAAACCATGTCCCCCAATCATCTACCTGTATAGGTTCAGTCAAGGTTGGCTAACTCTCCAGCAGGAAGTCTTGCAAACACACAGGTTAGAATTGTGGCTCCGCCTCTGGCTTCTACATCTTCATCCTCAGTGGCCAGAACTGATGCTCCACTTTCAATTGTTGCTACAGCTACTGTAAGTTTCTATTTGACTTCCCATCTAATTTCCCTCTGTCTAATCCTGCCTCTATTAAATCAACCCACATCTGGGTCCTTGTGGCCTTCACAGGACCCTTTAAATTATTCCTCTGAGTAGCAGAATTTATTTTCTTCTGTGCTCTGATTGCTTCAGCCTCTCCCAAGTCTGCTATCATATGGGTAACATCACTTATGGGCTGCCCTAAGTGAGGGGCAAGAATGGCCACTAGGGGCCCAAAGAGGGATGTGTGAGCCATTTGAAGCACCATATTTCTCATCCCTGCAGTAAAAGACTCCTCATCTGAGCCATAAATCTCTGGACTACAGATGGCATTTCTTATGTCTAGCTCCCATAACACCTGTTAGCACTCTGCATACATTTGTCCTCTAGTGGGGGAAGATGGTAAACCACCCTGATTGAGCCATACATTGTGAAACGTGTCCATAAGCCAATAATGGAGGGAATGATTTTTTGGGGTCTGATGTACATTTTGTCATTGTTGCCTCAAAGCAGGATAAACTGTCAGGAAAACCAGCTTTCCCATCTCTGGGTCCAGAGAGAATAATTCCATCCCCACCTATATCCCAAAGATGCAGGACCCAAGCTAACATTGGCTCCAAGGGCTTCTGCCTAAATCAGGAGCCCAAATCCACCAGCTCAGCCTGAGTGTAGGGGCAGATCATAGAGTGCTCCATGACCTGTGGGAGGGGGCTGCAGCTGCATCTCTTCCAGAGGAACCCGCAGTTGCTGTGTCTTTATTTTCTTGATTACAACTGGGCAGGCTTTCAATAGAGGAGGAGTCAGTGCCTCCAGCACCACCCCTTCATCCTTCCTGGATCCTCCTCCATTTCCAAGGCTAATGGTACCTTTCTCTCCACTCCCCCAAGTGCCTCCTCTGCGACACCCTTTTCCTTTTCTATAGTACCTCACAGCAATGCTACCTCAGTCTTCAACAGCTCTCTTACCTTCACCTCAATACCTTGCATCTGGCATTCTCATGCTGCCTCTTCCTGTGCATTTCATAGGAGTACGTCCTTTTTCTCCATGGCCTTTGCCTCATTCACAGCACCTTGCGGCACTGCTGTCTTATTCTGGAAAGAATCTTTTACCTTCTCCACTGCACCTCACAGCTCACATTCTCACACTGTCTCTTCTTGTGCTTTTCACAGGGGTACTTCCTTCTCCTTTATAGCCTTTATTTCTTCCAGATTGCCTTGCAGTAATGCCATTTCATTTTTTAACAAACATTTTCCTTCCTCCACAGTACCTCGTAGCTTGCATTCTTGTGCTGCCTCCTCTCGTGTCAATGTCATTTCACTGTTAAACAAATCCACAGTATTTTGCAGGTCATATTCTCATGCTGCCATTTCTCATGTTTCTCACAGGAGCACATTCTTCTCAACTGTAGTCTTTTTTAATGCTGTGTGAAACAGCCCACCCACAGTTCCCACCTCACAGGCACTCTGTTTCTCAGAGGACCTCCTTATCAATGCCAAGAGCCACCTCTACTGCCTCAAGCATCACACCTCCACCTGCCTCCAATCCTGGGGCAGGGTCCAGTCCTCTAGTAGGCAAGCTACCTCAGACCACATGCCCACGGGGACACACGAATGTTTCCCCATCCACAGGTGCAGCCTGCTGAAGTACTCCTCCCATGAGGGTAGCCTGTTCCATTATTTGAGCTACAATGAATCCTGCTGGCTATAAGAGTTGTCTTGCCTGAGGGTTTCATCCCTGGACCAGTTCACTATGGATTCAGTGAGACCAAGAAATGACAAGGGAACATTCTTGGGGTAAAAGGGTTTCTTCCTGGCTTTATTCTCATGGTGGTAGGTCAAGCACTAGGCTCATGTTTGCATCCAGCAGTCTGCAGGTCTGCAATCCACCTCCATCTCTGCCTCTACCCAGAACACTGGGCAGAGCTCTTCATATAGTGACCAGTCCATACGAGCTTATTGCCTAGGGTGTGGAAGCAGTAGCCTAGCAGTAGGCCAATTACATCATCAAGTAGTTTAGGGTCAGGTGAGGATCCCCACAAGTGTCAGTTTGTCTTGCGGACAACCTCAAGTGGACCACTGACAAACCAGCATGCGTTCAGATCAAAATAACCAGAATAGGACAGTAAGAACACTTGAAAGTCTGCTGTGAATAAATTGGAAATCAATCAAGAAAATTCTATGTAGGAAGGAGTTTTATCTTCAAAGATTTGGAGGACTGATACGTGGAAATGGAATTTAATGTGCTTTTGTTATCCCACAAGTAGAAACCGTGGCTGAAAACAGAATCCATCACACAAAGTTAAGGAGGAACTTTATAAGGATGGAAGTCACATGACAGTGGAATGTACCACCTCCAGAAGTAAAGAGAGGGATTCTTGTCATTGAAACTCATGGAAGAGGCTGAGGAGCCAGGGAAGAAGTAAGGAGGAGTGGTGGCAAGGAGAAGAGCAGCATTGATTAGAAACTGTAAAAGACGTCTCAAGCGTCCCCTGCAGTCCTCAGATGTGTGGCTCTATCTTGCCTGGTGAGAGATGTTTTAAAAAGTCAGAACTTGGAAAATTAAGAATCTCTATTTCCTCTCTCCGTTTACACCTTTTCCTCAAGTCTATATTTTCAGTGACATAAGAATTACTTGTTCACACCAAACAAGTTGCTTAGTAAAAGCAAATTAAATGTATTTAATCAAATCTATGTAAATGTCGTTCTGAATAAAAGTTATTCATCTTCTGAAATAGTGCATGTCACAACACTCTATGCAGTAGAATAAATTTGTTGAGCAAATATGGTAAGTAGGCCTCTACAAGAAATGGACTAATAAACTCAGAAGCACTAGCAACAGCATGGATGGTTATGCAGAAAATCCCCAGCCTTGAAGCCATGCACGCAGACTGTGAGAAGCTCAACACTGCAGAGACCTGCTCCCTCTGGAGTCCGATCTTCAAACCCTTAGCCGCCCAGGACTGCAAACACTAGCTACATGTAGATATTTAAATTAAAATAAAAATTAGTCCCTCAGTCACATTATCCACATTTCAAGTGCTCAGTAGCCTCATGCAGCTGCCATACTGCATGGCACATAGAAATTTGCACCACTGTGGAAATTGACATGGGAGAGCATTGTCTCAGCCCTTTTGTCTGGAGTTGACATAATTCCAAAATACTACAATTAAGCAGTACTTCTCCTTCTCTTTTCTCTATTTTTTTCTTTTCTTTTTGCTGAAAGAAATATCTTCTACAGACCAACTTTTCTGATAAAGCGCCCTCCTCCTTCAGGTGACATGTTAGGGTCACTCCCAGGTATTCACGTGGACCTGAGAAAGGAACAGGCTCAGTGTCCTACAAACGGCTCAACCCAGCATGAAGTCAGGGACTCCTAGCCACTGAGGTAGTAGTGAAATGCAATTGATTTGCAGTTTTATTTTAAATAACATAAATAGTATTGGAAGGTCTTGGGAACATTTTTTTTACCAGCAGCAGATTTCGTCCTTCCCCAGCTGCCCACTCTTGCCATGAGTTTCTGAAGGAAAAACGGCTTTAGAAAGAATGGGATGAAAATGAAACATTCATAATGTGGCATGTTTTCCTTACATAGCATCTAGGAGCCAAAGGCATCTTTGGTATATTGCTTAAATATAAATACACATGAAAAACATACATTACAACCTATGGGTCTTATGAGGAAAACAATTTAAGAAAAAAAAACACATGAATCAAGGGGAAAGAAAAACTGATGAGAGATTTATATATGTTCATACACAATGTCATTTCTAAATTCCAGACCTAGAAAAAATAGAATGATTTGGTGGTGACTGGCAGTGGCTGGGAACAAAGAGACACAGGTCCCATGTTATCTGTAAGGTAATAGGTTTATACTTCAGTTCCCGGGCCTGCAGGTAGTTGGGAGACTGGGACAAGGGAGCCTTTCCTAGGACTGGAAGTTAATTCACGGGATCCATACCCAACAGAAAAACAAAGGTCTAAAATGGTTGAACCTGGTAACAGAAGGTTTCCTGTAGGCCAAATGAGTATAGCAAGCTTAAGGTGTGGTAAGCTGAAGGAGTGCTGGATATCAGAGGTTATACCAAGTAAGCCCAGCCATCCCATCCTTCCCTGGTATCAGGTAAGGAGCTTAGAAACACTCAGGCTTCATAGCCCCAGTACAGATGGCAGAGAGGAAAAGGCAAATAACAGGCAGAAACAGAGACAGAGACAAGTAAGAGACAAAGGAGCCAGAGGCTGGTTCCTCTGTCTGATGGGTTGTGGCACGCTCTGTCCTAATGCAGGCATTAGCCAACTCTGCAGTTTGCACTCAGGTGGAGGACAACAGCAGGAGAACCATGAAGCAGGCTAGTATAGGGAGGTAAGAGACAGGATGAGAATACACTGCTGCCTGGATCCCTACCTCTAGTTTTGGGAAACCATATTTATTCCCAAGACTTCAAAGGTAGACAAGATGAGGGGGTAGAGTCTATTGAAACGTACAAACTCCATTCTTGTCAGAACTTATTCAGAATGGGCCTGGGTCTAATAGTACTGGAGAAGCTGAAGGATGTGGGGTGGCGCACTGGTGAACACAAAGGAAATAAGGCCAGGGTGACACTCCACAGCTGCAATAACATATCCTGATAAAACACCCTCTCTGTTCTGCTCTTTCTGCAGTTCATAGCTCAAGGCTTGCTTCTATTGCAACTCCCTTAGTACTCAGCAGTTTCTGACCAATAACCATGTATATTACTATTCCTTCTCAAAATTTCCTGGGTATACCATAGTAAAAACTCAGCAAAAGGAGCCAGAATAGGTTTTCTAATGACCCTGTCTTAGCCCCACTTTCCTCATGGATTCAAACAGAAAATAAGAATAATCTTCAGTTAAATAGCTTCCAGGAAAATATTTGAACAAAAAGACACAAAATTTTGACACACTGATATTTCAATTTGTCAGTGTTCCTCAGACATCCCAGGGAGTGTCATTCTCAAAACCAAACTCAAAACATCTGCAAAATAGCACGGCATCATATTCAATCTGACAAGCACCTTTCTTCTGAGTTTCATGCCACCCCCACCTGATTGTTACTACTATTGTGGATGCTTGAACAAAAAGTAATGAAAATGAAGCGGCTCAGTGAGGGCTCATTAAGATCACAAAAGAGGTAGCAGGTCCACCTTTATTGAAAACTATCAAGATTTCTCTTCTTTAAATAGGGATAGTAATGCTGACATTACAAGACAATGATTAAAATCACAGAAAATCATGTATTTGGCCACATAGGAAATTTTACGTTATTGGGTTCTTAAACCTTAAAAAAATCATATAAAATGTAAGCTCTAATTACTCATTTCTCCCATGATCTTCCCCTCTAAACCTACACTTCTGCACAGAGTTCTCTCTATTACTAACATCTTGTATTTTTTACAAATATTGAACCAATATTAATGGCAAAAAATCAAATTATTAGGTGTATATCTAACAAAATATGCACAAGATCTACAATAGGGAAAATGCAAAACTCTGATAAACTAAATCAAAAGAGATCTAAGTATATGGACAGATAGTCCATGCTTATGTGTAGGAAGACTCAGTATTGCTAAGCTGTCCATTTTCACAAATTGACCTATAGATTCATGCAATCACAATCAAAATCCCAGCAATTTTTTTTTTTGTGGAAAGCAAGAAAATTCTTCTAAAGTTTATTTGGAAAGGCAAAAGCTTCACAATAGCTAATACAATATTGAAGGAGAAGGACAAAGCTGGAGGACTGGCCCTACCTGACTTCAAGATATACTGTAAAGTTACTGTAAGGAACACTCTATAGTACCGGTAAAAGGATAGACAAACAGATCAATGGAACAGAATAGAGAACCCTAAACTGGACTCAAATATAAACACAAATAAAATCAACAGATCTTTGGCAAAGGAGCAAAAGCAATTCAATGAAGGAAAGATAGTCCTTTCAACAAATGGGGGTGGAGCAACTGGTAATTCACATGCAAAAAAAGAATTTAGAAACAGACTTTACACCCTTAACAAAAATTAACTCAAGGAGGATTATAGACCTCAGTGTAAAAAGCAAAACTGTAAAACTAGATGACCTTGGGTTTGGTGATGGCTTTTTACGTACAATACCAAAAGCACAATCCATGAAAGAAAAATTGAAAAGTTGGTCTTCATTAAAATTAAAAGCTTCTGTTTGGTGAAAGATACTGTTAAGGGAATGAAATGACAAGCCACAAACTGGGAGAAAATCTTGGCAAAACACGTATCTGATAAAGGACTGGTATCTGTAATATCCCCCCCCCCAAAAAAAAACTTCTTAAAAGTCAACAATGAGAAAATAAATAAATAATCGAACTAAAAAAACGGGCAAAAGATCTGAACACACACCTCACCAAAGAACAACAGAAAATTCCATATGAGAAGATGTTCAACATTATATGTCATTCGGGAATTTCAAATGAGGACAATGAGATACCACTACACACTTACTAGAATGTCTAAATCCAAAAGAGTGACAGCACCAAATGCTGGTGAGGATGTAGAGCAATGAAAAGTCTCCATTGCTGGTGGGAATGCAAAATGATACAGCCACTTTGGAAGGCAGTTTGACAGTTTCTTACAAAACTAAACATACTCTTACCATATGATCCAGAAATCATGCTTCTTGGGTATTTACCCAAGTGAGTTTGAAACTTATGTCCACACAAAAACCTGCACTTGGATATTTATAGAAACTTTATTCGTAATTGCCAAAATGTGGATATAACTGTGACACAGTAAATGGGTAAACTGTGGTACATCCAGGCAACGCAATAACATATAGCACTAAAAAAAAAAGAGCTATGAAGGCAGGAAAAGACATGGAGGAAACTTAAATGCATATTACTAAGCTCAAAAGCCAATTTGAAAAGGCTTCATACTGTTTGATGCCAACTATATGATACTCTGGAAAAGACAAAACCATGGACAATAAACACACCAGTGGTTGTACTCCCCACTGAGAGTCCAAAGATGTGTTTAACATCATTATCAGCACTATTGCACTGCTTTCTTACAGTAGACATATTAATCAGTAAACAAATCAAGAAAACATTATAAAGCCTAGAAATGGCGGAGTAGCTAGAAGGGAATATGTGATCAAAATAGGTTTTTGTTTATTTAAGAAAGAAAATACTAGAACATGTTTGTATGCTGATGAAATGATGCAGTAGAAAGAGAAACAGGATGATGATACAGGAGAGGGAGGGAACAATTGATGGAGTGGTGTCCTTAGCAGGCAAAAGAAGCAGCAATCCAGGGCACAAAAGAAAAGTGTTCGCCTTTGAGATGCACAAGGACATTTCTTTCACTGTAACGGATGGAAAGCCAGAGAATATAGGTAGAGATGCAGGTATACCTTGAAACATGGTAGTGGAGAGACGAAGGGTTTCTTGTTTTACTAATACTCTTTCCAATGAAGTATGAGGTACAGTCATCAGCCAAAAGTTGCAAAGGGGAAAGTAGTCAAGGAGCAAAAAGATGAAGGTAAAGAAAAGAGAAAAAGTGGTGGGCTTAGTGGGCTGGAGGTCTCTATTAGAAAAGGATGTTTGAAATTCAAATTTCAGAAGTGGTGCAAAGGAATTAGGGGCAATTACATGGGAGCAATTATGTTTGAACTAAAATGTAAGGGCAAGACATCTATTTTTCTCACCACTGTATCCCAGACAAGCACATAGTAGTTGCACAATTAATATTTAAGTGAATGAATGAATATAAAGATGGATCATAGAAGATAATGGGTAAGGAAATACTTGAGCTCAAAATGGGGGAGATGAAGAGAAAGGGTATATTAAATCATATCTTTGCCAGTATTGCAGTAAGTAAGCAACAAGTATAATAGGAAATTATTAGAGAGTGGCATGCTTGAAATTGAAATTTCAGAATTGTAAACCAGGAACTGTGTGACTGATTCAGGTTTGAGGAAAACGATCAGTGATAACAAGGTCTTCCAACTGGAAGGCCAGAGTGTTGGTCAGCTCATGCCAGCAAAATCAATGATCAGAAAAGAGAAAAACACAGAAAATCAGGTACCACAGTCTTAAGTTAATGAGGTGAGGCGTGGTGGTGATCAGGATGTGGACAGATTACATCAACAAGGGGACACAGTATGCAGTATGGTCTTACAACATATGTCTCAAAGAAGTACGGAATTTTGAAATAAAAATAAAGAAAGTATTCAGAAAAGCCACTGCCAATTATTTTGATTCAATGGCTTGATGAGCTGAAGCAAGACTGGCACAGCATCAGATTCTTTTTTACTTGCCTTAGTTCCTGCGGTAGGCAGAATAATGGCCCCCAAAGATGTTCATGCTGTAATCCCTGGACCCTGGGTGCTACTTGGCATGGCAAAAGGAACTTTGTGGGTATGATTAACTTAGGACCTTGAGATGGAAAGATTATCCTGAATTTTCCATGCAGGCCCAATGTAATCACAAGGGGTCCTTACACGAGGCAAATTGGAAGATCAGAGTGGTATGACCAATGACAGAAGCAAGAGGTCTCAGTGATGTGAGGAAGGCATCATGGGCCAAGGACTACAGGTGGACTCCAGAACCTGGAAACCACAATGGGACGGATTGTCCTCTGAAGTGTTCAGAAGAAATGCAGTCCTACTTGCTTTTAGATTTCTGACTTCCAAAAGTGAAAGAAAGTAAATTTGTGGTGTTTTACATCACTATGCTTGTGGTAAGTTGTTACAGCAGCAATGGGTAACTAATACAATCCCTGAACATCATCAAGAGCTATAGGAGAAAGTTGTCACCCCAAGGTGACCTGGCAGCTTCAGGCAACCACCCCACCCCTACCATTGCAAGCTGATGTGGCACCCTACCTCCTACTCAGGCCAGTCACAGTCTACGGCACATGCACGCATTGTGGAGTGAAATCCTTAGGGGAAGAAAATACCTCCTTTAAATCTTTCATGTACATGGATTGTTGCACTACTCCTAGTAGCTTATGGTAATTATTTAAGTGTCTTTCCAGCTTTCCTCTGAGACTGTACCTTCCCTGTAGTTTTCCTATATATGCCCAATCTCCTTAATCTCAGCGTTTAAGCAAAGGACTTATCATTGTGAGCAATGCATAGGAATTAAATAGAATTGAATGAACGGAAGGACTAACAGGGGCTAGAAGGGATGAAACATACCCATCTGCAAATGCCAAGAAGAAAGCTCAGCAAGAAAGGTCTGGTATCTGAAGTGATAGAAACAGCCAGCCAGAGCCACGGTCAGTGCTGGAGCACAGCAAATAGGCCTTATTACTGAGCTCCTGTTTGTTCTTTAGATCCCACCTGCCTGAGGTCGGATGTGGAGCTCAAAATGCATTTGTGAAAAACTACAGCCCAAGCATGAGATACTAGACTGATGTGTATAATATTTGAATAGATGTCTCACTTATTAACAAGGTCAGTCAACAAGTCCAGGTTGTACAATGACTTTAAAAATGAGCAAAATAAAATTCTGTATCTCTCATTAAAAATGTAACTTTTTTAATTGCTTTCTGAGTCAGTTCCTGAGTCAACAAGTGGTTCCATTGTTTTCTAGCCACACCTTATTTCTGAGGAAAAAATTAAATTTGTTGAATGAATCAATGAATGGACTTAATGGTCCTAAAAAGACTTTTAACAATTTCCAAAATAAAAAATCTTCATTCAAAGAACAAAAAATATGCCACAGGATCTAAACAACTCTTCTCAAAGAGATCATTTGGAGGAAGTAGCAGACAATTATATGTGTACATCTTGATCTCCATGTTAAAACTCAATTGCAACAAAAACAAAAATGAACAAGTGGGACTATGTCAAGCTGAAAAGCTTCTGTACAGCAAAGGACACCATCAGTAGAACAAAAAGACATCCTACAGAATGGGAGAATATATTCATAAATGACATATCTGATAAGGGGTTGACATCCAAAATATATAAAGAAAGAACTCACACACATTAACAAACAAAAAGCAAACAATCCAATTAAGAAATGGGCAGAGGACATTAATAGACACTGAAGAAGAAATTCAGATGGCCAACAGCCACATGAAAGATGCTCCACATCGCTAATCACCAGAGAAATGCAGATTAAAACCATAATGAGATATCACCTCACACCAGTGAGGATGGCTAACATCCAAAACACAAACAACAACAAATGTTGGCGAGGATGTGGAGAAAAGGGAACCCTCCTACAGTGCTGGTGGGAATGCAAATTAGTTCAACCACTGTGGAAAGCAGTATGGAGGTTCCTCAAAAAACTCAAAATAGAAATACCATTTGACCCAGGAATCCCACTCCTAGGAATTTACCCTAAGAATGCAGCAGCCCAGTTTCAAAAAGACAGATGCACCCCTATGTTTATTGCAGCACTATTTACAATAGCCAAGAAATGGAAGCAACCTAAGTGCCCATCAGTAGATGAATGGATTAAGAAGAGGTGGTACATATACACAATGGAATATTACTCAGCCATAAGAAGAAAACAAATCCTACCATTTGCAGCAACATGGATGGAGCTAGAGGGTATTGTGCTCAGTGAAATAAGCCAAGCCAAAAAAGACAAGTATCAAATGATTTCACTCATCTGTGGAGTATAAGAACAAAGAAAAAAACTGAAAGAACAAAACAGCAGCAGATTCACAGAACCCAAGAACGGACTAACAGTTACCAAAGGGAAAGGGACTGGTGAGGATGGGTGGGAAGGGAGGGATAAGGAGGAAAAAGGGGCATTACGATTAGCAGATGTAATGTTGGGGGGGCACAGGGTGGGCTGTACAACTCAGAGAAGACAAGTAGTGATTCTATAGCATCTCACTGCACTGATGGACAGTGACGGTAATGGGGTTGGTGGGGGGAACCTGATGAAGGGGGTAGTTTAATAACCATAATATTGCACATGTAATTGTAGATTAATGATACCAAAATAAATTATAAAAAAAATCAATTGCATTCTTTACCCTAGCTCATCAGGAGGATCTCAGTGGCACATTTAAAATGGACTCTGCCAGTTCCAGAGGTGGCTTATCTTAAAGCAGGCTTTTGAACCAAAAGGAGCCTTGTTTTTTCTACTGCCAAAGCTGCCTGTGACTCTCATTAATTCAAGAAAGCTTTAAGTGCCCACTCTGAGCTAGGAACTGAAAATACCATGGTAGAAAAGACAGATTACTGACATCATTGAACTGATATTCTAGCCGGGAAGACAGACATTGAAGAAGTAACCTCAATGATCATGAGTTTTATGTCATGGGGAACACAAGGTTCTATGGGAATACGTAACATGGATTCTCACCTCATCTGGGGTTTAGGGAAAGATTCTCTGAGGAAATGACCTTGAGCTGATATATATATATATATATATATATATTTTTTTTTTAAAGGGTATGTTTCAGAACAGGCAAGCAGATCCTAGTAAATGAAAATCAAGTCACAGACAGATCATACCAGAAAGAATACCTAAGCCAGCTCTGAACCTAAGCACCATGTGGTAGCAGCTCCACCAAACTGTATGTGCTGTCTCCCACAATAATGCTTATTGCCCAAAAGCCTGCATATAATTGGTAGTGAAAGACAGTCCTTTCCCAGATGTTGAATTCAGGTCCTGCTAAACCAGAGGTGAAGTGATTTACCCAGAGGTGTATTTTGTCACAAACTTCCTGTTCTATTTTCTGGGGCATATTTGCATTACAATACGGAACTGGGCCTGTCTGCCCTCCTCCATAGATCTCCAGTGGACAAACCTATGTGGCTTGCACAGAGCTTATCACTTCCATCTGTTGCCAGCCGCGTAGGCATCCTATGTTGACACTGCATGCAAATGGGTTCCCCCGCTGCTGACGATGCCTGACAGGTGAGGGACACCGTAAGAAAATTAAAAAGAAACCACAAAAACCAATGTCTCTTCATCACAAACACCTTAATTATTGTATAGTCAAGCCTTGCATTCATTCTAAATATGGATCACCTTGACATTTAAAGTCCCATGTTGCTTTAAGATTAACTAGCTTCAGAGTGAGAAATAATTGCTATAGTAACAGATCATCCACAGTTATTTTAAAATAAACATCCATGTCAAAGCAAGAATCCATTCAAACTGTATTAATAATAAGCAAGCAAACTGAGGAAGAGAAAGGTGGTATTTAAAAGCATTGAATGTTCTCCATTTTTATTTCTTAAAAAAAAACATGTAACCATAACTAGAATAGAAATTTGGGATTGAATCAAAGGATTCCCATTTGCTCAATGTGAAGGGGGAACTTTGTTTTTTAAGCATAAACATTTCTTGCTTTTTATACCTAGGATTTCAATAAAGGATACAACATTTGGAAATATATTTGGTTCTTTTGAGAAGAATAAAGATTTGTTTTTTTTTTAAAGGATTGGCTCTTAACTAAACTGAAGGAGTTTTTGTTATAAACCTGAAGTTAGATTGATTTCCTTCTTTCTTTAATTTTCTGCTTATGTGATTCTTTCTGTGACCTTAACTAGTTTTTCCCTTTCCTGTGGTTTTGGTAAAATGCATGAAAAAAAAAATGGGCAAATGTTTCAAGACACCTTACCCAGTCAGCTCTAACAGCCAGCATTACTCAAGTGGGTCCCAAAGGTACAGGACTCACAAAGACCTGGGTTCACATCCCTGCTCCACCGTCCAGTAACTTGTGACCTTGAGGTAGGCTCTTTGCTTTACTGAACTTCACACACTTCCTCTGTAAAGTAGGACTCCTAATGGCTGCATGCCTTATTCCATACTGGATTTGGGGGGAGGATCAAATGAGGTAAGAGATAGAAACAGGCTTCAGAAACTCTCCAAAAGTGAGAGATTATAATTGCATTGCTCTCTCTCTTACAAAGGTTGCTGTTGTTACTATAGATGTGTGAATTTCTGCACTGTTGCCATGTGCTTATAGATGTTGGTTTTTCTCAGAACAAAACTCTGTTTCTTAGGCACAGGAGATGCCTAAGTTTTTCTGGAGCCACTTGTAGTTTATAATCAGGCCTATAAGAAAAGAAAAGAAAAGAAAAGAAAAGACTCATCACCACAAAGTGATTGGATGGAAAAGAACAGAGTGCAGCTGCCAGTAATTTATAACTATTCTCCTATTTTATGAAGAGGAAAGTGTCTGTTTGAGCTTAAACCCAGGTCTTATGATTTTTAAAACCAAGTCTGATCTTCTGTCCACTAAAAGAAGCCCAGGGAGATCTGGATGAGACTTGAATCCTAAACGGAGAACAAAGCTAACCTTCCAGGCTGGGGATGAAATATTTTGGTTGTTTGACTTTGAGAGATAAACTGCGAGAAGGAAGTGAACTCCTATCTCAAGGACCGCTTGAGTTGTAAATCTCAACCAGGGAAAGAGACTAAGGTTAGAGCTCAGCATGAGGAAGGGGAGATGCCTGAGGCATGTAACTTTTAATAAAAGGAATGACCATCCCTGAAAAACAAAAAGATGAAATGTGAGCTGAAGCAAGGAAATCATGGTTCAGTTTTCTACCTTTAGGAGACATTTCATCAAGATTTTTAACTGTATGGAAGCAAGTCGCTAACCTAAATACCCGCAGCTGACCTAACGCAGGAAATACTATGTCCCATTGCGAATGAGGCACGGATTTCCAATCTCAATGGCAAAGGGCAGATTGAGGGTGGCGCTCCTCAGTCTATCAGAAGATAAACCAGCTCCTCTTGGGGCTAAACTGAATTCTGCATTTCACTCAGAAACCCTAACATTGCACATGTATGATTCAACACTGCCCAGGAAAGTAGTCGTAATACGATTGACTGTTTTACCAGAACTGAGTACTGATGAATGTCTCAGAGAAATTTGTGCGCTGGAGGTAACTGGGCTTAACTAGTCAACACCTACCTACTGGGAGCAAGCTGGCCTCAGGGGGACATGACCGGAGCGCCACCTAGTGTAAATGCTCTAGGAGTAAATGTTCTTGAAATGGGAAGCACTCACAAGAGCCATCTAGTGACAAAGGGGGAAAGTACTCCAGGGAGCAGGGAATTCAGCAGCAGTCCTTTGTGAACTAAAGCTAATCTGGTGATGATAAAACAGGTTTAACTCCAGTCTCGCATGGGTAAGAATTAAGTCCCATTCCCAACTGACTGTACGATGATGTCTCCCTTTGGGTTTAGCTATGAGAAAACTTGGCCTTCTCTGACCCTCCCTCCAGCTCCCATTCCCTAAAATGTGATGTTCTTCACTGAGTTCCCTGGCACTTTGCCCATGTCTCCCACATTCTAGTCTCAACATAGACAGAAACCAGAATAGGTTTTTGTAAAAAATCAAGCCAGATAATGTCATTCATCTATTGAAAATCTTCCGATAGTTCATTTCACTCAAAGTACAAGTCAAATTCTGACAAATCCCCAAATAATGCGGGCCCACTACCTCTGAATATCTCCCATTCCCTCTCACTCGCCCACTCAGTTCCAGCCGCACTTGTGTTCTTCGAGTATCTCAGACACATCAGACATACTCTTGCCTCAAACCTGTTTTATCTTTTCCTTCTTCCTGGATGACCGTATCTTATATGTGAGGTAAATTTGGATTCGGGAAGATTGGCTCTTCAGAAGATGGAGATGGTATAGTACAATGGTTAAGAAAGAGTGTAGGTTTTTCTACATGCCTGGGTGAAGTCTTTGTTCCAGCCCACACTAGCTGTGTGATTCTGAACAAGTTTCAATCTCTCCAGTCCTCAGTTTTCTCATCTGAAAAATGGGGATGACAATAATAAAACCCATTTAAAAGGTTGTGGCAAGAACAGACTGAGGGAAGGCTCATTCCTAGCAGAGGCCAGGTACATAGTAGAAGTTCCATAAATATCACCTTACTGTCATCAGGATGGAGAAATTCAGGCTGCTAATGGTTTTGTCAGATGGTGTGCCTGAAGGACTGGACCAAAACTGCTGAAAGAATGTTGCCGAAGTGGCTCAATCCTATGCCCTGTGCTTTTACAAAAGGAAGACAGAAATGGCCTGAACATCAAAATTAGAGATGGCATTGAAAAACAACAGGAGCAACAACAGAAACATATCAGGGTGCCCAAAGATCTCACCAAGCAGGAATGCTGGGCCCATGCTCTCACTGTGAAAGATAAACATGATGTTTAAGTCCAGAATCTCAAATTACATAAGGGTGGGAGAGGGAGATGTGGCTTAGCAACAGCTTGTGCAAAGATAACAGGGCATAAATTCAGTAGAAACAAGGAATGCTGTGTGACTGCATACAGGCTAATCTGACCTTGGACTGCATTAACAAGAGCACAGTGTTCAGAACAAGATGGACCAGCTCCATGCTCCCCAGTACAGCTGAAGCAGTGGACTCGATTCTGGGCAGCATCCTTTAAGGGACAGGCTTAGAGAACTGGGCTGAGGAAGGGGTGACAGACATAGAGGAAGCAGTTTAAAGGCCTTGGGATTTTTAACCTGAACATGTACAGACCCAAGAGCCCTTTCTTCAAATACCTAAAGGACTGTCATGTGAAAAAAGGAACAAACTTATTCTGCTCCTTACTCTGGATGGCTTCATTCAACAAATACTAAGGACTTAGAACAGTCCCAGGGAGACAGATTTGGCCTTGAACAAGGAAACATCCCATTTAAAATTGCTCCCCTACAGTAAAAGCTGCTTTGTGATGTAGTCAATGCCTTGTCTCTAGAGCCTTTCCAATAGAGATGGGTATGGAGAATACTACAGATGCTAGTTAAGTCTTCTGGAGGAGCTGAGTTAATCACAAAGATTCCAGTCTTGACAGTCCATGACACAGCTGACAAGGGACAAAACAATCTTGAACTAGAAGTGCCAGAGTTGGATATGGCAGGAAGGTGGAAGATGACAGGAAGCAAGAAAATGAGAGAAATTTAAGGTTCAAGGGGTTTGTTGATAATCAGAGTCAGATACAAGACACCAGTGTCAGCCCTGTCTGAATCTTCAGGTCTCTTCCTTGACAGGGAGGCTCAGGGTCCAGAACCTTTACCATCCAGGTAGACACCCTGGTCACAGCTTTCCCTGATCCACACCCACTTCATTCCCAAGCTGGCAAATTCATAAGCTACACTTCGGTTTTCGTCGCTACTCTTCAGTTCTGGTTAGTTGCTCAGCCTGCAATGCTAACCCACTGGCAGGGCATAGTCTATCCCCAGGTGGGGGGCCTTGACTTTGATTGTCAGCCAATGGATGTGACTTTGTCACTAAGGACATAAAACTAAGTAAAGTTGAAAGGAGGGGTCAAAACTGGATTTCTATTGCAAATATGTGCTTAGACATATTTGCTTTTCTTTAGAATGCAATAAAGTAGCTACGGAATTTCAGCTTGAGGGATCTGTACTCAGAAAGCAACTCATCACGTAGTTGGAATCATACAGTATGGAGCCTTTTAAGACTGGCTTCTTTCACTTAGCAGCATTTAATTTTCTTCCATGTGTTTTCAACTTGATAGATCATTTCTTTTTAGTGCTGAATCACATTCCATCATCCGGCGGTACCAATTTATTCATCCATTCACCTACCGAGGGATGACTTGGTTGCTTTCAAGTTTTGACATTACAAGTAAAGTTGCTAGAACCAGTGCAGGCATTTGTGTGGACATAAGTTTCCAACACATTTGGGTAGCTATATAGCGGCACAGCTGCTGGCTGGTATGGTGGGAGTAGGCTTAGTTTCATAAGAACCCACAAAACTACCCTCCATAGTGGCTGCACCATTTTGCATCCCCAGCAGCACTGAATGAGATTTCCTGTGGCTCCACACCCTCATCAGCACAACCCAATATTTGGTACCATTAATGTTCTAGATTTTGGCCATTCTAATAGGTGTGCAGTGGTATCTCCTTGTTTTCATTGGCATTTTCCCCAAGGACATATGTTATGGCGTGCTTGTTTGCCATCTGTGTATCATGCTTGGTGAGATGTTTGTTCAGATCTCTTTCTCACTTTTTAGCTGAGTGGTTTTCTTATTTTTAAGAGTTCTTTGTATATTTTGGGTACAAATCTTTTATCAGATATGTGTAAGTAATAAGAAAAATATCTTATAGACATTAATAATTAGAGTTCTATAATTTAAATAATTTATTTTTCTGGATTTCTTTCTGCCTCTGAAATATATAATTTGTTGTGATTTATCCTCTCATTTTAAGTCAATATTCATGTTCATTTCTTATGTGGAATAAGCTTCAGGCCCCACAAAACCTGGCCCTGGCCCTGAATCCTAGTTCAGGTCAGCTAAATGGACTTAGACTCCAGAGTCATCTGCATCTGCTCTGATAGGGAGCAGAGGGAAAGCCAGATTTCCTGGCTGGCCTTCATAGGTATGCAGTTACCAAGTGTTAGACCAGAGGGTGACATCATTGTCAGAGGCCAGGTTCTGGGGCCCAACCAGGTCAACCTCTGGAAGTCCAAGTGTTGCCCCATTGCCCCCCGCCCCTTCAAGGCTTGTCCAAAACTGAATAAGTATTCCACAAATCATTTCCTCTTACCCAACCTTTCAAGCCAAAAAGTCAGGCATCATCACTGAATCTACCCCTTTTTCTTTCATCTCATCAATCAGCAAGTTCCACCAATTCTGCACTATAAACATCTCCTGAATCTATTCATTTCTTCCTGTTCTCCACTGCCCCCAGGCTAGTCAAAGACCCATTTCTCTACTGTTGCACAATGGCAGTGGCCTCCTGACATGTCCTCTTCCCTCCACTCATACCTACTTTTCCCCGTTTACAACTCTCCAGTCACTCCCACTATAGACAATAATTAAGTTGAACCTTAACATGACATATGTGCCCCTTGTAATCTGGTCATCTAGTCTCCACTGGCCCCTCCACTCCCCCTGTCACCTTTCCCCTCCAGTGGACCAGCCATGCCTATTGTCTTAGTTACCCCATACAGTCAAGCTCTCTCCCCACAGCACCTAATTGATAGCTATTGCAACATGTTATGTATTTTGGTGTAATTACCAAGTCTGATTTTTATTTTACTTTATTGGATTTTTAATTACAAAACATAATTGCTCTTTATAACAAGTCTAACAGTATAGAGATGCATAAGGAAAAATAAGCTTCCCCTAGTCTCTATGGCTCTATATAGACTTAACACATTGCTGTTAATAGCTCCATTATACCATAGCAATGATCTACTATAATTTATTCAACCATTCCTCCATGGATGGCATTCAGAGTATTTGTGGGAATTCTTTTGTTGTTATGAACATCCTTGCACATGCTGGGGTTTTTATTTTTGTAAATTATATTCCCAGAAAAAGCAAGGAATATGCATGTCCTAAATTTTAAATAGATCTTGCAAGATTACTTGCCCATAAAAGTAGCGATTGATCCTTCCACCACCAATCTATGAGACCACCTATGCCCCACAGCCTTCTCGCAATTGATGTCAATCATTTTATTTTTTTATCTGAAGGGGAAAATGGCACTCCATCATTTTATTAGTTTGCATTTCCCTGATTTTAGAATCTTCTATATTGGCAATATATATTCTCTTCTGTGAATTGACAGTTCATACCCTGGACCTATTTTTTCCTACTGTATTCTACTTAACTCATTGCTGTTAATAGCTCCATTATATCATAGCAAAGATGTACTATAATTTATTCAACCATTCTTCCACAGATGGACATTCAGGGTACTTATAAGAATTTTTTGCTGCCATAAACATCCTTGCACATGCTTTTTCTTGGCAATTTGTAGGAACTCTTTGCCTATTGGGGTTATTAACCATTTATCATATGTGCCATATATTTTTCCTAGTCTGTAAGTTTAATTTTTTTACTTTATTTATGGTATATTTTGCCATGCAAATGATTTCAATATATATGCTGTCAAAAAGTCTGTATTTTTTTCTTCATGGTTTCTGGATTTTCAGTTTTGCTGAAGAAGGTCTCTCCACCTTTATAGGCTTGCAAATATTCTCCAGTTATTCTTAATTTACTCTACCTATATGTTATATATCTTTGACATATTGTGACGTTATACCATCTGGAATTTACTTATGTGTAAATTGCTTGAGCCCGGGGATGACTTACTTCCCTGCCCATTTCTGCAGTGCTTAGCCTAGGGTCTGCAATAGAAGAGAGTCTCCGACACATTTGTTGCACTGAGTAAGTGGATGAACAAAGTCAGATGTGTTCTCTTGGAATCCATCAATCTATTCATATCCCATATACTTAATATGTGGCTAGCACTATGCTAGGGGTTAGGGAAACAGTTCTTCCCATTGAGTAAGTCACAGATTAGTGAGGGAGGCAAACTATGTGCGATGGTGATGTGATCACATTTTGATGTAAACAGTTGCTTTTGTATTTCTTGCCATTCTATTATCAAATATATTAAGGCCATTAGATACACAGCACTCTTTCTCTCAAGGAAGTAGTTAGAAGGGCGTCAGACAAAAGAATCACATTTTGGCCTCTGAGTCTCAATAATCAAGGCCCAAGGATGAATCAAAATATTTGGGGAAAAAAAAAACTACAGAAAAAGCCAGTCCCAATTTCTACTGCCCTCTACAGTCTACATAAAATCTTAATGGCAGGGGAGGAGAGAGAGGGAGAAAATAATAGCTCAGAGAGAGCTGGGTGTGTGCCTTTAAGAACACAGGGAGCCTTTGTCCTTTTCCTTGAACCGACCTGGGAAAACAGAATTCCTTTGTTCCTTCCTGCCCAGCCTGGGATGAAAAGTGGTAGAGAGAGTTTCTAAATTACCAACAGAAGATAGAGGATGGCCTTGGAGGACTCCTACAGTTCTCCAGTGACCCTGAGGTGTACGGGAGAAAATAGGGTTGCTTGAGAAAGGACACAGAAGTAGCAGAGGCTGAGCTGGCTCAGAAAGAGTTCTGATTGGGAACAAAGTCAGAGAAAGCAATGCTCTGCATGGACCCTCAGCTTGCAACCACCTGGGATATCACAGCATGCAGCAGATGCTGCAGAGCTAGATCATGATCCAGGACCAGTTGCAATCTTCCCACGATGCTTGGACAATACGTAAGTCCAAGAATTTAGATCCAGTCCTCAAGGATTGGAGAAGGTCACATGCATCTGAAATGACTAACTTTTTTCTCTCACTCAGAGGAAAGGGAGGCTCAAGGTATAAATACAAGTCAGAGAACAAAACTGAAATACGCACTGCTAAGTAGATAAAAAGGAATTAAAATGTGGTGTGGTGAGTAGACTGAGAGACATAAGCACAGGGCAATATGGAAGCACCAAGGAGGAACTTCCTGGGGAGGGTCCCAAGAGGCAGAGATGCTCACTCATAGGGAGGACGCAGGTTGTCCAAGTGAATGGGGTGGGGACTTTCAGGCAAAGAGGAAAGCAGGAGCTACAGCTTAAGTACCCCCAAAAAGCATATTTTTTGGGTGTCTTAGTCTGCTCAGGCTACTCTAACAAATTACCATAGACTGGGTTGCTTGCATAACATTTATTTCTCACAGTTCTGGAGGCTAAGTCCAAGATCAGGGTGCTATATGATCCAGTGTGTGGTGAGGAACCACTTCCTGGTTTGTAGATGGCCAGATTCTTGTTGGATCTTCTCATGGCAGAGAAACAGATCATCTCTCTAATGTCTCTTCTTATAAGGGTAGGAATCCCATTCATAAGGGCTCTACCCTAATGACCTACTCACCTCCCAGAAGCCCCACCTCCCAATACCATCACATTGGGGATGAGGATTTCAACATCCCACCTTTAGGAGGGCACAACCATTCAGTTTGTAACATATAGCATAAAGTACAAGACAGGGGAGATGCCAGAAATAAGGCTGTAACCCTCAGGGCAAATCGAATCAAATGATGAGACATAATGTTAGCATTAAACCAAAAATCTTGTTTTTAACATGGACATTTACAACAGATAGCCATAGCTTCAAATACCTGGTTGTTGAAATTTTAAATCATCTATGTAGTTTAAAAGGTACCAAATCTATATATCCATTTTGGCTTCCCATGATGGGGAAAGTATTGCTGATCCTGGTTCAACATTCAGGAAACATCTAAGTTTTTTTCTTTGGTTTGTTTACAAGGCTCACTTTTTATCCAGGAGACACTAGAAGGCCAAAATATTGTGGGCTCTGAAAGTGTTCATTGATCTTATGTGCTAAACATTATTCAGATTTAACCACTTGGGACTGGGGTGAGTGTGTAGCTCATTGTGTTTGTTAGACCAGATTAGCTTCTTTCAGATTAGTATCATTCCTGAAGTAGCACTGGAAATGGATGTTGCCCGTCTGAGTATTCAATGTTCAGTGATGACCAAGGACAGGATATCATTGTTTCTACTTAGCACCATTAAACAAAGACACAAGAGGAGGAAATTTCCAACTGCAAGCTCTGACATGTGTTAAGACTCAGTCATCACTTTGCACTGAAACCCCCCAATCCCAAGGCATCCATCAGACAAATGATGTGTTAGCTCTGCATACAGCAAAGCACCCAGCTCAGGGTGTTTTCTTCCTATCTTCGATCTATTTTCCCAGGTCTCATCTAACTACCAACTCCTTTTTCTCTCTGATCAGTGTGGGTGACAACATCCAAAGCATGAAGCTAAGTGCTTCAGACACATGGGAACAATACCCCACTTTAAGAAAAACAAATATAGTATGGATAACACCAAACTTCCCACCCCAAATATATAAATTAGTTTTTTAAAAATTCATTAACTTTGCAAAAAATATTCACAAGCTCTCTGCAGTTAAATTATGAACCAATCTATAAATATTTGCAGATTATGCGTCAATAAGTTTACTGCATAAAAAGAGGTACACCTGCAGAGAGCAATTAAACAGTTGCACTGAACGAGAAAATAGAAGCATTCATTCCTGTTAGATGTCCTTAGAGTTGCTCTACTTTGCAAAGGCAAGGCCACTGGATTTCAGAAAGCCATGGCCAGAATTAGGGGTACATGCTATAAGGGAGAATTTGGAAATCATCTATTATATTGTATTTTGGGTAATGAGCAAAAATATTTGGTATTTATAGATACACACGAACACCCTAATGGGTAACTCACATTGTGTTCTTCAGAAAGTAGTTAACAAAACTCAGATATTAAATTGCTGGGTTGTCATTAACTCAACATGTTTTTGAGAAATTGTTATGTGCAAGACACTGTGCTGAGAACTATGTGAGACAGAAAGAAGAACACAGCATAACATAGAGAAAATCAAAATGTCAGCAACACTTATAACACGAGGCAAAATGGGGCCATGCTGAATGAGATTCACTGTATGTTATATGCAGACTTTATCTCATTTAGTCTTCCTGACAACTTTTGAAGCACACGCCATTGTCCCCACTGTTACACATGGGAACAGAGAGGCTCAGAGATATTAGCTAACTCACCAAAAGTAACACAGTTGGTCAATGACAAAGTCAGGATTCAAAACAAAGTTAAGTTTTCTGACTCCAAAATTTTTGCTCCATCCACTATACTCAGCCTTCTCAGGAGTGTAGAGGGTGGGAGGAGCAGTATCAAGAAATAGAACTGCAAAGGTGAGTTAGAACCAGACTGGAGATGCATGTAATGCTATACTAAGGAGTTCTCACTTTGCACTATGAACAATAAGGAGGCATTGAAGTCCTTTAAGCAGAGCAGAGACAACATCCAATTTGCATTTCAGAAAGCTCATCCTCAGTGTGGATAATGGGCTGTGGAAATAGCAAGAGCACAACAAGGGAGACCCTTTCAAAGGTTGATGTGGCAGGCCCCAGGAGCAATGATGGTGGTCTAGACCACTACAGTGGAGATGGAAAGCAAGCAATGCTAATGATGCCATGCATGCAAAATCAATCTGATCTTAGGGATTTGATCCAGAAGCAACTAAGCATGAGAAGTGAAAGAGGTACTCTCAGCAGCCTAGGGTGCCCGGGGGAGTGGGGTGGCTATCAACAGGCACTGAAACAGAGAAAGCACAAATTAGAATCTAGCAGAAGGTGATGAAAGGACTTATGAATGCTTCCATGGATTATTTTCCACAGGTTATACACTACGTATCATAGCCTGAATTTTCGTGATGCTTAATACATAATCTGTTTAGTCAATCTTCAGGTCAGTTCCATGGAAACAGAGCAGCAGTGCAGGTTCCTTGGAGTATGCAGAGTGGCACATGAATGACTCTAAAAAACAATTACTTCTGAGAAAATGGGCATTCTTCTGGTCAATGTCCTCCAATGTTTAGAAGTCCAAGTAGGAACTGGGTTCACAGCTCAGCAAACTAATAGATTCAGTCTGTGGCCACCTTCCAGAGAAGTAGCCAGATACTTTAACAGGAGCCAAGATTCAATGCAACCATCCTAATGATTTCATTTCACAGCAGCTCAAGTATGTTATCTTTTCGTACAGAAAATCAGGAGTCCAGTTGAAGGCAAAATCTCTAAAACTTGCCATTTCCTAACAGCATGAGAAGGGAAAAATCTTTTGAATATTGGGTCTTCCAAACATTGTTCACCCCACCCTTTCCTGGCCCTGTCTCCTCAGAAAGCCCATGAAGGGTCATCTCCACATATAAATGCAAAACAATTCCTGAAGACTGCTTTCTAACATGGTTTGTCAGAAGACAAAATTCTGACTGCTGTCTGTTTTATCCTGATACTGATTCAGAGGGAGACTTGAATATATGGGTCAAGGTTCCAGAAAAGATCATTAAGTAGCTTCAAAATAGTAGGATATATCAATCCATTTCTTCATTCATACATTCATCTGGTAAGCAGTCTACCCCAGTGATGAAAGGTTTTGAAATCAGGCAGACATAGTTTGACTCCCATCTACCTCCTGGTTTTGTAGCATCAGGCAAGACATTTAATTGTACCTTGATTTTATCATCTGTTAAATGGGAGTGGTGCAAATACATAAGATTAAATGAGATAATGCAAGTAACAGTTCTGTGGGGTACCTGGCACAGAGTAGAGAGCCAACGTGTAATGGGTTTAACTCTCATTCATAGAGTGTCTGCCAGTTGCAAGGCAATACCCTGCATGGTGTGGTGAAACAAAGAGGCCCGTGCTCTCAGAAGCGTGCATTTGGAAACTTAAATCGAAATAAGGAAGTCCCATGAGCCTTTGCCACTAGTAAGACAGACACATTTATGCCAACTCTGCTTTTCCCCACTAACACCGTTGAACACACTATCTTTTCTCTATGATGGAAATTCTTCACTTTTACACTCTAACCACTACAACATGATTGGGGGGAAATAAATGTTAGAAGAAAAATAAAATATTGCTGAATTATTCATCTTATTCGACTCGTAAGAAATAGCATGATACATTTATATACTTTCAAATATAAGACTCAAAGCATTAAGATTAAGTGCATTTTGAGAAACACTCTTCTATGAGCAAATTACCACAGCATTTGTAGAATGACTTTAATGCTTAATTTGTTAAAATAATTGTGCATGTCCCCAAATGAGTGAAACAGGTACAGGCAATCTGAAACACAGTTGCAAACTGAGATTTGATTCTCTGAGAAAATATTTGAAGCATGGGTTTAGGTTTTATCTCCCAGTCTCAAAACAAACATTCCAAGGGAGGCCTTCTTACACTTGAATTAAGAAATAAAGAGAAGTCCAGATGACTGAGAACTCTATTTCCAGACACCCCAGTCCCTTGCAAAAAAAAAAAAAAAATTTATTTGTTCAACCATTTAACCAAATGTTTTCAAATAACCAGGTTTTTAATTCTTTCAGCTTTTCTGGAGTAAAATCAATTTATTGATGTAAATACCATAATAATTTCACGGTTTATAAATCTAATTTCCAGATGGTATTTCCCAAAAACATTTGGGGAAAACAAATAACTCAGAACTGAAGGAACATTCAACCATAACTTGATCTCGCATTCTTACAGATGAGAGGGCTTGTTAGTATGTTGAGGTTTTAGTTTTATATGGGGTGGAAACTCATGGTATTTTCTAAACAAGTTATGCTTCAGTCAAATCATTATAGATCTACTCCCATAGGATCCCTCATTAGAATAAATTGTTCCCCTCCTAAGACTATCCTGGTGCATATAATTTTAAATATAATCTCTAATTAATACTTCCCTAGTTACATGGTAACACAGGCCCCATCAGAGGCCAGGCCTAAATTGATATGAGACTCATTTGAAAATCAGAGCAGTTTCCTAGAAACAAAAATTGAGTCCTCACAACAGACGCTGAAAACTAGCAGAAATGTTCAGTCTCCAGAGCACCTTCTCAACTTCTAAGGGTTTGAAAATAACAACTCTGAACCTGAAACTTGCCATTCTACTAATGTAACCAACAGGCTATTTCATGCATTAAGCCATTTTTGTCTGTGTTTTGTAATTTATTTTTAAGCCAGACTCCAATTAGCCCATTTCAGGCCTCATTACTAGAATTACATATTCCACAGTGAGACTGGCTGTGGATTAAATTTTTTTATGCTGTTTGCAGAACAATATTTTCTCTTGCACTTTCAAATGCCTTTTAGCCATAAGTATAACAGCAATTTCCAGTGACATTTTCACTGATAACAACTATGTTTCTTTCTCTAGCACCATATTTCCTAAGATGCTGGTTTTAATTACTTCCACAAATTCAAAGGAGCAGGCAAGTCCCTTTAGGCCAGCACTGAAGGAGCTGTATTTTTCTTATGACCCTTAGTATTCTCTTTCACCCCATGTGTTGCAAAACAAGTCATGAGCACTCTGAACTAAAATGTCTTCCATAAAAGAGAATGTGGCAAATCAGGTAATGGATTCATACCACCAAATCTCTCTCTCTGAAACACAGCTTCTCTGCTAAGCACTTCTTGAAAGTTAAACAGAATTAGAGCAAGTAAGGATCAGATTTGGTATTCAGATACCAATCGTGTAGGCAGAGTGTCAAATACAGCACTTCTTCCAGCCTGTCCTCTGTCAGGTACCCCAGCCCTGACCGCAAAAAGCCTCTTGAGAAACAGAGCTTTGACGGTTAGATAGTAAAGAAGCTGCCCTTGAACCTTTGGTAACCATGAATCCAAAGCCTTCAATTGCAATAAGTACATATCTATTGATAATCACCCTAAATGTAAATGGACTAAAGGAACCAATCAAAAGACACAGAGTAATAGATTGGATAAAAAAGCAAGACGCATGTATGTACTGCTTACAAGAGACTCACTTCAAACCCAAAGACATACACAGACTAAAAGTGAAGGGATGGAAAAAGATATTTCATGCAAACAATAGGTAAAAAAAAGCAGGTGTTGCAGAACTTGTATCAGACAAAATAGACTTCAAAACAAAGTAACAAGAGACAAAGAAGGACATTACATAATGATAAAGGGGTCAGTTCAACAAGAGGATATAATCATTATAAATATATTTGCATCCAACACAGGAGCACCGACATATGTGAAACAAATACTAACAGAATTAAAGGAGGAAATAGAAGGCAATGCAGTCATTTTAGGAGACTTCAACACACCACTCACTCCAAAGGACAGATCAACCAGACAGAGAATAAGTAAAGACACAGAGGCACTGAACAACACACTAGAACAGATGGACCTAACACACATCTACAGAACTCTGCACCCAAAAGCAGCAGGATACACATTCTTCTCAAGTGCACATGGAACATTTTCCAGAATAGAGCACATACTAGGCCACAAAAAGAGCCTTAATAAATTAAAAAAGATTGAAATTCTACCAAACAACTTCTCAGATCACAAAGGTATAAAACTAGAAATAAATTGTACAAAGAAAACAAAAAGGCTCACAATCACATGGAGGCCTAACAACATGCTCCTAAATAATCAATGGATCAATGACCAAATTAAACAGAGATCAAGCAATATATGGAGACAAATGACAACAACAGCACAATGCCCCAACTTCTGTGGGACACAGCGAAGGCATTTCTAGGAGGAAAGTACATAGCAATCCAGGCCTATTTAAAGAAGGAAGAACAATCCCAAATGAATAGCCTAAATTCACAATTATTAAAACTGGAAAAAGAACAAATGAGGCCCAAAGTCAGCAGAAGGAGGGACATAATAAATATCAGAGAAGAAATAAATAAAAGTGAGAAGAATAAAACAATAGAAAAAATTAATGAAACCAAGAGCTGGTTCTTTGAGAAATAAACAAAATAAATAAACCCCTAGCCAGACTTATCAAGGACAAAAAGAGAGTCTACACACATAAACAGAATCAGAAATGAGAAAGGAAAAATTCTGAGGGACACCACAGAAATACAAACAATTATTAGAGAATACTATGAAAATCTATATGATAACAAATTGGATAACAAAATGGACAACTTTCCAGAAAAATACAACCTTCCAAGATTGACCCAGGAAGAAACAGAAAATCTAAACAGACCAATTACCAGCAACGAAATTGAATCAGTAATCAAAAAACTACCCAAGAACAAAACCCCCGGACCTGATGGATTCACCTCTGAATTTTACCAGACATATAGAGAAGAAATAATACTTATTCTCCTTAAAGTTTTCCAAAAAATAGAAGAGGAGGGAATACTTACAAACTCATTCTATGAAGCCAGCATCACTCTCATACCAAAACCTGGCAAAAACCTCACCAAAAAAGAAAATTACAGACCAATATCCCTGATGAACATAGATGCAAAAATACTCAACAAAATATTAGCAAACCGAATTCAAAAATACATCAAGAGGATCATACACCATGATCAAGTGGGATTCATCCCAGGGATGCAAGGATGGTACAACATTCGAAAATTCATCAACATCATCCATCACATCAATAAAAAGAACAAAAACCACATGACCATCTCCATAAATGCTGAAAAAGCATTTGACAAAATTCAGCATCCATTCATGATTAAAACTCTCAACAAAATGGGTATAGACAGCAAGTACCTCAACATCATAAAGGCCATATATGACAAACCCACAGCTAACATCATACTTAACAGCGAGAATCTGAAAGCTTTTCATCTAAGATCGGGAACAAGACAGGGATGCCCACTCTCTCCACTGTTATTCAACATAGTACTGGAGGTCCTAGCCACGGCAATCAGACAACACAAAGAAATACAAGGCATCCAGATTGGCAAGGAAGAAGTCAAACTGTCAGTGTTTGCAGATGACATGATATTGTATATAAAAAACCCTAAAGAATCCACTCCAAAACTACTACAACTAATATCTGAATTCAGCAAAGTTTCCAGATACAAAATTAATAAATACATAGAAATCTGTTGCATTTCTATACACTAATGATGAACTAGGAGAAAGGGAAATCAGAAAAACAATTCCATTCACAATTACATCAAAAAGAATAAAATACCTAGGAATAAACCTAACCAATGAAGTGAAAGACCTATACCCTGAAAACTACAAGACAGTCTTAAGAGAAATTAAAGAGGACACTAACAAATGGAAATTCATCCCATGCTCTTGGATAGGAAGAATTAATATTGTCAAAATGGCCATCCTGCCTAAAGCAGTCTACAGATTCAATGCAATCCCTATCAAACTACCAACAGCATTCTTCAACAAACTGTAACAAATAGTCCTAAAATTCATATGGAAACATAAAAGACCCCAAATAGCCAAAGCAATCCTGAGAAAGAAGAATAAAGGTGGGGGGATCTCATTCCCAACTTCAAGCTCTACTACAAAGCCACAGTAATCAAGACAATTTGGTACTGGCACAAGAACAGACACATAGACCAGAGGAACAGAATAGGGAGTCCAGATATTAACCAAAGCATATATTTTCAATTAATTTATGATCATGGAGCCATGGATATACAATGGTAAAATGACAGCCTCTTCAACAGCTGGTGTTGGCAAATCTGGACAGCTACATGTAAGAGAATGAAACTGGACTACTGTCTAACCCCATACACAAAAGTAAACTCAAAATGGATCAAAGACCTGAATGTAAGTCATGAAACCATAAAACTCTTAGAAAAAAACATAGGCAAAAATCTCTTGGACATAAACATGAGTGACTTCTTCATGAACATACCTCCCCAGGCAAGGAAAGCAAAGGCAAAAATTAACCAGTGGGACTATATCAAGCTGAAAAGCTTCTGTACAGCAAAGGACACCATCAGTAGAACAAAAAGGCATCCTACAGTATGGGAAAATATATTCATAAATGACATATCTGATAAGGGGTTGACATCCAAAATATACAAAGAGCTCATGCACCTCAACAAACAAAAAGCAAATAATCCAATTAAGAAATGGGCAGAGGATCTGAACCCAAAGAATAAATTCAGATGGCCAACAGGCACATGAAAAGATGCTCCACATTGCTAATCATCAGCAAAATGCAAATTAAAACCACAATGAGGTATCACCTCACACCAGTTAGTATGGCCAACATAGAAAAGACTAAGAACAACAAATGCTGGTGAGGATGTGGAGAAAGGGGAACCCTCCTACACTGCTGGTGGGAATGTAAGCTAGTTCAACCATTGTGGAAAGCAACATGGACATTCCTCAAAAAACTAAAAATAGAAATATCATTTGACCCAGGAATCCCACTCCTAGGAATTTACCCTAAGAATCCAGCAGCCAAGTTTCAAAAAGACAGATGCACCCCTATGTTTATTGTAGCACTATTTACAATAGCCAAGAAATGGAAGCAACCCAAGTGTCCATCAGTAGATGAATGGATAAAGAAGAAGTGGTACATATACACAATGGAATATTATTCAGCCATAAGAAGAAAACAAATCCTACCATTTGCAACAACATGGATGGAGCTAGAGGGTATTATGCTCAGTGAAATAAGTCAGGAGGAGAAAGACAAGTACCAAATTATTTCAATCATCTGTGGAGCATAAGAACAAAGCAAAAACTGAAGGAACAAAACAGCAGCAGCCTCACAGAACCCCAGAATGGACTAACAGTTGCCAAAGGGAAAGGGACTGGGGAGGGTGGGTGGGAAGGGAGGGATAAGGGGAAAAGGGGACATTACAATTAGCACACCTAATATAGGGGCGGGCACAGGGAAGGCTGTACAACACAGAGAAGACAAGTAGTGATTCTATAGCATCTTACTACACTGATGGACAGTGACTGTGATGGGGTATGTGGTGGGGACTTGATAATGGGGAGAATCTAGTAACCACAATGTTGCTCACGTAATTGTATATTAATGCTACCAAAAGAAAAAAAAGAGAAGTTTGAGACATTAAAGGTGGTTTCCAAAAATTACTATCATTTATCTATGTGTCTGTCTCTTTATTCTGTTTTTCTTCACCACTCCTGCTCCCCAGCATCACTACCCCTATGGCAAGAGTAATATGTTTATATATTCTCTCATTTTCAAAACTCCATTTCCTAAAGGTGCACCTGATGCCATACATAGTTTTACATATATATACAGGGGAAATCATTGTAAAGTGAAATATTTGCATATATGTGTCCCCTGATAAATCTTTCTAGGAAAGAAAAAGGTGACTTTTAGCTTTTAGTAGTGGGGGGAGGGGTAGCGCTGCTCTTTAAATTGCTTTAGTTCTGTTTCTTGAACACTGGCTATATTACACCAAATGCTGAGCAGGGGTAAAGGACAGTAACTAAGGTCTGCTCTCTTAAGAAATTTATGATAAAACAGGACTGACAATGAAGATATGCAAAAAAGTCCCAAATGATAAAATTCAAATATGCATTTAGTTAACTGGAGAAAATAATGTAAGGATATGTTCACTAGAAGGGTGGGTTTCCTGGAAGGGTTAATATCACAATTTATGAAACTCAAGAAGTTTTGAAACAGGTAAAGGACTGTGTGCACACACACACCAAAACTCAGGGCAGTTTCATCAAGAGAAGGCCCCTGCACGTAACAAGTTTTGCAAACATCGTCTCATTTCATCCGTATACCAGTTCTATTAGGTAAGAGAAGTGGTAGTTAGCCAGTTCTGCAAAGCAAGGGCCTAAGCAAGAACTTAGGGACATTCAAATGTTCAGAAGGATATGCCAACTGCGGTTTGCCTACATGACAGACCCATAGGCACCCTGAGGAGATCTTAAGTGACGGGGTTAAGAGAGTTACCTTCCAAGCAGGTAGAGAACAAAGGCAACCCTATCAACCGCCCCAGCGTGAAGAATGTGTGGAGGGGTGGGGGGGGTGTGGAGGCAGCCTAGAACAAGCACACTGTTGGGAACACAGTGGGGGATCAGAAGATGATTTTCAGTACCCCTTGGTGTCAGACTATTTAGTATCCCCAAGATACTGTGATAAACCTCTTGGGATCATGGTCTATAATAAAGAATAAATCCAAATAATCATGTCACTCTTGATGATAGAAGAACTGAGACCATGAGAGCATAATGCACTGGTGCCTACAGACAGACCAAAGAGAAAGTGCAGGGCATTAGATCTACATGTTCACTCTCCATCCCCTCCTTCAGCGAGATGGCTGTTGGGGGTGGAGAGAGAGACAAGGGATATTCTGGGAAGAGGGGTATTCTGACTTCAGATTCTTGATTCTCTCTTCATGACAACTCTTTACAAGACCAACCGAACAGCTAAAAGTAACCTGACAACATATTGGAGCCTAGACAAGATCCATAATGACATCTGAGATACAGAGTCACATGGGAAGAAATACAGTTGTAGACCTTCATTGGTTGTCTTGCCGGGAAGTTAGCTGCCCTAGAACCCAGAACTTTGTAAACAGGCTTGCTTCTCCAGTGGAGTAGGGAACAAAGAAGACTCCCACGGTTATGTGGGAGGTTGATGGATGAGGGTAGGGTGGAGTTCAGCTTACCCTAGCGGGTTCCCTCACAACAAGAGGAGGAGCATCTGGGTGCAGTTCAGGGAGGGGCCAGCTGTTCTTGTCAGTGTCAGCAGGTTGAGTGCAATCCCTGACAGCAGAGAGGCCTCCTCACACAGGACCTGCAGAAGAGTCCCAGTTTACCAAGCTGTAGACTGCTTGCCCTCTGGAGGATAAACTGCCACCTTATCTCCTGTCATCTGTTGATGCAGCACTACCCAAGATAGCACAGCCTTAACTTTGGGTATATTGAGAAAGGTTTAGACATTAATAGAATAAAAATGAGACCCCAAGCTGTTTAAAGGTGAATAACCTAAATAGGGTGGCCCTTATGGAGAAAGAATAAAACAAACAAAAGAATTTAACAAATTTAATGAGGTCTTAATATGAATCATCTTATGCACAAAAAAGTTTCAGTAACTGATAAATATGATATCAGAATTTTTTAATCAATAAAGAAATTTTTAAAAGGAATAGTCCTTACTTAACTTCAAATTTGTTTTTTAGAAGATAAAAAAAGAACAATTCCATAGTGCAGAGCAAAAATACAAAGAAATGCATCTAATGAATAAGAAAATAAAAAACACTGAGGAAATATCCAAGAAACCTAACATGATTACTAGGAGCTCCAGGAAGAAAAGAGGAATAAAAGGAATTAAGTCATCAATGCTCTAATAGCAACAACTTTCTTGCGCTAAAGAATAACTTGAGTTTGGAGTCTCTACAAGCTTGCAGAGACCCAGACATGGTTAATGAAATAGAGACATAGTTGGATCTACTCTGATTAAATTTCTTAACTCCAAGATTTAAAAAAATTCTTAAAATCTTCTAAAGAACAAAAAACTTTCTTAATAAATGAAAATAAACAGAATGGCATCCATCAACTCATATGCGATACTAGAAGCTAGAATACAATGCAGCAACTATGACTTAGAAACATACAGCAACTGTGACTTAGAAACATACTGATCAAAATCTCACTTATCTGAAAGACCAAAGAAAAGATATTTTAAGACCTGCAAGGGCTGAGAAGACATATTTTGAAAAACTCACTCAAGGAAGAACTGTAGCTAAATTAAAACTAAATTGGAACAAAAATCTTCTGAATAAAGTACAAGGAACAGCACTGAACAAAGAATCATATCATTTTTATAATCATGTTGAAATAAATGAAGATAACAATATTAAAAACAAATAAAGGGGTTGTGTAAGGATTTTTGAAATAGAAGAGACATTTTCTAATTGAAAATATGCAGTGCCTGGAGCTAAAATTCCAAACTATCTCAGCAAAACCCAAGAGTTATGGGGTAAAGGTAGAGGGAGTTGGAGGATGTTCAGAAACAGTAAAAGGTGTTCATGGAAATGGGAGATTGGACAAGTAAATAACTTGGGAAGGAGGAAGCATAGGTCTGTTGAAACTTGATATACCAATAGATAAATGTGGACGAAATGTGCATGCTAATACACGAACCTAAGATTCCACTAAAAGGCTGACAAATTCAAGTACATATAAACCAAAACTTTCTACATGGAAAAAAAAAGACAAACTGAGAAAAAGATTAGCCACTTATATCACCAAAAAGCCCTAATTTCCTTAATATATAAATAGAAACTTTAAGTTGATAGGAAAAGACCAATGACTGAATAGTAAAATAGGTCAAAGGATAGGAACAGAGATTCTCTTGCAAGAAACACAAGAAACTCTTGAGGTTGCCTCTGGAGAAAGAAATGGTAGCTGGGAAACCAGAGGGAAGGGATGAATTACTTTTCACTTTATACACATGTGCACCTCTTGAATTTGGAGCATTGCATATTTATTTCCATATTAAGGTAGATTAAATACCATGACCAAAAAAATCCCCAAATTCCTTCATGTCACAATCCACATGGGTGTCCTTGAAGTTTTCCAAAAATGCCTTGGACTCTCCCTCCATACTTATGTCTGCCCTCCACTAGTGCCTCAAAGTCCTCTGTTGGATCCTCTGAGTTAATTAGTCCACAGAGAGAGTGAGAACATAGACACTCACAGGGAACCTTTTAAAGGCAAGACATTTAACTGACACACATTACTTCTGTCCACCTTTTATTAATCAGACCAGTCCTATGTCCCCATCTTGAAGCAAGAGTACTGGAAAATGTTATTTAGCTGTTGACCCAGAACAAGCATCCAGGTTGGGTGAGTCTCTAGCCAGCCTCTCCACCAATTACCTATTTCCAAAAACTTATTTTTTTTAAAGAATAGAAAGAATATAAATAAAAGGACACGTTAAGTTGTATCAGGCAACTGAATAGAGTGACAATATACATAGTATAGGCGCACATGCATCATACACACACACATCTATACATACAATATAACACAGTTAGATGGTTACTCCAAGACTTAAAGTATTAAATTGGACAGAGAAATTTTGTGACGGTAAAAGCTGTAGCCCAACAGTTAATAAAATTAGACTAAATCATTATGCAACAAACAGCATAACAATGAAATCTATTAAGCAAAACATTCTAGGAAGACATCAAAAACTAAAAAACAGTAGGATCATTAGTGCGGATAGAAATGGGAGGAGGCTATACCAAAATAAAACTTTTGGAATATTTGAATAATATAAAAAGAAAAGCTCAATTTAACATATGTATACACACAGATCTTCCTTGACTTATGACAGGGTTACATCTTGAAAAACCCATCATGAGTTGAAACATCATAAATCAAAAATGCATATAATACACCTAAGCAATTGAACATCAAAGTTTAGCCTAGCCTAACTTAAAAATGCTCAGAATGCTTACATTAGCCTATAGTTTGGCAAAATCATCTAACACAAAGACTATTTTATAATAAAGTCTTGAATATCTCATGTAATTTATTGAATTCTGTACTAAAAGTGAAAAAAATAGTAGTTGTATGGATGCACAATGGTTGTAAGTATACTGGTTGCTTACCCTTGTAATCACATGGCTGACTGGCAGATGTGCCTCAATGCCTGCCCAGCATCACAATGATTATCATACTGCATAGAACCAGCCTGGAAAAAGATCAAAACTCAAAATTTGAAGTACAGTTTCTACTGAATGAGTATTGCTTTTACACCATTATAAAGTTGAAAACTCCTAAGTTGAACCATCATAAGTTGGGGACCATCTGTGTATGTATACATACACATACATACACACACTCACACACACACATATACACACAAAGATTAGATAGACGAATAGCTGCCCTACAAATAGCAACAACACATTCTTCTCTTATGTTATTGGAACATGTATCAAAATTGATTATATACCTGGCCACAGTAAAAGCTATTTAGACTCTCAAATTTAAAGATGATATAGTTCATACACACTGACCACAATCCAATAAAAATGTAAATTAATAACTCTGAGATGCCCCCATTACTTCACCACTTGAAAATTAAGAAACATTCTGATAAACACCAAATTGAAGGAAAAATTGAAGTTTTAAATTTTGTAGAACTTAACACAAAGGTAAATATGTCTATCAAAACCTGTGGAATATAACAAAAGCTGTACTTAGGAAAATGTACAGAGTTAAAATATTTTATCAGTTAAAAAAAAGAACTATTTAATATAAATGAACTAAGTATTCAGCTAAGAAACTAGAAAAAACAAGAAAATGAACCAAAAGGAAGAAGAAGGTAAGTAGCATAGAGAAAAGCTAAAATTAGAGGAGGCAGTTCAAGATAGTGGCGTAGGAAGATCCCAAACTCACCTATTCTCGTGTATACAACAAATCTACAGATACATATGAAACAATTCCCTCTGAAAAACACCTAAAAATTAACTCACAAGCTCTTCCATGACAAAGAATAAAGGGCCACATTGAGATGGGTAGGAGAAGCAGAAATGCTGTCTCACCTAAAACCCCACTCCTAGCACAGCAACCCACAATCAGGAGGCATCTCACAAATATGGAGTTTATCCATGAGGAGGGAGGGGTTTGTGTCCCACATCAGGCACATCAACCTTTAGGACTGGCACCACAGAGATGAGCTCCCACGAAGTCTGGCTTTGAAAACCAACAGGGCTTATGTCCAGGAGAACCACTGAGCTATAAGGAACAGAGATTTCACTCTTAAAGGGCTTGCACACAAAATCACTTGCCCTAGGACCTATTGCAAAAACAGCAGTTTGAAAAGAACCTAGACCATACATGAGCGGCATTCATTCTCTAATCTTAAAGCATTTGCCAGAGGGGCAGGAACCTGTTAGGACTCTCTCCAGGGACATAGGCACCAGCAGTTACCATTTTTGCCATCTTCCTCCATCTTTCTAGCACTGGCACTCATGGAAACCACCTTTGCACTCTTCCTTTAACCTTCTAGTGCAGCTTGAGGGACACACATCAAGATTGCCACACATCTAGAAGCTATACAAATGCTCTCAGGGAACGTGAGCTGGGACACTCTATCTTTGCACTCCTCCTTGACCTTACTACAGCTTGCCAGTACCTTCCAGAAAGGCACTCATAAACTTATCTGTAGCCCTGGTTTTTGCAAGTTTTGCCAATGGAACATCTCCAGATCACCTGGTTTGGAGGCCAGTGGGGTTTATGATTGAGGTCCCAAAGACCATATATATTTTCATACCTTAGAAACTTCTGACTGAGGGTCTAGCTTCTAATCAGCCTGAAACTAGAAGCTGAGTGAGATCCCTCCTTCTAGAACACTCACAGGCCAGCATTACTCTGATACCAAAACCAGACAAGGACACCACAAAAAGGAAAATTATAGGCCAATAACCCTGATGAATACAGATGAAAAATTCCTCAATCAAATATTAGAAAACTGAATTCAACAATACATGAAAAGGATCATACATCATAATCAAGAGGGATTTATTCCAGGGAATATAAGAATGGTTCAACAGCCACAAATCAACCAATGTGGTATAACGCATTAACAAAAACAAGGATAAAAACCATATGATCATCTCAATAGATGCAGAAAAAGCATTTGATAAAATTCAACATCCATTTATGATAAAAACTCAACAGAGTTGGTATAGACAGAACACAGTTCAACATAATAAAGGTCATATATGACAAACCAACAGCTAACATCACATTCAATACCAAAAAGCTGAAAATTTTTCCATTAAGATCAGGCACAAGATAAGAATGCCCACTCTCACCACTTTTATTCAACATAGTATTGGAAGTCCTAGCCAGAGTTATTAGGCAGGAAAAAGAAATAAAAGGCATCCAAATAATTGGAAAGAAATTAGTAAAACTGTCACCATTTGTGGATGATATAATTTTATACATAGAAAACCCTAGTGGCTCCACCAAAAAACTGTCAGAACTAATAAATGAATTCAGTAAAGTTTCAGGGTACAAATTATTATATAAAAATCTGTTTCATTTTCATACACTAAAAACAAACTATCAGAAAGAGAAATTAAGAAAACAATCCCAAGTGCAATACATCAGAAATAATAAAATACCTAGGAATTAATTTAACCAAGGAGATAAAAGACTTAAACACAGAGAACTATGAGAAACTGATAAAAAAAAATTGAAGACAACACAAACAAATGGGAAGATACTCCATACTCATAGACAGGAAGAATTACTATTGTTAAAATGTCCATATTAATGAAAGCAACCTACACATTCAATGCAATCCCTACCAAACTTCCAATGCCATTTTTCACAGAATTAGAAGAATCCCAAAATTTGTATGTAAACACAAAATATCCCAAATAACCAAAGCAATCTTGAGAAATAAGGACAAGACTGGAGGCATCATACAACCTAATTTCAAACTATGTTATAAAACTACAGTAATCAAAACAGTATAGTATTGGGATAAAAACAGATACTAGACCAATGGAACAGAACAGAGAATCCAGAGATAAACCCACACATATGTGATCCATTAATTTATGACAAAGAAGGCTAGAATATACAATGGGGCAAGAACAGTCTCTTTAATAAATGGTGCTGGGAAAACTGGACAGCTACACTCAAGAAAATGAAACTGGACCACTATTTTACACCATACACAAAAGTTAACTCAAAAGTGGATTAAGGAATTGAATGTAAGACCACAGAACAAAAAATTCCAGAAGAAAGATCTTTAACATCACTTTTGGCAATGCTTTTTATTCTGACTCCAAAGGGAATCACAACAAAAGCAAAAATACACAAACAGGACGACATCAGACTAAAAAGATTATTCACAGTGAAGGAAACCATCAACAAAATAAAAAGTCAACCTACTGAATGAGAGAACATATTTGCAAATCATATATCCAATAAGGGGTTAACATCTAAAATATATAGAAAACTTATACAATTCAATAACAAGAACAAAAAAAATCTAATTAAAAATGGGCAGAGTATCTGAATAGACACTTCTCCAAAGAAGACATACAGATGGCCAACAGACACATGAAAAGATGCTCTACATCTCTAATCATCAAGGAAATGCAAATCAAAAGCACAATGAAACATCACCTCACACTTGTCAGAATGGCTATTATCAAAAGGACAAGAAAAAACAAGAGTGGGGCTATTTGGTGAGGATGTGGAGAAAATGGAACCCTCATGCATTCTTGGTGGGAATGTAAATTGTTGTAGCCACTATCAAGAACAGAATAGAGGTTCCTCAAAAGAATAAAATAAAACTACCATATGGTCCACTGAAGAAAATGAAAACACTAATTAAGAAATATATATGCACTCCCATGTTCACTGCAGCATTATTCACAATAGACAAGATAGGGGAACAACCTAAGTGCCCATCAATGGATAAATGGATAAAGATGTGGTGTGTGTATATATATGTGGAGAGTATACACACATACACATATACATACAATGCACTATTACTCAGCCATAAAAATGAATGAAAACATTTGCAACAACATGGGTGGACCTTCAGGGCATTATGCTAAGTGAAAATGTCAGACAGAGAAAGACAAAGACCATATGATTTCACTTACATGTGGAATCTAAAAAAACAAAACAAAACATAGATACAGAGAACAGACTGGTGGTTGCTAATGACAAGAAAAGTAAAAATAGGGGAGGAAAGCTGGGCAATGGGTGAAAAGTTTGAAGGGAGTCAAGAGGTACAAACTTCCAGTTATAAAATAAGTAAGTCATGGGGATGTAATGTACAGCATGGTGACTGTAGTCAATATAATGTAGTGCAAATTTGAAAGAGGTTTAGAAAGTAAATCTTAGAAATTCCCATCACAGGAAAGAAAATGTTTATCTTTTCATGGTGACAGATGGTAACTAGACTTTTTGTGGTGATCATTTTGCAATGTATACAAATGTCAAATCACTATGTCATATGAAACCAATATAATACTGTATGCCAACTTACAATTAGGGAATAAAGGAAAAGTGAAAGTTGCTGAGACTATAAGAAATGCATCCATAACTGCAGAGGATGTGTGGTTGCAGATTACCCTGAGCCACTTGCTGAATGAGGTGTCAAGTGTAGGAGGGATGTCCAGGTTACCGAGATTTTGTTGGTGGGCCCTGAAACAAAGACAACTGTTTTGTAACATTCTTATGATCGTGATATTAGAGTACAGAATATATGAAAGTGCAAGTTCAGTTCTCAAAGGTCATATCTCACCAAATGAGCTGTTCCCCATCAGTAACAATGCCATTTAAAATCTAGACGCTGTAATTTATGAGATGAGTCAAACACTCTCACTCCCCTACAAGGAGTCTTGGCACCTTGAGAGAAGTATCTGCGGACTGGACTCCCACAGCAATTTGTACTGTCATACTATGTAGCACACTGCCTCCTGAATTATCTTCTGATGTGTGCTTTTTCATTTGAATCCCTTAGGCACAGGGATCATGTGTTTTTCTTCTTGGATCCTCCCTAGTACTTCCCCAGAGACATGATCAAGAAATATTTGATGAAAAGATGGATAAGGGCATAAATGTTCAGATACTAATCAAATAACCAAAGGGTGCAAAGATTCCAAAAGTCTCTTTTTGTGCAGTAACCTAAATAATGAAGGCACTATAGGCCCATTAAGCTACAGATGACAGGTGCTCAACTGACAGAAAGACAGAACGGAAAGAACATGCACATCACGTAGGAAACCCAGTAACATTTTAACTGAGAGACAATGTGTTTTTCAAAGCAAGTCAGAGAGTTCGGAAACAACTTTTTTTTAAAACTATTGTCAGCTTCTAACACACATAGTAGTTTTAAGCTTCTGGAAAATCACTAACAAGGCAGGAGATTGTTTGCTGACTAGGCTACCCTTGTAGTAATCATTAGTTTCTTTTGCTCCTGGGGACAGAGATAAAATCTGAATCAAAAGAAAATAAAAACCAAGAGGAAGTGTGAAGGTTGAGAGGTAAATGAATACTGGCTTCCATAAAAGAGATGAAAAAAGGTTTTGCCACATATCACCCACACTATCCATATTCACCCAGATTGAAAACCGCAAAAGAAAAGTTGCCTTATATAGTAGACAGCTCTACTGCTACTCCAACTCTTCCATCCTATAGAAGTTCTGGTGAACTTGTTTCCTAGCAAGGTCTTTAAACACCCAAGAGAGATGTGGATAGTTTTAACAGTATACAAGGACCAAGTGATGGTAATAAGGAGTGTAAAGTCCTGAATACATACGGCCAACGGTGTTCCTTTCTTGATTAATTAAGGCAGGACCTTCTTCTTGTAGGGCCATTAATCCCTACACCTGCTCCCCTGTGGCCAAGCACAGGCCAGAGGATGATAGGATTGGATGACTCAGGAAGGCTTTGTGGTTGTGAAGGAGGCTTGGCTACTGTACTTTTCTGAAGTTAGGGCTGGAGAAGTGGGGAGGAAGTAACTGAAAACAGCAGCTGTTTGTCACCGTTAACAATTCTGCATAGATATCCAGCAGCACATTTAACCTGGTCCTACGCACACACACACCCCACCCCAGGCCTTTGCCTGGTAAATTCCAGTCATGTTTTAGATTTCAGCTAGCTTACTTATCACCTCTTCAAGGGAGTAGTCTTCCTGGACCCCCTAGACTCCCACAGCACCATCTACTGCTGCCATATCTCATTGTAGTTATTGATTCATGCCTGTCTTCCCCATAGAGCATAAGTCTATAGACTATCTGTCTCATTCCCAGCTGAATCCCTTGTACCCAGCACATTTCCTGACATCAAGTAAATGCTTAATAAATATTGAGTGAATGAATGAATCAATAAACAAATGAGTAGAGGTGTGCCTAGATTAGGTAGAGCCAGTGGTCAAATCAGCTTTATTTAAAGGAACTGGAAAAGTAAATACTCTTAGTACCCCTGTAATATGGGTGATTTTTTAAAACCTATTATGGAAATAAAACAAAACCCAGAGAAATAAACTTGTTGCAAAGGAAAAAGGTAAGCAAATTATCTACCTTTTCCTGTAGATCCTAAGTCTCAAATCTGATTACATGGACAACGTCTAGGAAAAGTACAGCTGAACATTGGTCAGTATTTGAGGGGCCTCCCAAGCTTCGAGAATTGGGAAACAGTCAGATTCAAGAGCTCTTTTTAAATTGTGTCCAACTAGTAGAGCTTGTAACAGAGCAGTTTGTATGGTGGAAAAAATGTGGAGTTTGGAGCCAAAAGACTTGTATTTCTCTCCCATCCTATGGGTTATTATTTGTAAGATCATCTTAGAAAGGCATAAAATCTCCAGACCCACTACATTCATTTATGAAATGGGGGCAGGGGGGCCAATACTACTTTGCCATGCTTTTTGGGAGAGTAACAGTCAGTGCCTAGCACAGTTTGGTTCAAAGCATACAGTCAATAAAGTATTACTTCTTAGAATGGAATAAAATAGAATTGAACTGAAATAGTCCTCTCAGAACCTCAAACCCTGGAGCTTCACTTACTATTCCTCATTCCTGAGGCAGAGTGGGAGCTTGGCAACCAGCAAAGTGACATTGAATAGCAGGCTCAAGTAGAAAGGTTAGGACTGAATTCTGACCTAGAGAGGCACGCCCTTTTCAAATGTTTTTATGACTGCTGCTCAAGCTGAGGAGATACTCAAGAAGGTCTGTCTAAAGAGAATTCAGGTCAATAAATCTTCATCGAGTACCTCCTACATGCAAGGCCCTGTTCCAAGCTTAGTGGAAGATGGTGGAGGGAGATTGGGGATAAGGGAGAGACAAGGACATAATGATGCCTGCAATCTCCCTAACAGTTGGGACTTTTCTAGGCCACTCTTGGCAAGTCCAGCTCATTAGGATGAATTGCTTCTGTTGTCTGAGAACATCTTCATTTTCCTAGTCTACCCCCTTCAGGACTACTTAAAGTGTAACCTGAATCCACACGCATTTCCTCTGCACTTGCTGGAACTGAGAAGTAGAAGTCAGTTGATGCATATGCATGAAATTGAATACATTAGTATTTCCTTTATCGAGATAATCACCTAAAAGATTCATGAGCATAGAAATCTAATTACACTCACTCTTCTCATTTGATATACTTTTTATTTTCATTTACTGGAAGAAAAGTTTCACTGTCACTGCTCCCTTCAGAAGAGAACTGTACATTTTATTTTCAATGTGCCGCCTCTATGCTACCAGCCAGGTAGCCTGGTCAGGACATCTTCATCTTTAGATAGGAATACTCATGAAGGACCACTCACTCTGCCCTGGGTATAGGCTTTATAGCCTCATTTCTAAATCCCATCTATAAATCTAAACCTGTAGAAATGAAATTTTATACTGCAGTTGACAACCTGTGTGAAAAGTATCAGTATCATGGGATTTATAAACACCAGAAAAATTGCATTTTTGTAATAAATTACTTAACAATCTAATTTATAATGCAACCAACACCATTACGGCATTATGACAGACTCTGCATAGATTCTGTAATTCTTCTCTGAAGACAATACAATTAGTAAGTCTCTGTTCTTTACTTGGAAGTTCATAGGTACAGTTAAAAAAAAACTGGCTTCCTGACAAACCCAGAATGCTGAGATCTGAAACAGTGATTAGTATATGAATCCTCTAACCTAGAACACTGAAATGGAAGTATCCCAGGAAAATGTTCAGGCATGACTTGGGCTGCTCTTTCTTCAGGGGGTGGAGAGGGGAGGAAGGAAGTACATGAGTCTATGTCCGGCATTGAATTATAGTAAGACATCTGAAATAACAGAATATTTGAGTTGTAAATGGCCTCTGAAACCACTTGGTCCAAATCTCTCAGTCTACACTGGAAGAACCTGAGGCCTGAGGGAAGGAAGGCATTTTCTCTGAACTATTTAACTACCAGTCAGTGGTAGAAGTGTGGCATAGGATCTGGTTTTCCTGATTCTCAATTCAGTACCCACCCTACTGTAGGGGTATATGCCAGAAATCACAAAAGAAAGTTAATATGACAACAGACCAAGCTACATATAAAAGGGAAGGAAGGGCATAGAAAGAGAAGAGAGCTGAAAAGGCATTTTATTACTTATTCCTGTCTCAGTCTGCTCAGGCAGCCATAACACATTACCACAGACTGTGGGGCTTATAAAGCACAGACATTTCTTTATTCCAGTTCCAGAAGCTGAAGGCCCAATCTCAGGGTACCAGCATGGTTGAGGGAGGGCCCTCTTTTGGAACATGAGAGTTGAGAAAACAGCTAGATACTTCCTTGTCACTACTCTTTTACAACCCAGGACTACTATACATAGCAAAATAACATATACAAACAATTTATGCTCTTCCATTTGAGAATGATTGAAAACACCAAGCTGTCTTTTCTCTTGAACCAAATTTAGCAGCTGCAAGGCCATATATGCCACCAGTAATGGGATTCCATGCAGTTGAAATAACAACTCTGTATATATGATTGTGTTCATTTGCTAGGGCTGCTATAATAAAGTACAGCTAAAAATGTGGATCAAGCATCAAAAATTTATTTTCTCACAATTATAGAGGCTAAACGTCTGAGACCAAGGTGTCAGCAGGGTTGGTTTCTTCTGAGGCCTCTCGCCTTGGCTGTTAGGTGGCCCTCTTACCTCTAGTATCCTCACACGGTCTTCCCTCTATGTGCCTTTGTGTCCTACTTTCCTCTTCTTATATGGACACCAGCCAGACTGGACCACCATCCTAGCGACCTCATTTTAACATAATTACCTCCTTAAAGATCCTATTACCGAATGTACGTGTATTCTGACATACTGGGAGTTAGGAGTTCAACATATGAATTTGTGGGGGGAAATATTTTAGCCCCATAAAACAGAAATTGAATTTGAATACATTCACACTAGTCTAGACTCTTTTTTAAAAAAATAACTTTCATAAATGCCTTGTTCCTATGTCTTACAGACAATGATAACCTAAAGTAGAGAACTTTGCAGCAATAGGAGTTAGTTATCTGTATAGGTGTGCACCCTGAATACATCTAAGTTCACATTAGCATTACTTAGCACAATGTCTGTTAAATAATATCTGAGAATGACATATATGATAAGAAAAAAGTGATATAATTACTGTATAAATTAACTATTATAAAATGTATTATGAATTTTCAATAACTGTTTCATAATTATAGCAAAGACATAAAAAGAATTTTTAATGTTCTACAATGACATTTAAATTAATCATACTTCAAAAATTAAGGTCATATTTATTCCATATCATCTTCATATAATTCCTGACAAAATTTTAGTCATGGCTGATAATAACAGTTCAGTCACTAATAGTATGTCACCCTTTCATATACTTTTATCTTATAAAATGGTAAGTTCACATTCATACGTTTAGGAGAATTCAGTAAGCTTGATTGCTTATGCTTTTCTTGACAATGGTAGTGAGTTTTAAAATGTAAATCTATGAAAATTCATTTTATCACTATCCTAGAGCTATCTTTATATGAAGCTGATTAAATAGCATTGTCCCTGGATAATGGGAATTGAAAGAATATATATTATACATGCATACACACCTTAATACATTTTGGTCCTCTGGGAAAATACAGAATCTCATTTCAGTGTTCAAGTAGATGATGGTACAGCAAAGGGGCTTTCAAATTATATAATCATCTGAATTAAATAACTTATATTAGGTCCTAGGTGGCAAAATGTCATTTCAGAACTGTGGCATGGTAACAGGCCCACTAATTATATATATGGACTTCCTGGTCTCACAGGCATGAAATTAGTGATGATGGATATTATATCCGAAATACAAGTCCACCCAGAGCAAGTAATGGAGTAAGTTCTAACTCTACCTCTGCCTTAGGCAAATTCTTTGCTGTTCCTCTCTGTATCAACTCTTTTAACTGCAAGAATTAGCCATGTCTCTAAAGGTTCAAGGAAATGGGTGATAGCTCAGTAAAACCAGGCAGTATGAATGGCTGAGCATTCTCAATAGATAAGTCATATCAATTAAAATGTTATAACAGTAATGTTGACTGTTATCCTAGGTATAGTTCATATGATACCTGTTTAGTCAATGTGGACAGAGGATGTGGATGCCACATAGGGTCACATAGGATTTGAATACTTGAAATTGACCATTCTCTGGATCAAGTGAATAAAGGAAATGCTAATTTCTTGGGTTGAACACTGGGAAATGAGAATATCATGTATTTGTTAGGCAATTTACTTTTGGCTTCTATATTCAAATACAGTAAATTTCAGTACATCAAACAAGCACAGCAATTTAAAGGAATTAAAAATGTAAATATTGACTACTGAGAAATATTTCTGAGAAATGCTGGTCTAACATAGAAGTAAAACAAAAAAGTTCATTGGGCAAGTATCTCAACACCTCCAAGCCACATATCAGTGCACAGAAATGTGCACTTTCATAAGGGATGTCTATTCCCTGTTTAAAAAATGGGAATATTATTTTCCATCTTGTACCATAATAACTATATCCCTGGGTCTCCAGTGGCTTCTGTAGTGAGAATAGGAGTTGTCCCTTGTCCTTGTCATTGTTCAACCATCTAGTCTATGGCTAGGAACTAATGCCTGTTATCTCGCAGCTCAGACAGGACCCAGAGGTCCTCCCTGTTAACTTGGTCTCACTTAATTGGCATAGTTTACTGTCCTGAGATCCAGCTGCATCTCTTACTGGATCCCTGGCCCAGTTAGTCTGTCCTGAAGGCCTCAACTACAAGATAATTTGTCCCCCTTGTTGTCATCCCCTTCATAAGTTCATCATCAAGCACTGTCAGGTATATACCACATTCCTCCTCAGGACATGTAGAGATCTCTAACATGCTTTCTCCACCACATATAAGACCAGGAACTCTGAGGAGCAAAACTTAAGCCCTCTCTCTGCTTACAATGATGTGCTGCTCATTTCCTGTGGCTGTTCCATGTGGCCATGAGAGTACCTCACAAGACCCAGATTTGAGAAGCAAACCAAGCAGTTTTCTTGCTCGGGCTTCCCTCTCAACCCCTGGCTGCAGATGTGAAGCACCACACGATTCCCATACCTCTGCTCTCTTCCCTTTTCAGTACACCAGGGACTGTAAGACATGAGTGTAGTTGTTAGGGGTCTTAGCTCCAAGCAAGAGAAAACAGTTTTGCCTAATTTGAACAGAGAATGAATTTATTCCTCGATAATGGGGAGTTCACCGATTCCAGAAGGGCTGAAGAACTAAGCATAGAGGCATCATGGCTAAGAACAATATCACAGAAGCTGGCCCTGGAAGACATACTGCCACTGGTTTAATGTCTAAGTGGTATAGTGGGAGCAAGATGCCTCTCATCATCCCCTGTTGCTGTGGTGGTGTAATGATTATGGGAGATGCGATTTGGAGTTTGGAGGGGAGACATGATAGATTAGTATTTCCAAAATACCCCCATTAAACTGGCAAATAAAGAAATTTAAATCACTGTTATATAAAGCTGTAAGTTCAAACATTTTTATATCTTAAGCACTAGTACGTTATACATAATAAGAAACTATTTTGAGATTCAGAGTTTGGATATGTTTTAGAAATCTTAATTCATATGCTTTTCTAAAACATATACTACCCAACAACTCAGGCTTCAATTCTTTAAAATTATCAATGACATTTCCACGGGGGTTTATAAATAGAATAAGAATTTCTAGTTTGGGAAGTTGGGTTCCATGTTTAGAAACAATACCTAACTTTTTTGTTTCTTTTGCACATTATGTTTTATCTTTGTTTAAATCACAATGAAGAGGGGATATTGGATTAAAGATGGCGGTGTGAGAGGTGAGACAGAGGCTTCCTCCTAAAACTGCATATAATATGAAAATATAATTAATACAGCAACTCCTGAAAGAGCAACAGGAAAGAGGACTGCACCAGACTGCATACACCTGAAGAAAAGAGCAGACCTCACGGAACAGGGTAACGTACAAAAGCTGTGGCCCGACAGGACCCAAGCCCTTCCCCCACCCCAGCTCACCAGCAGGAGGAAGAGAAATGGAGTGGGGAGGGAGTGGAGTCCTGTGACTGCTTAATACCAAAATCCAGAAAACTGCTCTGGGAGCACAAACCTACATTTCATGTTGACTGCATGGTAATGTCGTGAGTAGGGGGTAGGAAAGCTAAGACAGGCAGAATTCCTGGAGAGACTGAGATTCCAGCTCCTTGTGGAAAGCAGGGATCCATATCAACCTGCTCTAGGAAAGAAGAAAGGTGGGCAGTCTGAGAGACTTCCTAACAAGGAAGCCCTTAGCAAGAGGACTGCTAAAGGGGCAAGGACTGCACAGAGCTTACTGATCAGGAGAAAGGACAGGTAGACAAAATTGTCTGGGTGCACTCTGCACAGCAGATTGGGTGCTTTCACGATCTTCAGGTGCTCCAGCTCCCTGGCTGGATACACAGCTCCAAGGACACCCTCCATGATACGCAGGCTACTGTGCCTTTCTCCCGGCCAGCCCCACCTGGCTCGCAAACTGGCAAACCCTACCCTGGCGTTAGGCCACTCAGAGGAAAGATCTGTCTACAGCAACTACAAACGCAAAGCATAGAGGCTTATACCTGTGTGCTCAGCCGGTAGGTTCAGGCAGTGGAGTCAGGCATAGCAGCCAGGGAGCAGGAAACAAACAGCTCTTTCCTCCCCCAAGGCACCAATACCACTCCCCTGCAACCCCTGACATTGCTTCAGGGGCTGAGCAGCTCCAGAAAGTAGAGCTTCTGGGCACTAGAGGGCGCCATATACAAATATGAAACGCCAGAGGAACCTTGTTCAAAGTAAAATTATTAATACAACTCCAGAGAAAGATTTAGATGACATAAACCTCATGAATCTTCCTGAAAGGGAGTTCAAAATTAAAATCATTAACGTGCTCATGGAGGTACAGAAGACTATCATTTAAATTTTAGGGAGTGATTAAACAATTCCCAAACAATCGAAAGCTGAGGGAATTTGCCTCCTACAAACCAACCCTATAGGATATCTTAAAGGGACTGCTCTAGATGGAACACTCCTAAGGCTAAAAAGATGTCACCAGAGAAAATAAAATCATAGCAAAGAAAGCAGACCATGCAAATATTAACTAAAGGCAAAAAATAAAATCAACTATCCATAAAAACATTCAAAGGAAACACAAAAGAGTACAGAATAAAACACCTAGCATATAAAGAATGGAAGGGGAAGAATAACAAGGGAGAGAAATAAAGAATCATCAGACTGTGTTTATATTAGCTTAACAAGAAAGTTAAGTTAGATGGTTAGATAGTAACAAAGCTACCCTTGAATCTTTGGTAACCACAAATCTAAAGCCAGCAATGGCAAAAAGTACATATCTATCAATAATCACCCTAAATTTAAATGGACTGAATACACCAATCAAAAGACACAGAGTAATAGAATGGATTAAAAAGCAAGACCCATCTATATGCTGCTCACAAGAGACTCATCTCAAACCCAAAGATATACACAGACTAAAAGTGAAGGGATGGAAAAAGATATTTCATGCAAACAAGGAGAAAAAAGCAGGTGTTGCAATACCTGTATAAGAAAAAATAGACTTCAAAACGAAGAAAGTAGCAAGAGATAAAGAAGGACAATACATAATGATAAAGGGGTCAGTCCAACAAGAGGATATAACCATTAAAAATATATATTCACCCAACACAGGAGTGCCGACATATGTGAAACAAATAGTAACAGAATTAAAGGAGGAAATAGAAAGCAATGCATGCATTTTAGGAGACTTCAACACACCACTCACTCCAAAGGACAGATCAACCAGACAGAAAATAAGGAAAGACACAGAGGCACTGAACAGCACACTAGAACAAATGGACCTAACAGACATCTACAGAACTCTACATCCAAAAGCAACAGGATACACATTCTTCTCAAGTGCACATGGAACATTTTCCAGAATAGACCACATACTAGGCCACAAAAAGAACTTCAGTAAATTAAAAAATATTGAAATTCTACCAAACAACTTCTCAGATCACAAAGGTATAAAACTAGAAATAAATAGTACAAAGAAAACAAAAAGGCTCACAAACACATGGAGGCTTAACAACATGCTCCTAAACAATCAATGGATCAACAACCAAATTAAAAAAGATCAGATAATATATGGAGTAAAATAAAAACAACACCACAACACCCCAACTTCTGTGGGATGCAGCAAAGGCAGTTCGAAGAGGAAAGTATATTGCAATCCAGGCATATTTAAAGAAGGAAGAACAATCCCAAATGAATAGTCTGAAGTCACAATTATTGAAATTGGAAAAAGAAGAACAAATGCAGCCCAAAGTCACCAGAAGGAGGGACATAATAAAGATGAGAGAAGAAATAAATAAAATTGAGAAGAATAAAACAAGAGAAAAAATTAATGAAACCAAGAGATGGTTCTTTGAAAAAATAAACGAAATAGATAAACCCCTAACCAGACTTATTAAGAGAAATAGAGAATCCACACACATGAACAGAATCAGAAATGAGAAAGGAAAAATCATGACGGACCCCATAGAAATACAAAGAATTATTAGGGAATAGTATGAAAATCTATATGCTAACAAACTGGAAAACCTAGAAGAAATGGACAACTTCTTAGAAAAATACAGCCTTCCAAGACTGACCAAGCAAGAAACAGAAAACCTAAACAGACCAATTAACAGCAATGAAATTGTATCGATAATCAGAAAACTACCCAGGAACAAAACCCCCAGGCCAGAAGGATTCACCGCTGAATTTTATTAGACATACAGAGAAGAAATAATACCCATTCCCCTTAAAGTTTTCCAAAAAAATAGAAAAGGAAGGAATACTTCCAAACTCATTCTATGAAGCCAGCATTACTCTAATACCAAAACCAGGCAAAGACCCCACCAAAAAAGAAAATTACAGACCAATATCCCTGATGAACATAGGTTCAAAAATACTCAACAAAATATTAGCAAACCAAATTAAAAAATGCATCAAAAAGATTATCCATCATGATCAAGTAGGAATTACTCCAGGGATGCAAGGGCAAGGATGGTACAACACTCGAAAATCCATCAACATCATCTACCACATCAACAAAAAGAAGAACAAAAACCACATGATCATCTCCATAGATCCTGAAAAAGCATTTGACAAAATTCAGCATCCATTCATGATAAAAACTCTCAACAAAATGGGTATAGAAGGCAAGTACCTCAACATAATAAAGGCCATATATGACAAACCCACAGCCAACATTATACTTAACAGAGAGAAGCTGAAAGCTTTTCCTTTAAGATCAGGAACAAGACAAGGATGCTCCCTCTCCCCACTTCTATTCAACATAGTAATGGAGGTCCTAGCCACGGAAATCAGACAAAACAAAGAAATAAAAGGCATCCAGATTCGTAAAGAAGAACTCAAAATGTCCCTATTTGCAGATGACTTGATATTGTACATAAAAAACCCTAAAGACTCCACTCCAAAACCACTAGAAGTAATATCTGAATTCAGCAAAGTTGCAGGATACAAAATTAATACACAGAAAACTGTTGCTTTCCTACACACTAACAATGAGCTAACAGAAAGAGAAATCAGGAAAACAATTCCATTCACAATTGTCTCAAAAAGAATAAAATACCTAGGAATAAACCTAACAAAGGAAGTGAAAGACCTATACCCTGAAAACTACAAGACACTCCTAGGAGAAATTAAAGAGGACACTAAAAATGGAAATGCATCCCATGCTCTTGGCTAGGAAGAATAAATATTGTCAAAATGGCTATACTACCTAAAGCAATCTACAGATTCAATGCAATCCCTATCAAAATACCAACAGTTTTCTTCAATGAACTGGAACAAATAGTTCTAAAATTAATATGGAACCACAAAAGACCCCGAATAGCCAAAGCAATCCTGAGAAGGAAGAATAAAATGAGGGAATTACGCTCCCAGACTTCAAGCTCTACTACAAAGCTACAGTAATCAAGACAATTTGGTATTGGTACAAGAAAAGACCCACAGACCAGTAGGACAGAAGAGAAAATCCAAACATTCACCCAAACATATACGGTCAATTAATATACGATAAAGGAGCCATGGATATACAATGGGGAAATGACATCCTCTTCAACAGCTGGTGTTAGAAAAACTGGACAGCTACATGCAAGAGAATGAAACTGGATTACTGTCCAACCCCATACACAAAAGTAAACTCAAAATGGATCAAAGACCTGAATGTAAGCCATGAAACCATAAAACTCTTAGAAAAAAACATAGACAAAAATCTCTTGGACATAAACATGAGAAATGAACATATCTCCCCGGGCAAGGGAAACAAAAGCAAAAATGAACAAGTGGGACTATATCAAGCTGAAAAACTTCTGTACAGCAAAGGACACCATCAGTAGAACAAAAAGACATCCTACAGTATGGCGGAATATATTCATAAATGACGTATCCGATAAGGGGTTGACATCCAAAATATATAAAGAACTCATGCACCTCAACAAACAAAAATCAAATAATCCAATTAAGAAATGGGCAAATGACATGAATAGACACTTCTCCAAAGAAGAAATTCACATGGCCAACAGGCACATGAAAAGATTCCCCACATCGCTAATCATCAGAGAAATGCAAATTAAAACCACAATGAGATGTTACCTCACATCAGTAAGGATGGCCAACATCCAAAACAGAAACAACAAATGTTGGCGAGGATGTGGTGAAAGGGGAACCCTCCTACTCTGCTGGTGGGAATGCAAATTAGTTCAACCATTGTGGAAAGCAGTATGAAGGTTCCTCAATAACTCAAAATAGAAATACCATTTGACCCAGGAATCCCACTTCTAGGAATTTACCCTAAAAATGCAGCAGCCCAGTTTGAAAAAGACATAGGCACCCCTATGTTTATTGCAGCACAATAGCCAAGAAATGGAAGAACCTAAGTGTCCATCAGTAGATGAATGGATAAAGAAGATGTGGTACATATACATAATGGAATATTATTCGACATAAGAAAAAAATAAATCCAGACATTTGCAACAACATGGAGGGAGCTAGAGGGTATTATGCTCAATGAAATAAGCCAAAGCAGAGAAAGACAAGTATCAAATGATTTCACTCATCTGTGGAGTATAAGAACAAAGAGAAAACTGAAGGAACAAAAGAGCAGCAGACTCACAGAACCCAAGAATGGACTAACAGTTACCAAAGGGAAAGGGACTGTGGAGCGTGGGTGGGAAGGGAGGGATAAGGGGGAAAAGGAGGCATTACAACTAGCAGACATAATGTTGGGGGGCATGGGGAGGGCTGTACAACACAGAGAAGACAAGTAGTGATTCTATAGCATCTCACTACCCTGATGGACAGTGACTGTAATGGGGTATGTGGGGGGCACTTTATGAAGTGGTGAGTTTAGAAACCATAATGTTGCACATGTAATTGTAGATTAATGATACCAAAATAAAAAAAAATCAGTTGTGTTTCTATACACTAACAATGAACTATCTGTAAAGAAAGAAAACAATCCCATTCACAATCACATCAAAAACAACAAAATGCTTAGGAGTAAATTTAACCAAGGAAGGAAAGATCTGTATACTGAAAACCATAAAACAGTGATGAAAGAAATTGAAGAAGACACAAGTAAATTAAAAGATATACTGTGTTCAAAGATTGGAAGAGTTAATACTGTTTAAATGTCCACACTATGCAAAGTGGTCTACAGATTCAATGCAATCTCTAACAAAATTCCAATGGTATTTCTCACAAAAATAGAAAAATAATACTAAAATTGATATGGAGTTACAAATGACCCCAAATAGCCAAAATAATCTTGAGAAAGAAGAACAAAGCTAGAGGTATCACAATTCCTCATTTAACACTCTATTTCAAAGATATAGTAATTAAAAGAATATGGCACTTGCATGAAAAGAGAAACACAGAACATGGAGCAAAATAGAGCTCAGAAATAAACCCACACATGTATAGTCAACTAAGCTTTGACAAGTGTGTCAAGAACATACAACGGACAAAAGATAGTCTCTTCAATAAAGGGTGCTAGGAAAACTGGGTATCCACATGCAAAAGAATGAAATTGGACCCTTATCTTACACAACTCACAAAAATGAACTCAAAATGGATTAAAGATTTAAATATAAGGCATGAAACCTTAAAACTCTTAGAAGAAAACACAGGGGAAAAGCTCATTGACATTAGTCTTGATAATGATTTTTTGGATATGATATCAAAAGCATAGGCAACAAAACAAAAATAAACAAGTGAGACTTTACCAAAAGAAAAACTTTCTATACAGCAAAGGAAACAGAATGAAAAGAAAAACTATGGAATGGGAAAAATGTTTGTAAATCATATATCTGAAAAGGGGTTAGTATCCAAATGTATAAGCAACTCATATAGCTCAATAGCAAAAAAGAAAAAAATCCAGTTTAAAGAAGTGAAGAAAGGGCCTGTATAGACATTCTTCTAAAGAAAATATACAAATCATCAACAGGGACATGAAAAGGTGCTCAGCACCACTGACCACCAGGGAAATACAAATCACAACCACAATCAGATATCACCTCACCCCAGTCAGAAGGGCTATTATCAAAAAGACAAGAGACAGCAAGTGTTGGGTGAGCATGTGGAGAAAAGGAAACCCTTATGCAGTGTTGATGGGAATGTAAATTGGTCTGTCATTATAGAAAACAGCATGGAGAACCTGCAAAAAATTAAAAAATAGCATAATACCCTCTAAATCCATTTCACTTATATGTGGAATCTAAAAAAAAGAAAAATAAACTGGAAAAAGAACAGAAATAAACTCATAAATATAGAAAATAAACTGGTGGTTGCCAGAAGGCAGGGGATGGGCAAAATAGGTGAAGGGGATAAAAAGGTACAAACTTTCAATTATGAAAGAAATAAGTCACATGGCTGAAAGGTGAAGGAGGTAAAAAGATATAAACTTTCAATTATAAAAGAAGTAAGTCACAGGGGTGAAAAATACAGCATAGGGAATAGAGCCAATAATATTGTAATATATTTTTAGGGTGACAGATGCTAACTACACTTATTGTGGTAAGCATTTCATACTGTAGATAACTGTCAAATCACTATGTTGTATACCTGAAACGAATGTAATATTGTCTGTCAACTATACTTCATGAAAAACATAGAACTACTACATTATTCAGCAGTCCTACTTCTTGGTATATATCAGAGGAAAATGAAATCAGTATCTGAAGGAGATACTGCCACTCCCTTGTTCTTTGCAGCATTATTCACCCTAGCCAACACATGGAAACAACCTAAGTGTCCATCAGTGATGGATCAAGAAAATGTGATATATACATATGATGGAATACTATTCAGTCATGAGAAAGAAGGAAATCTTGCTACTTTTGATCTACTGGATGAAACTGGAAGGCATTATGCTAAGTGAGTAAGTCAGAGAAAGACAAACACTATATCACTTATATGTGGAATCTAAAAAAGCCAAACAATGTAGGACAAAGAATAGAATGGTGGTTACCAGAGACTGGGTTGAGGAAAATGTAGAGATGTTGGTCAAAATGTACAAATGTCCAGTTATAAAATGAGTACCTTCTGGGGATCTAATGTATAGCATGGTAATTATTGTTAATAATACTGTATTAGGTACTTGAAAGTTGCTAAGAGAGTAGATCTTACATGTTCTCAACACAAAAAAGAAGTGGTAATTATGTGACATAACTGAGGTAATTAGCTAATGCTACATTGACAATCATTCTATGATATGTATCAAATCAACACATTGTACACCTCAAATTTACATAATATATCAATTTTATCTCAAAGCTGGAAAAATTAATTTAAAGAGATGGGAAAATGATAAGTTCTGGATATCTAATAGTGTAGTACTATAGTTAATAATAGTGCATTGTATACTTGAAATTTTTTGAGAGTAGATCTTAAGTGTTCTCACCACATGAAAAAAAATGGTAACTATGTGAGGTGATAGATGTGTTAATTAACTTGATTGTGATAATAATTTTGCATGTATACATATATAAAATCATATAATTTGCTTTAAATATGTGTAATTTTATTTATTACACCTCAATAAAGCTGGAGGAGAAAAGGAATATCCTGTTAAATACTACAACATGGATAAAACTTGAAAAACTATGCTTATTGAAAGAAGCCAGACACAACAGGAAATATATATAAAACCTATCAGTATGAAATATCCTGAAGAGGCAAATCCATAGAGACAGAGAACAGATTAGTGCCTGTCAGGAGCTGGCAGGAGAGAGAACAGGGAGTGACCACTAATGGGTATGGGGTTCCTCTTTGTGGTGATAAAAATGTGTGGGAATTGGACAGTAGTGGTAGCTACACAACTCTACAGGTACACTACAAACCACTGACTTGTCTACTTTAAAGGGGTGAATTTTATGGTATGTGCATTATATCTCAATTTTAAAGAGAGAATAAATTAAAGGAAAAGGGAGAGAGGTCTCTGAATCTAGTCAAAGAAGTGCTGTAGTGAAGGGCACAGCAGGGCCAGCTTGATCAATCCCTTATCCCCCTAAGGGGCAGCCTACAATAAAAATCGAGCATCTAGTTTAGATCTAAGGCCAGGTCAGCAGAAGTGCAAGTAAATGCCCCTATAAAAAAAGCATATTTTTCTTTCAGGAATGTTGTAAAATTGACCTTAGTGACTCCTCAAGGCAGTTTAATGAGGAAGGACAAGGAGGTCTGGATATGAGGGCGGGAGCTGCACAAAGAGGGAAGAAGGGAATGATGGTTACACCAAATAAAAACTTTGCCTAAGACTAGCCTTAAATTCAGCCATGTCCAATATTTCATTAGTGGTAAGACAATATTATGAAACATTTAACTACTGCTAACTGATCTGTCACTTCACAGTTCCCCAAGGCCCTCCCCAAGCCTAGGCAGCCAGAGCACCACATACTTCCTGTCCCAAGTCCCAGAAATACAAAGGCAAAGTACTGACCAGTGCTGAGCTTCCAGATTTCCCAGTAGATTTCTGAATTCAAGACAGAGACAATTGTCTTTAGAGGAAATAGTTTCTTTGAGTTGCAAGAGCTCATGTCTATCGAGGCTCTGAAGGTAAGGCCTTGGTCTAAGCAATAGGAAAAGAGTATTTATCTCTCACAACGAGTTTCCCCCCTCCCGCCCAAACTTGGTTAAGATTTCATGTGAGTGATGAGATGGGCATAGAGTAGGGGAGAGACAGTCCAAGAAAAATGCCACATAGGCACCAGTGAGGTTCCCTAAGCCAGTCAGGAGCAGGAGGTGATGGTGCTCCCAGATAAAATTTGAAATTAAGATGAGGAAAATCCCATACCCTTCCCCCACCCCGTCCTCTAACTGTGGCTCCAGGAGGCAGAAAGACTCACAGAGACATCATCAGAAAGACAGACTCATGGGCTCCTTAGGGAGAAGGGCCTCATTGCATGTGGGGAACAGCTCATATGCCCCCTGCAGCTCACAGTATCATGGATCTGGAGGGGCCTCAGAACATCAGTGAAAGGCCACAATCAGCAGATACAACAGGAACTTTAAGGCAGGGAATGAGAATTGATGGGAATGAAACATCTGAGCAGGCAGCAGCACGGAGGGTTGAGGACGACTGAAAACAAGAGGGGAGTAAGTACATTCCCAGGCAGAGCAGCCTGGACAGATGCCACTCTAGGGCCCAGCATCTACTCTGTGTCTTAGCCCAAGTTCCCCGGAAGGAAAGTGTGACACAGACTTTTCTTGGGAGTGTGATCCCAGGGATCAAGGATGAGGTACAGGGGAATAAAAGAGGGAAGGGGCAGAACCAAAATAAAAATTCATCACTGAGTCAGCCACTGCTAAGAGTAAATGGTTGTTTGATCTAATGCAACGTCTGAGAGGCCATATGAAATGCATCTTCCCAGGGGAGAAACTGAGAGGCAATTATCAACCAACCCCCATGCCCCATGGGTCAAAGCTTTGCCCCACTGGGCATTAACTCCTCCCCATTTCCATGTCGTGTATGCATAGGCTCTGAGTGATTTCTGAAACATCTCACACATCAGCATCAATAAGGCAAGAGGTGCTATGGTGGTGACAAACTGGCCTTCTCTTTGGTGGCTGAAACAGCAAGAGGATCTGAAGGGAGGCATTAAAAGTGTCAGATATATTTAAGTGAGTACATGAGACCTAAAAGCCACTGTGGAGAGAAGGTGGGGAAAGGAACCCAAAATTGACTGTGTATTCATTCCATATCGTTGCAAAAATCTGAGTTTACAAAATTGACCTTGAATTAGCAAAATTAAGTTTTCTTCTTTGGAGCTGAGAGCGAGTTCAAAAGAGAGTTAACTTGGGTTATACACAAATGGTTATACTCCTTCAATACCTGAGCTTAGTGGCCTATAAAATTCACCTCTACTAACTACTCATTGAACAAGATTCCTTCAACAAATATTTATTGTCTCCTGCATGCAAGGCTCTGTACAAGGTGTCACAGGGAGTAGAAAGAAAGGTAAAGCTCATTACCTGTTTCCAGTTGCCCACAGTCTAGTGGGGAAGAGACAGCCATATACCCAACTCCAAGCCAAAAGGAAAACCTACCTATGTAATTGACAAAGCCAAGCCCTCACCACACCTGGGTCTTGTCGGTAAAATGCCATAGAATAGCCAACTTCTAAGATCTCTTCCCTCACGTACATCCTGTGAACTTCTAAGTGTCACACAAAACCAGGTAACTCCAATATCAAAACTATGTTGTTTAGTCCAAATCATCCTCCCCAGTTCTCTCTTGCAGGGCAAACCGTTTCAGAGAAAGCAAGATGGGAACCCGCTAGTCCTCATGCTCACTTGTCCAAAACAAAACCTACATGGCACTAAAGAGCCGACCTACAAGTGAAAAATTCCAGCAAAAGTATTTTCTGATCCCACACAGGGGGAGAAAAAAAGATCTTTTAAAACCAAATCCAACTTTGTGTACATAATACTGTCATAAGGAACTGTGAAGTACATTTAATACCTGAAGAGTCAACCAGCACAATAGGTTACTAGCCACAGGATTATTAATTGCTTACCTGACATACTTTACCCATTGGTTACCCAAACTAACTCCTCTATTCATTCATTCCAGCTCTCTAGTTCCTATCTATTCTTTCATTCCTCAAATCCCACCTATACCAAACCATCCTTTTATGCCTCTCCAAGTCATATTGTTTGTGCAAAGTTTTCCTTTTTTTTTTGCCATGTGAATGTACTACAAACTAAAAATTCTAGTTAGAAAAAATACCAATGACACTGTTTAAGTGAGATGGTGCTGACAAGCCACTGGATAACCAATAGAAAGTAGAAAGTCCCCAAACTTAATGCCACTGTATGATTATGACCCATAATATTTCACTAAATATCTTAAAAAGATAAACTAAAAAAAGTTCAACAGTACAAGATACTGGCTCTGAGTAGAATTTCAGACACATACTCCTAACCTTTTTTTTGTTTTATTTTTATAATTTATTTTGTTATTAATCTACAATTCCAAGTGAAATATTATGGTTATTAAACTACCCCCTTCATCAGGTAACCCCCCCACCAACCCCATTACAGTCACTGTCTCAGCATAGTGAGATGCTATAGAATCACTACTCATCTTCTCTGAGTTGTATAGCCCTCCCCATGCCCCCCCAACATTACATCTGCTAATCGTAATGCTCCTTTTACCCTCTTATCCCTCTCTTCCCACCCATCTTCCCCAGTCCCTTTCCCTTTGGTAACTGTGAGTCCATTCTTGGGTTCTGTGAGTCTGCTGCTGTTTTTTCCCTTCAGTTTTTGCTTTGTTATTATACTTCACAGATGAGTGAAATCATTTGGTATTTGTCTTTTTCCGCCTGGCTTATTTCACTGAGCATAATACCCTCTAGCTCCATCCATGTTGTTGCAAATGGTAGGATTTGTTTTCTTCTTATGGCTGAATAATATTCCATTGTGTATATGTACCACCTCTTTATCCATTCATCTACTGATGGACACTTAGGTTGCTTCCATTTCTTGGCTATTGTAAATAGTGCTGCGATAAACATACGGGTGCATATGTTTTTTCAAACTGGGCTGCTGCAGTCTTAGGGTAAATTCCTAGGAATGGAATTCCTGGGTCAAATGGTATTTCCATTTTGAGTTTTTTGAGGAACCTACATACTGCTTTCCACACGGTTGAACTAATTTGCATTCCCACCAGCAGTGTAGGAGGGTTCCCTTTTTTCCACATCCTCACCAACATGTCGTTGTTTGTGTTCTGGATGTTGGCCATCCTCACTGGTGTGAGGTGATATCTCTTTGTGGTTTTAATCTGCATTTCTCTGATGTTTAGCGATGTGGAGCATCGTTTCATGTGCCTGTTGGCCATCTTGAATTTCTTCTTTAGAGAAGTGTCTATTCATGTCCTCTGCCCATTTCTTAATTGGATTATTTGCTTTTTGTTTGTTAAGGTGCGTGAGTTCTTTATATATTTTGGATGTCAACCCCTTATCAGATACGTCATTTATGAATATATTCTCCCATATTGTAGGATGTCTTTTTGTTCTACTGATGGTGTCCTTTTCTGTACAGAAGCTTTCAGCTTGATAGTCCCACTTGTTCATTTTTGCTTTTGTTTCCCTTGCCCAGGGAGATATGTTCATGAAGAAGTTGCTCATGTTTATGTCCAAGAGATTTTTGCCTATGTTTTTTTCTAAGAGTTTTATAGTTTCATGACTTACATTCAGGTCTTTGATGATTTGGGTTTACTTTTGTGTATGGGGCTAGAGAGTAGTCCAGTTTCATTCTCTTACATGTAGCTGTCCAGTTTTTCCAACACCACCTGCTGAAGAGGCTGTCATCTCCCCATTGTATATCCAAGGCTCCTTTATCATATATTAATTGACTGTATATGTTTGGGTTAATGTTTGGATTTTCTATTCATTTCCACTGGTCTGTGGGTCTGTTTTTGTGCCAATGCCAAATTGTCTTGATTACTGTGGCTTGGCAGTAGAGCTTGAAGTCAGGGAGTGTAATTCCCCCTGTTTTATTCCTCCTTCTCAGGATTGCTTCGGCTATTCGGGGTCTTTTGTGGTTCCATATGAATTTTAGAATTATTTGTTCCAGTTCATTGAAGAAAGCTGTTGGTAGTTTGATTTTGATAGGGATTGTGTTGAATCTGTAGATTGCTTTAGATAGTATAGCCATTTTGACAATATTTATTCTTCCTAGCCAAGAGCATGGGATGCATTTCCGTTTGTTAGTGTTCTCTTTACTTTCTCTTAGGAGTGTCTTGTTGTTTTCAGAGTACAGGTCGTTCACTTCCTTTGTTAGGTTTATTCCTAGGTATTTTATTCTTTTTGATGCAATTGTGAATGGAATTGCTTTCCTCATTTCCCTTTCTGTTCGTTAATCATTACTGTATAGGAAAGCAACAGATTTCTGTGTGTTAATTTTGTATCCTGCAACTTTGCTGAATTCAGATATTAGTTCTAGTAGTTTTGGAGTGGAGTCTTTAGGGTTTTTTATGTGCAGTATCATGTCATCTGCAAATAGTGACAATTTGACTTCTTCTTTACCAATCTGGATGCCTTGTATGTCTTTGTTTTGTCTCACTGCCATGGCTAGGTCCTCCAGTACTATGTTGAATAACAGTGGAGAGAGTGGGCATCCCTGTCTTGTTCCTGATCTTAGATGAAAAGGTTTCAGATTCTCGCTGTAAAGTATGATGTTAGCTGTGGGTTTGTCATATATGGCCTTTATGATGTTGAGGTACTTGCTGTCTATACCCATTTTGTTGAGAGTTTTAATCATGAATGGATGCGGAATTTTGTCAAATGCTTTTTCAGCATCTATGGAGATGATCATGTGGTTTTTGTTCTTCTTTTTGTTGATGTGGTCGATGATGTTGATGGATTTTCGAATGTTGTACCATCCTTGCATCCCTGGGATGAATCCCACTTGATCATGCTGTATGATCCTCTTGATGTATTTTTGAATTCGGTTTGCTAATATTTTGTTGAGTATTTTTGCATCTACATTCATCAGGGATATTGTTCTGTAATTTTCTTTTTTGGTGGGGTCCTTGCCAGGTTTTGGAATTACAGTGATGCTGGCTTCATAGAATGAGACTGAAAGTATTCCCTCCTCTTCTATTTTTTGGAAAACTTTAACAAGAATAAGTATTATTTCTTCTCTATATGTCTGGTAAAATTCAGAGGTGAATCCATCTGGTCCGGGGGTTTTGTTCTTGGGTAGTTTTTTGATTACCGCTTCAATTTCGTTGCTGGTGATTGGTCTGTTTAGTTTTTCTGTTTCCTGCTTGGTCACTCTTGGAAGGTTGTATTTTTCTAAGAAGTTGTCCATTTCTTCTAGATTTTCCAGCTTGTTGCATATAGATTCTTATAATATTCTCTTATAATTCTTTGTATTTCTGTGGGGTCTGTCGTTATTTTTCCTTTCTCACTTCTGATTCCGTTTATGTGTGTAGATTCTCTTTTTCTCTTAATGAGTTTGGCTAGGGGTTTATCTATTTTGTTTATTTTTTCAAAGAACCAGCTCTTGGTTTCATTTTTTTTTCTATTGTTTCATTCTTCCCAATTTTATTTATTTCTTCTCTGATCTGTATTATGTCCCTCCTTCTGGTGACTTTGGGCCTCATTTTCTCTTCTTTTCCAATTTCAGTAATTGTGTCTTTAGACTGTTCATTTGGGAATGTTCTTCCTTCTTTAAATAGGCCTGGATTGCAATATACTTTCCTCTTAGAACTGCCTTTGCTGCGTCCCACAGAAGTTGTGGCTTTGTGTTGTTGTTGTCATTAGTCTCCATATATTCTTTGATTTCTGTTTTGATTTGGTCGTTAACCCATTGATTAATTAGGGGAATGTTGTTAAGTCTCCATGTATTTGTGAGCCTTTTTTATTTCTTTCTAAAATTTATTTCTAGTTTTATACCTTTGTGATCTGAGAAGTTGGTGGTAGGATTTCAATATTTTTGAATTTACTGAGGTTCTTTTTGTGGCCTAGTATGCGGTCTATTCTGGAAAATGTTCTATGTGCACTTTAGAAGAATGTGTATTCTGTTCCTTTTGGGTGCAGAGTTCTGTAGATGTCTATTAGGTCAATCTGTTCTCGTGTGTTGTTCAGTGCCTCTGTGTCTTTAGTTATATTTCTGTTGAGAAGTCTGATGATAGTCTGATGGGTTTTCCTTTGTAGGTGATCTTTTTTCTCTGTCTAGCTGCCTTTAATACTCTGTCTTTATCTTTGACCTTTGCCATCTTAATTATTATGTGTCTTGGTGTTGTCTTCCTTGGGTCCCTTGTGTTGGGAGATCTGTGGGCTTCCGTGGACTGCAGGACTATTTCCTTCCTCACCATGGGGAAGTTTTGAGCAATTATTTCTTCAAAGACACTTTTTATCCCTTTTTCTCTCTTTTCTTCCTCTGGTACTCCTATAATGCGAATATTGTTCCGTTTGGATTGGTCACACATTTCTCTTAATATTCTTTAATTCCTAGAGATCCTTTTATCTCTCTCTGCCTCAGCTTCTCTGTATTCCTGTTCTCTGATTTCTATTCCATTAACAGTCTCTTGCATCTCATCCAGTCTGCTGTTAAGCCCAACAATCACTTGTCTGATTTCTGTATTGTCTTTCCACAATTCCCTCACTTCCTCCCTCAGCTCTTGCACATTTCTGTGTAGATCCATCAGCATGGTTATGACTTTTATTCTGAATTCTTTTTCAGGAAGACTGTGCATTTCTATCCCTTCAGGCTCCCTCTCTGGGGTTGTCTGGTTGATCTTAGTCTGGATCAAATTCCTCTGTCTTTTCATGGCTATAGAAGTGGTCGCTGGTAGTTGCCACATATGTCAGCTGGGCTCTTTAAGACTTTAAAAAGAGGAATAAAAAGGAAAAAAAAAAGAAAGAAAGAAAGAAAAAAAGGAAAAAAGAAAAGAAAAAATAAAGAGAAGAAAAAACAAAATACAAAAACCAAAAACCAAAAACCAAAAAAAACGCCCACCGGGAGTGGATTCTGTGGCCATGCCGTAGGTGGCACTGTTGCTCCACTATTCCGCAGCCATGGCCACGTGCTCTGCATGGCCCTTTATAGCTCTGGCCGGGGTGGGAACCAATGGGAGACTGGGAAGTCTAAGTGCGGCCACCCTTTCCCAGTCGCCAGCTAAGGGGTCCAAAACTCCCCAGGACTCCCAGCCTGCTGGGCTGAGTGTGCCAGGGTGATCCAGCCCCTCCGCTGAGATCCTGTCTCTTTAAGACAGCTGAAAAAAGCGTCTGCTTTTCTTCTTTTTTTTTTCCTTCCCAGAGCCGGCTGCAAGCACCGTGGTGCGTTCCCCACTCAGATCCTGCACCCTCTGTCTCTCCCATCTCTGCTACACCACGTGATGTGTGTCAGCGCTCCCCGTGCAGATCACTGGGGCTGGTTATTTCCTGGGCCTGTACTTCCACTCCCTCCTGGCTCTGAATTGTCTCCTCCCGCCAGTGCGCTGGGGTGGGGAAATGCTCATGTCCCGCTGGGTCATGGCTCCGTATCTTACCCGCCTCATGGGGTGCTGAGTCCTCTCATGTGTAGCTGCACGCTGTGCGCTTTCCTGTGTATTCTGGTCTCTCTTTTAGGAATAGTTGTATTTGCTGTATTTCCATAGATATATATAGTGTTGGGAGGAGATTTCTGCTGCCCTGCTTATGCCGCCATCTTCCCAGAAGTCACATACTCCTAACTTTTGAAGGTGATGCTAAAATACTTTAATGTATCAACCTGGATTAATCAGCTATACTTTTACTCATGAAGGAACGAATGCCCTGGGCTCTCTCTCACAAGGCTGAATTTATCTGGATTTGAGGTGTTTCTTCTGTTCTCCCAAGAAAGGGCCCTTTATATTTCAGACTTTGCAACAAAAAGTATGTTTCTAACATACTCTTCTTTCCTAATGTTATATTTTCCTTAAATACTGAACAAAGGAAATGAAATGTACAGCAACATGTCTAACTTTACACACCATGGAATATTTAGAGCTAGCAAAAGAATATTTGTCTCATTTGTTCTTTTTAAAGTCTAATGATTTCATGGAATCACTGTGTCATCACGTAAATGATGTATGAAATGAGAAATGGTCAGTTTCCTCTGCATGGAGAATTTAGAGGGTGCATTGTAATTTACTTCTAGACTTGACTATTTGCTACAATAAAGGTAGTTTCTCACTCTCAAGTTGCCTGAATGCAGTATTCTACATACATACTGAGGGAATCTGATGTTAAGGTCCCAGTAAAGAAAGCACAGAGATACCAAGACCTATGTCACTGGCTTAATTTTAAATAGTTAGGCACCCTTCAGGGTGGAAAGGTCAAGAGCAGTTGTTCAAATCAAATGTGCTGAACAATTTTAGTATTTGGTAAATTACTGAAGATGGTAATAAAAAAAAAAGCTTAAATCAGAAAGGTCAACACTTTATTGCGAATGTGTTAAAACATTACTTAATCCTTAGTTTCAGATTTGAATTCTGCATGGGCTTGTGTACATGTACATTCACATACAATTCGGGACAATACTTTGGGATGGTAATGACAATCTCTAGGATTATACACCATTTCCAAAATAACATATTTCCCACTGTCCAACCAACTCCTAGCAGATCCTAGATTCTTATGAAATAAAGTAGACAATAAAATGCTAAGCTCATTTAAGGGATTACAATAAATATGGAATAGAACAATGCTTCTGTTACCATATACTCTTTTCTCACAAAATGTCCATGCAAACTTATCAAGAAGCTACTGTATAATGCCCCTCTATGCATGCTCACATACTATATTTTCAATTAATATAATTTGCTTTTTAAGTTTACTACCCTCTGTACCAAGATGGCATAGAATACATTTTCCAAAATAAATTACTCAGTGATTGGAATCAACTGTCACAAACGGGTCCCAGGGCTGAGAAAAAGCATAATGTAATGAGGTCACTGTAGGAAAAATTACTGCTTAACTGCTCAAAATCATTTATGTTTAAAAAGACTTTATACTAAAGAAAAAAATTCAACCATATCTGCATCAGACCCGCTTGATTGCTTTAACAGAAGCTGAAGGGTTTGGTAAACCCATCTTGTGGAAAGGGAACCATTCAAGCACCCAGGCAGAGGGCTGAGGCGGAGCAGATGGGTGAGGGGAGCAGTGGGGAGACAGCAACTGAGGAGGGCTGCTGAATGCAGACCCGCAGCCCCACGTTTCCACGGTTTCACCAGGCCCTTTCTTGGAGGTGGAAAAATGCAGGGTGGATAGCTGGACTACTGCCACGTTCTGCTTTTGGAACTTAGTCCAAGTTGAATCAGTTGGTAAGAAGGCACAGGAAGAACTCATGACTGTTATAACAGGAAAAACCAGCCTTCAGATAAACCAAGTAGTCACTTAATGAAATAAAAAACAGCTGTGGTTGCTAAGAGACTTAAAACTCAGCAGTTTAGGGAAGCAGGGGCAGAGGTGCAGGGCAGAGGGATGTTGGAAGCCTCTAATTAGAAGAGGTTTAAATGAAAAATGTGCTGTAACTCAGGACGTTTTCTCAGAGAGTCCAGAGGTGGAAAAATATATATACGTATATTTAGGAGTCACTAATCCTTGACTTAAAGCCTAATAACATCTTTTTTATATCCTTTGCTAATGATCTCTGTTAGTGGTTTTCTTTCCATATTAGTTTATTTTCACAGAACAGCCCTCAAAATACTACAAAGTTCATACAGTGTTTAGATACAAGGTAAGTGTACCAAAAGTAATACTTTCTATGGACCATAAATAACCAAGTAGACAATATGAATAACCTGCTAATTGTATTGACAGCAAATAAAGGAAATTACATGAATAAAACCAGAAGCCATTGCTGAGAAATAGAAATGATTTAAATAACGGACAAACTGGGTACCTGAATGGAAAGCGTGGCTATTAAGGAGATGGCAATAGTTCACCAGACAGTAGGTAATTTAAAAATATTTCTAATAACAATACCAATGGAAAATATGCCAACAGGATTGTTTGGAGCTTTTCAACATTATTTTACATTTTATCGAGAAGAAAAATCAAGCAAGCACAACTATGAAATACTAGAAGAACAAAACAAAAAGAGAAAAGGCAAACTTACCCCACAAAATGTTAAAATCTATGTTAAGTTATAGTAATTAACATATTAGAGTAATAACACAGAAACCAAAGAAATATCAAGGGAAAAGACCAGAGGGCCTGAAACAGACCCTAATACACAGATAATCTTAGCATATTGTGAAGGAATTATCTCAAATCAAAAATGAAGAGGTGGATTATTCAATAAGTGGTACTGTGGAAATTTGCTATGTGGGAACAAACAAAACTCGCTTGTCATCCTTACCTCATACTATAAGCCAAACTAAAAATGCAGACGGCTAAAGAGTTAAGCTTAGAAAAAACTGAAACCATAAAAAGCATAAGTGAATATTTAACTGTCTTGAAATGGGAAAGGACTTCCTAAGCATATGATCAGTAAAAGAAATCACAAAGAAAAAAAATACATGAATTTGATTACATAGAAATTTTAAAATTCAGTACTAAAAGTTGGAAAAATATCAGATGGAGGGAGGAATGTTTTCTACATCTATGACATTAAAAAGTTAACATCCTAAATATAGAGATAATTCATACAAATGGAGATCCACGAATATTCCCCAAGATATAACATATAAGGAAATATTCAGCTTGGTTAGGAATTGGAACTGCAATTCAAATAAACATAGAAATATCATTTTTCCATGGATCAAATTGACAAATTTTTCTTAATGCAATACTTCATGGCTATGCCATCCATTAAGGTAATGACTGGCCACTTGAAATATAGCTAGTCCAAACTGACATGTGCTGTAAAGTGCAATACACACACAGGAATTCAAAAGCCTAGTACAGAAAAGAAGTAAAATTCATTAATAATTTTATATTGATTGCATATTGAAGGGATATAATTTGACTATATTGGGTTACACAAAATATACTATTACCAGGAATTTTTAAATTTTTGTTTTTTTCATATAAATTATATATATTTAGGGTCTACAACATGCTGAAATGATAAACATATATGTACTGAAATGATTACCACAATCAAGCTAATTAACATATATCCCCATATAGTTACTATTTTTTATAGAAACTTTAAATTACAAGTATGGCTTGTACTGGACAGGGCTGCTCTGTGGGAATTAGGGAGCAAGGAAATAGTTACTAATCATACACTTCTGGTGGGAGTACAAATCACCAGAGCAGGATTTTTGGATGGCATTTCAGCAATATGTACTAAAGTGCTTATTTTAAAATGTGCTGCAACTTTGACCCAATAATTCCATCTCTGGGGCTCTATCTTAAGGAAGTAATCAGAGACACAGCTATTGATAGATAGCTAGTATATAAAATAGATATTAATATATCATGAAAGATTAGAAAAACATAAACATTCAATACCAAGCAAATAATTAAACTACAGTATGTTCATTTAGTGATATGATGAAATACATATGATACAAAGTTAGAGAAAGCAAGAAATAAAATTGCATATGCATTATTATCCCAAATGTGTAAAGAACATGTACATACACATACATATACAGGAATAAAAGACTGAAAATGAACAAATATATTAACTGTTTTCCTCTGGGTTGTGAAATTATCAATTATTTTTGTCTTTTTTATATATGTATTTGCAAAGTTTTCATACTAAGCATATATTCATTTTAATGAAACTTTGAGTTGTATTTTTTTAATATCATATTTGTGAAAACATACATTTTTTGGAAAAAGTCTTGTCTTCCAGTGTGTTCAAACTGACACAAGTCACAGCTAGCTAATAAGGAAACCTTTAACTAAGAATGAAATCATGAAGGAGGAGGAACCATATGTTTGCTTGGGGAATACCTTGTCTGTGTTTAAATGACAGCCCCAAAATAGTTTAGGGTACTCAGTGGGGCCAGGTCTCAACATGAAAGTCAAACTGGCTCACCTTTGTTTTGCCTGCTACCTGTTGGATCAGGAACTTACTGAGCAAATGAGACCAGACCCAGAGCAGATGATCAACAGGTGCAATAGACATGAGCTTTAATGGTTTCACATCTCGTTGTTCAACATAAAGTGTTTTAAATGCCCACATATTATTTAGCTGTAGAAATAACTAGCCTCATTTTCTACTCTGATCCATAAGTAGTTAGCTTGTTTCTCATGCTTTCTGCTGATAAAGAGGTGAAGGGCATCTCTTGGTGTGTGACTGATAGGAAAGGATTGATTTACCACAAGTGAGGGCAAATGTCCAACTTTTCCCCAAATCACACAGGACAGCTCACTCTCATCCTGAAGTCTCCAATTCATACCCCAAAAGAGGTGTGTTAATTTCATGAGCATGGGTATCAGAAAATGTCTCTGTGATCCAAGCATTTGAGGCAAGGCCACAATGAAGAATCATCCAATCCAAGAAGACAAAAACATGAAGTGGAGCTAGTTAGATGAATTTATGGGTAACAACTGAAGCGAGAAATGGCTTGGCTTGCCATATAGTATTTAAACGTTTCAAGGAGATATTTTAAATTGCACAAAAGAAACATTTTCTATTCATAACTGCTAGAGATCTGCATTGCAAATCTCACTAGTTACTATTTGAAACAGTTATCTGTGACCAGTCTTTGCAGGCAAAGGCATCCTGACTTTATCACTGAAAACTGAGCATAATGCAATAGTGATCTTGCTCTGGTGCATGGAAAAAAGCCTCCATAAACTCAGGGTAGCTTCATTCATTAACACTAAAAACCTTGAGGAATCTTTCTCACTTGGAATCTTGCCTTACTCAATGGATGATTTGTGAAAATAAGGGTCAGAGAGGCCATATCTAGGCACTATCTGGTTTCTCTCCCTCTCCTCATGCAAGAAAATGGGAATTGTCTACAGAAAAGAGAACTGGATTACACCTCAGTCTCTGAGCCTCAGTTTCCTCCTCTCTTCAGTTCTCACAATCCATGATTTGCACTTCCATTAGAAGGTGCTCTTGAAAATTAAAATCATACTACTCTGTACCTCTCTGTGTGTCAATAAATCGTACAGGCAATATATACTACATAACTACACTCATAAATAAATAAATATGGCTTCTAATGAACATATCTCTTGCTTGAAATAGTGTATACTCACTGCTTTTCTTGTTACCTCCCTAATTTGTCCTTAATACTCACTACATAATTAACTCTTATGAATCTGATTGTACATCTTCAGATTCACTTGGCCCCTCAAGCCATCTTTAAATAACCAGCTTGCTAAAAATACTATGTATATGTAGGACCCAAATCTGGGTAGTGAATGCACCATCATATAATTTCAGGTCAGATTTAACCCGACACAGGACAGTCCTCTCACATCTGACCAAATTCCCTTTGTAAAGAAATAGTGTTCCCTGTCGACTGAAAAGTTGAACTTATGAATTTGTATAAGGAAATCATTAGTCACTCAACATCAACCATAGGGATGTTTCATCAAGGTAAAAATTTGATGTTCAGCTCTCCTATGTCTTATCTGCAATAAAACACTTTTGTTTTTCAACAAAATTGGCTGCAACCAGGAGTTTGCTTTTTAATCCAAAAAATACAGTGACCAAATGCAAATTAACAGTATAAGCAAATAGCCCTGCTTTGCACACATGAATTTATCATTGCCTCATTTCTTTTTGTAATAGATGGATTTTACCAGACTGCCACCATTTTTAACCATTATTTGTTTAAATAGTGTCTAAAGTACACTTTTCAAAAGTGCCATGCTCATATTGTCTCAATAAACAATAGGGGAAATGTTTTTGCCTAGCAAAAGAAATTCAAAATATCATGTGAACTACCACTACTACATGATTCAGATTATTTTAAAATAGACTGCACAGTATAATGATATGAGTAGCAGGTATATAATCCAATAGACTGGGGTTCCCAGCCCAGCTGCACCACATACAAGCCGCCTGACCTTACTCAGTCTGGGTACCCTCATCTTCCAAATAAAGACAATAAAACCTACTAGGAAGCTGTTATGAAGATCACAGTATCACTGTCATCAAATATATATTTAGAACTTTTGCTTTCACAGAAGACAAACTGGGCAATTTAGCCATCTCTACCACTAAGGATAAATAATAAGTAAAATGCTGCAAAAATATTAAAAACACCTTTTAAAAGCATTGAACAGCCAATAACATGATGAGAAATTGCCAACTGCCAAAATCTTGGGGATGAATAGAATGTGGAGAAGAACTCAAAACCATCTTAACTTTAAGGGTATATGCCGATCCAAATGGAAAAGCTGAGGAATTGAATTGCACTTTTGGTGGCTTTGCTGGCCTAAGGTAACAAAAGTCAAAATGCAGGGCCTCTTATAAATCTAATATAAGGCTAAAAGCACCAAAAGACCTCACTTCCAAAGGTAGGGTAAAACAAAACCTGTCAGTTTTGCAACAGCTGGGATGTCCAGGGAAACTTAACCTCAAGAATAAAAATAGAATGTATAATTTTTAAATCAGTTGAGGGGGAAAAAATGGAATGAGATAATCAGTCCAGCTGAAATCCAAAAAATGAAAAATGAAATACAGAACAGGCAAAACAAATAAAAAGCACAAAATAAGATGGTGGATTTAACCTAAATATATCAATAGTTATAATCATGCAAATGGACGAGCTCTTCTTTTACAAGAAGAGGATTATAAAACTGGACTAAGGAAAAAAAAAAATACCAGCACTGGCTTTTCACAAGAAACAAATCTAGAGCATAATGACATCGAAGGATTGAAAGTACAGAGACATAGAAATATATCATGCAAACACTAACAAAAGAAAGTTGGTATAGCTATATTAATATTGGACAAATTTTACTTTAAGGCAAAATCATTAGAGATAGAGAATCACTACCTAACGATAAATGGTTTAAATAACCAGTAAGCTTAAACAATCCCAAATTTTGTACAACTAATAAACTAAAAATATATAAACCAAAATTTAACATAAGTACAGGGAAAACTAGAGAGATCTATAATTATACTGGACTATTATAACACATAACTCTCAGTAAATAATCAAAAAGAATATAGAAACATACTAACAACCTCATAAACAAAATTGACATAGTGGAACTATTTAGATCACTGTACAAAGCAACTGAAAATAGACATTCATTTCAATATAGAATATTCAACAAAAATATGACATTGTGGGCCATAAAGCAAGTCTCACCAAACTTTAGAACACTGAAATCTTACAGAGTATGTTCTCTGACCAGAGGACAATTGAGAGAAATAATTTTAAAAATAGGAAAATCCCCATATGCTTGCATATTAAGAAGTACTCTTCTAAATAATCTGAAAAGAATAAATGATAATGAAATGTCTATTTTTTGAACCGTAATAACGATTCTATATATATATATATATGTGTATATATATATATATATCAAGACTCATGGTATGCAGTTAAATCAGTACTTAGGGAAAACTACATTGCCTTAACAGCATTTGTTAGAAAAGAGAATAATGTATAAATAAATGAGGTTAAAATTAAGAAAGAGCAAAATAAACCTTCAAAAGTAACAGACAAGGAAATAATAATAATAAAATAGAAACCACAGAGGATCAAAAAATCAAAAGCTCATTCTTGAAGAAATTAACAAAATACATTATCTTGTGGTGACGGTAATTAAAACAAAGTATACTAAATGTAAGGAATGAAAAGGGGATGTGACTACAAATATACACGAAAAATAAGATGTTATTAAGAATAACTATATTCCAATAATTCTGAAAATGTAGACAAAATGGGCAAGTTCCTGACAAATTTTAACTTGCCAAAATAGCCTCAAGAAGAAGTAGAACATATGAACAGTCATGTAGCTACCATATGCATGAGGGCACACACACACTAAATAGCGAGACAGATTACATTTATTATCAAAGGAAAAAAAATTCCAATCTTACACAACTGTTCCAGAAAATTCAAATAGAGGGTATCCTCCACAATTCATTTTATGAGGTTAACATAAGTTTGATACCTATACCTGGAAAGATGAGTTGTAAAAAAATATATATGCCAGTCTTGCTAAAGGGCATAAAGTCCTAAACAATAGCAGTAAATCCAATAGTAAACCAACACAAAAATAAATTTAAAGAATTAAACATTTTGCTAAAGAGAAGTTTACTTCCAGAATTCAAGTTTGGTTTAACATTGAATAATCAAAAATTGTAATTCGCCACATTAATAGGTTAGATGAGAAAAAATAAAACATGTTGAAAGATCCAGAAAAACACTTGATAAATTTCAATATTGACTCATTAAAAAAGTTTGCAATCTTCCTAGATAAAATATCAATATAACCAACTGTATCCCTCTATATAAGCAACAATTTTTTTTGTTATTGTTAATGTACAATCACTTGAACAACATTATGGTTACTAGAACCCCTATTATCAAGTCCCCCCCACATACCCCACTACAGTCACTGTCCATCAGCATAGTAAGATGCTTTCGAATCATTTATAGAATCATTACTTGTCTTCTCTATAAACACTGTAAGGAAAAACAATTTTAAAATCTTTTTTGAAAGTACCATGAGTAATAACATAAAACTATCAAGTACCTAGGAATGAATCAAACATAGAGACGCCCAAGATCGTTAAAGGAGAAGATTATAAAAACTATTTAGAGACATTTAGAAGACAGAAAAAAGAAATAAGCTATACCAAAACTAGGCAAAGACCCCACAAAAAAAGAAAATCACAGACCAACATCCCTAATGAACATAGATGCAAAAATCCTCAACAACATATTAGCAAACTGAATTCAAAAATACTTAAAAAAGATCATCTAACATGATTAAGTAGGATTTATTCCAGGGATGCAAGGATGGTACAACATTCGAAAATCCATCAACATCATCTACCACATCAACAAAAAGGACAAAAACCACATGATCATCTCCACAGATGATGAAAGGGCATTTGACAAAATTCAACATCCATTCATGATAAAAACTCTCGACAAAATGGGTATACAGGGCAAGTACCTCAACATAATAAAGGCCATATATGACAAACCCACAGCCAACATCATACTTAACAGAAAGAAGCTGAAAGCTTTCCCTTTAAGATCGGGAACAAGACAAGGATGCCCACTCTCACCACTTTTATTCAACATAGTACTGGAGGTCGTAGCCATGGCAATCAGACAACACAAAGAAATAAAAGGCATCCAGATTGGCAAGGAAGAATTTAAAGTGTTCCTGTTTGCAGATGATAGGATATTGTACATAAAAACCCTAAAGAATCCACTCCAAAACTACTGAATCTAATATCTGAATTCAGCAAAGTTGCAAGATACAAATTAATACACAGAAATCTGTTGCATGCCTATACACTAATGATTAACTAGCAGAAAGAGAAATCAGAAAAACAGTTCCATTCACAATTGCATCAAAAAGAAAAAAATACCTAGGAATAAACCTAACCAAGGAAGTGAAAGACCTATACTTTCAAAACTACAAGACAGTCATGAGAGAAATTAAAGAAGATACCAATAAATGGAAACATGTCCCGTGCTCATGGATAGAAGAATATTGTCAAAATGGCCATCCTGCCTAAAGCAATCTACAGATTCAATGCAATCCCTATCAAAATACCAACAGCATTCTTCAATGAACTAGAGCAAATAGTTCTAAAATTCATATGGAACCAAGAAAGACCCTGAAGAGCCAAAGCAATCCTGAGAAGGAAGAATAAAGCTGGGGGTATTATGCTCCCCAACTTCAAGCTCTACTACAAAGCCACAGTACTCAAGACAATTTGGTACTGGCACAAGAACAGACCCATAGACCAATGGAACAGACTAGAGAGCCCAGATATAAACCCAAGCATATATGGTCAATTCATATATGATAAAGGAGCCATGGATATACAATGGGGAAATGACAGCCTCTTCAACAGCTGGTGTTGGCAAAACTGGACAGCTGCATTTAAGAGAATGAAACTGGATTATTGCAAAAAATCTCCTGAATATAAACATGAGCAACTTTTTCCTGAAAGCATCTCCTTGGGCAAGGGAAACAAAATAAAAAATGAACAAATGGGACTACATCATGCTAAAAAGCTTCTGTACAGTTAAGGACACCATCAGCAGAACAAGAAGGTATCCTACAGTATGGGAGAATATATTTGTAAATGACATATCTGATAAGGGGTTAACATCCAAAATATATAAAGAACTCACACACCTCAACAACCAAAAAGCAAATAACTCTATTAAAAAGTGGGCAGAGGATCTGAACAGACACTTCTCCAAAGAAGAAATTCAGATGGCCAACAGGCATATGAAAAGATGCTCCACACTGCTAATTATCAGGGAAATGCAAATTAAAACAATGAGATATCACCTCACACAAGTTAGGATGGTCAACATACAAAAGACAAGGAACAACAAATGCTGGTGAGGATGCGGAGAAAGGGGAAACCTCCTACACTGCTGGTGGGAATGTAAGCTAGTTCAACCATTGTGGAAAGCAACATGGACATTCCTCAAAAAACTAAAAATACAAATACCATTTGACCAAGGAATTCCACTCCTAGGAATTTACCCTAAGAATGCAGCAGCCCAGTTTGAAAAAGACATATGCACCCCTATGTTTATCGCAGTACTATTTACAATAGCCAAGAAATGGAAGCAACCTAAGTGTCCATCAATCAGTAGATGAACAGATAAAGAAGAAGTGGTACATATACACAATGGAATATTATTCAGCCATAAGAAGGAAACAAATCCTGCCATTTGCAACAACATGGATGGAGCTGGAGGATATTATGCTCAGTGAAATAAGCCAGGCAGAGAGAGACAAATACCAAATGATTTCGCTCATTTGTGGATTACAACAATGAAGCAAAACTGAAGGAACAAAACAGTAGCAGACTCACAGACTCCAAGAAGTCACTAGTGGTTACCAAAGAGGAGGTGTGGGGGAGGGTGGGTGGAGAGGGCAGGAGAAGGGTATTGTGGGGTATGATTGGTGCACATGGTGTGGGGGGGGTCATGGGGAAGACAGTGTAGCTCAGAGAAGACAAACAGGGATTCTGTGGCATCTTACTACACTGATGGACAGTGACTGCATTGGGGTGTGGGTGGGGATAATATGAGTAAATGTAGTAACCACATTGTTTTTTCATGCGAAACCTTCATAAGAATGTATATCAATGATACCTTAATTTTTAAAAAAGAGAGATAAGCTACAGTCAAGGATTTGAAGACAATATTTTTTTAAATTTCATTTCTTCACAAATGACTTAGATTAGAAATGTAATACAGGCCAAATCAAAATCACAACCAGAAGATTCCCAATGCCAGCTAAAATGGAGTAAGCCCCTTATAGCCTCTCTCTCCTACAGACTACAACTAAAGTGTCTGGACAAAATACAAAAGCAACTATCTGAAGGTTCTGAAAAGTAAACAGCAGACAGGTTTGGGAGGTGATTCAGACTTATAAAGGCAACTGACCCATAGCTGATTATCTCAGACTTATTTCCTGTATCATCTTACAGTTTTGACATTATAAGTATTGCTCAGTCATGGTACTCTACAGGAAGGAGGTGGCCGTAAATCTAGGAGAATGTCTGTCCTTCGGTCAGAGAACCAGAGAAAGGGGCCCAGGAGCTAGGGAGTATAAGGGGGACCCAGAGCTGGAGAAGGGATCTCATAGTCCTGAGATCATAAATGTAAGTTCATAAATATGAACTGGCAAGAGGCCCAGGCTCAGCCTTGTCTTTCTAACCACAGAACTGAGAAAAGGGCCCAATGGAGAATGAGAGGAAAATTCCATTTTCTTTTCTCTCCATCACTCTCCAAAGGAACTATGTGACAGCAGTATGACCAGCTAAAACTATGGGAGAATACAATATTTGTCAGCAGGAAAAAAAAATGGAAAAGGAGGCCCTGCAACTCACTCCTTGTATAATCAACTTCAGGTAAGTTATAGACTTAAGTGTGAAAAGACAAAAGTGTAAAGCTTTTTCAGAATAATATAGATAAACATCACATATGGAAACATTTCTTATAAGAAACACAAAAGGCATTAAGTATAAATACATGATAAATTATTTCAAGTGTAACTTATATCAGAGTTTCATAGAACTTTTCCATAAAACTACCTTAAAATGAAAAATGTCAGTGCATTAAAAGACATAGTCGACCAGCTATAGAATGTAAGATATTTGTAACATATATAATTAGTAAGAGACTCATACCTAGCATGTAAAAAGCTCTAAATAATAAATAAGAAAAAAAGAGGCAAAAGACATGAAGAAGAAGCCCAAATAGTGAGCATATATATGGAAGGAATGAATAACCCGAAGTGTCTCTCAAGGCATCGAGATGCTGGCAATGTCCTTTTATATTTACTTGATTGCTGGTTACACAGATGCTTGATTTATAATTATTCACAATTCTCTGTCTCTGAATGTGTGTATTTTATTTCATAAAACAGATAAAAAACAAAATATGTTTATAGCAATTTTTTCTATAGCATTTTCTAGCAAAAGTAGATAAGATAGTCAATTTTCCCTAGCTTTATTTATAGCAGGCATTTACTTTAGGTACAGAGTGAAAGTTGCATTGCTCTAAATCACAGGTGCTACAGAAAACTATTTTTAATCATAATTTTAAATGAAAAGTTTTCTTCCTATTCAGGTTCGAATCCTCTGTTTTTACCCATACTTAATTCTTGAAGTAAGAATATGTGAGTGAGCAATCTAGTTCAATAATTCCTTGCCCTGGGATCCTGGCTTAACAAATTACTTTGTGAGATAGTTTCCTTTTCCGTATGTGGCTCATAATTGTGTGTTTGTCTTCTGATTTCAGGAAGGATTAAATAAGATACCCTCATGTAGAGTGCTAGCAAGGTGCCTTGCACACAGTAAACACTTCATACTTGATAATTATAATAGCTATTATTGTTATTATGATGTAATTCTAATACTCTGCCTCCTCTTCCAATTTAGGTAAGAGCAGTCAGCCAGTCCTGGATTGCATTTTGGTCTCTATTCCTTCGCAATTGGTGATCTTTAACCAGTTCTCAAGCTGCTCAGAGCCTCAATTTCACCATATGCCAAATGGGGATGAGTATACCTCTTCAGCTGTAAGACTCAAATGAGAACATGTGTGCAAAATCTTAGTGTCTAAAATATAGCAGAGACCCCTAAGGTGCGGTTGTATTACTGTACAAACCCTGGCAGAAGCTCAGCAAGTGTTCAACTCAGATTTCCTCAATGGCTTCCGCTCCTTGGTCATTCTCAAGACATTATAGCTACAACTGTTCCTATATTTCTCATCAAACATGATGTCCCTGTTCCCCAACCCCAAGCTTTCATTTTGTTGATGGATGTTCATAAGCTAATAGAAACTGTAGAAAATGGTACACATTCTGAAAATTACCTGTATATAATCATCTGACTTAACTCAGACCCTGAAATCAATACTATGACCTTCATAAATTTACTAGTTATGTGACATTCAGGCAAGTTACCTCTCTGGATCTATTTCCACATCTTTAAAAGGGAGGTGGTAATATTGAAAACTTATTAAGTCCCACTAACACTGGGTAGTAGAGCAGGTGCTTAACAAATAATAGCACTTTTAAAACCCATACTCCATAAAAGGTAAGTATCATTAATTTAATTTCATTTTACATATGAGAAAACAAACTCAGTGAGATTAAGTAAATAGCCAAAGGTTATGTTGTAGAAAAATCAAGATTCAAGTCCAGTCTCTCTATTGCCAAAACCCAACCTACTACACCCCATTGCTTCTCAATTAATGGAATACCTACTATGTGGTAGGCAATCTATAATCATCTCTCTTATAAATTCACAAGATTAAAGGAGCTATTGCTTATATAATGCTTGGCACAGGGTCTGACATGAAGGAAATACACACAAAAAGTGAAATGTTTTCTTCCAGAGCTGTCTTTCAAGAAACAAAAACAAACAAACAAGACATTATTCTTTTGATTGGATAACAGGAACTATAAGGCCTGTTCTTCCCCCTATCTAGTGTTGAGTGCATCTGTATGGTAATATATGTAATAACATTGTTACAAAAATATCATAGAATGTAAGCAACTGGAAGCATATTTCACATGGAAAAGGAATCCAATGGACTCATTTTCTCAATTGAGCATAAAATGACACTAAAACTTATGTCAAAGCAAAATTTCATGAACTCATGAGGACAGCCATTCTTGGTGCATCAAAGGAATCTTTGAATCCCCTGAGATTATATGCAAAATGTGTCTGTTTGATCACCAGCTCGTTTTCCTGGAAATAATATTCATAATTTTCATAAGATTCATATAGGATTCATGATCCCAAATGCTTCAGAACAACCATCATAAAATAAATTCAATTTTTCTGAAGACTGGGTGCTTTAATTGACTCCTCTCTTCGCCCCACTGATGAGGAAAGCATTCAGGATTCAACATAAGACACTTGATACTGGACAGATGAGATCAACAGCATTTTATTAGTCACTTATACTCACAGCCCAGGAGAGGTATAGAAAGCAGTATGGAGGTCCCACAAAAAACTAAAAGTAGAACTACCATCTGATCCAGCAACCTTACTTCTGCATGACAGATCTGCGCCCTCATGTTCACTGCAGCATTATTCACAATAGCCAAGGCACGGAAACAACCTAAGTGTCCATCAGTGGATGAATGGATAAAGATGTGAGATATTTATATATACACACATGTGTACATACACACAAGGGAATATTCTTCAGCCATGAGAAACAAGATCCTGCTACTTGCAACAACATGGATGGATCATACAGGCATTATCTAAGTGAGATAAATCAGAGAAAAGAAACAAGTACTATATGATGTCACTTATATGTGGAATCTAGAAAAGCTAAACTTGTAGAAGCAGAATGGTGGTTATTAGGAGCTGGGAGGTGGGAGAAATGAGGAGATATTGGTCAAAGGATACAAACCTGCAGCTAGAAGATAAGTAAGTTCTGGAGCTCTATGTGCAACATTGCAATTATAGTCAACAATACTGTATTGTATACTTCAAAGTTGCTAAGAGACTAGATATTAAATGTTGCCACTAAAAATGAAATGTTATGTGACATGAGGGAGGTGTTAGCTACCCGTATACGTGATGATCATATTGCAATATTTAAGTGTGTCAAATCAAAATGCTGTACACCTTAAACTTACACAATGTTACATGTCAGTTATATCTTAATAAAAAAAATGCTGAACTAGCCATCCACTTTTGAAATAGCCTTGTGAGATACAAGCTGTGCTGAGTTTGATCAATGTAAAGGCTTACCATGATAGTTCATTTTCATTTTCATCTAACACATTCTCTTCTGGCTCTACTTCTCTACTTGTCACTCGTTATGTATTTGAACATACCCTTTCTGTCAGAGAGATGCAACCTTGCTGGTTTTGAATATGGACAAAGGGGCCATTAGCCAAAAAATGTAGAGGCCTCTAGAAGCTGGAAAAGGCAAGGAAACAGATCCTTTCCTAGAGCCTCTGAAAAGAATGCAGCACTGGGGACACCCTAACTTTAGCACGGTGAGACCCATTTCAGATTTCTAACCTACAGAACTATAATATGTGTTGTTTAAAGCATTAAGTTTATGGTAATTTGTCACAGCAGCAATAAGAAACTAAAACAGTCAGCAAAGAATTCTATCACTTTTCCAACACCCTCCCTCCTCCAAATCCCTCTTCCCTTCCTAGATGATTCATAACCTTTTTTGAATGCTGTGTAACTTAGGTAGATAGATAAGGGAACAGCAAACATCACAGCTCCTGCTTTAATAGATTTCCTCAGTGAAGATGCAAGGACTAAAGAAGCATATTTTTAATCTTTTGCTCACTTAAAATTAACTAGAAAAATATTGTGACAGATGGAGTCCCTCATGCTGCCTTAGCATTTTGGCATGTTCCATTTAATATATATCTTATGTTCCCAAATCAGAGCATAAAATCCAATTACTGTAAGGACACTGTAGTGTTTTTGATAACTTCACTTTGGTACATTTTAACTGAAGAAGTGAGTAGTCATAGTGACCAGTTTCAGGTGAGAACCAGGAGAGCTGGAAGGTAACGTACTAGGCCATGAACCACTGTTGAGGAGTGGGTGGAGGAAAGGGTAGCGCTGTCTATACCTCAGTCCCCATGCTTGCTCAGACTTATTCCCCAGAGCACATTCTTCAAGTTTTAATAAGAATGTAAATTCTGCAACATGGTTAGTATTCCTAGGAAATACCAAATAACCAATTATTACATCATGGCAGTTACCTATTCCAATGTCATTACAGTGGCCCACATTGGAAGCAAGACTAATTATCACTTCCTTGTTAAAAACGTTTTTAAAAGCTGTCTACAAGAACTACAAAATAGTTTTCTGTTTTGATCTGAATTAGCAAATCATTAACAAGATTTGTTCAGTCAAAGTACACAATCCAAGAACGTTGGCATTACCAGAGACCTTAGAAATCATTTGTTCAAATGCCCTCATCTCCCTGGATGAGGAAATTGAGAGACTTGCTGAAGATGATCCATTAGGAAAAGGTAGCAATGGGGCTTAATCTACTACAAAGCCACAGTAATCAAGACAATTTGGCACTGGCACAAGAACAGACCCATAGATCAATGGAATAAAATAGGGAGCCCAAATATAAACCCACACATATATGGCCAATTAATACATGATAAAGGAGCCATGGATATACAATGGGGAAATGACAGCCTCTTCAACAGCTGGTGTTGGCAATACTGGACAGCTATATGTAAGAGAATGAAACTGGATTATTGTCTAGCCCCATACACAAAAGTAAACTCAAAAAGGATCAAAGAACTGAATGTGGGTCATGAAACCATAAAACTCTTAGAAAAAAACATAGGCAAAAATCTCTTGGACATAAATATGAGCGACTTCTTCATGAACATATCTCCCTGAGCAAGGGAAACAAAAGCAAAAATGAACAAGTGGGACTATATCAAACTAAAAAGCTTCTATACAGCAAAGGACACCAAAAGTAGAACAAAAAGGCATCATACAGTATGGGAGAATATATTCATAAATGACATATACAATAAGGTGTTGACATCCAAAATATATAAAGAGCTGACGCACCTCAACAAACAAAAAGCAAATAACTCTATTAAAAAATGGGCAGAGGATATGAACAGACACTCCCCCAAAGAAGAAATTCAGATGGCCAACAGGCACGTAAAAAGATGCTCCACATAGCTAATCATCATAGAAATGCAAATTAAAACCACAATGAGATATCACCTCATACCAGTTAGGATGGCCAACATCCACAAAACAAACAATAACAAAATGCTGGCAAGGATGAGGAGAAAGGGGAACCCTCCTACACTGCTGGTGGGAATGTAAATTAGTTCAGCCATTGTGGAAAGCAGTATGGAGGTTCTTCAAAAAACTCAAAATGGAAATACCATTTGACCCAGGAATCCCACTCCTAGGAGTTTACCCTAAGAATGCAGCAGCCCAGTTGGAAAAAGACAGATGCACCCCTATGTTTATCGCAGCACTATTTACAATAGCCAAGAAATGGAAGCAATCTAAGTGTCCATCAGTAGATGAATGGGTAAAGAATAGGTTGTACATATACACAATGGAATATTATTCAGCCATAAGAAGAAAACAAATCGTACCATTTGCAACAACATGGATGGAGCTAGAGGGTATTATGGTCAGTGAAATAAGCCAAGCCAAAAAAGACAAGTATCAAATGATTTCACTCATATGTGGAGTACAAGAACAAAGAAAAAAACTGAAGGAACAAAAGAGCAGCAGACTCACAGAACCCAAGAATGGACTAAGAGTTACCAAAGGGAAAGGGACTGGGGAGGGTGGGTGTGAAGGGAGGGAAAAAGGGGCATTACGATTAGCACGTATAATGTAGGGGGGTGGGACACAGGGAAGGCAGTATAACACAGAGAAGACAAGTAGTGATTCTATAGCATCTTACTACGCTGATGGAAAGTGACTGTAATGGGGTATGTGATGGGGACTTGATAATAGGGGGAGTCTAGTAACCATAATTTTGTTCATGTAATTGTACATGAATGATAGCAAAATAAAAAATAAAGAAAAGAAATGGGGCTTAAGCCTGGACACATCAATTCCTGCCTTTTCTCTCCCTGTTTAGGGAAAATGTAATCATTCTTCAGAAGTTTCCTAATAAATAGGAATGCTTACCATAATCTCATCATCTAACACAACTACAGTATTTTTATTTTCCATATTATATTCTATACACAAATTTTACATAATTGTGACTGTAATGTACAAGGGAAGTTGGGACAATGCCAATTTCAAATGAATATTCAAAAATCAATAGCTTCTTCATACAATTGTAAACAAATGAAATTACAGAAATATTAAAAGGGAAAGATGGGTGAATTGTTACATAGTGTTAGCATGAAAGGATTCTTTCTAAGCATGGCAGCCAGTAAAAAATTCATGAAGGAAAACAGCATTATATTTTATGACAAAAACTATAATTTACTTATTTTGAAGTTAAACATAAAAATAAAGCTATTCCAATAAATATAAAATTGTAAAATTGAGATTACAAATGACAATTATACCACCCTGAGCATCCAGTATATTTTGCTTTGATTTTAAGGAATCAAAAAAGCCTAATTCACAAAGATAAATAGTTACATAAATTAACGTTTCTGTTTCTTTATTTTTGCAACCTGATTTGACATTCCAAGATGCTTCTCTATTAAACTGATCCAGAAGCTAGGATAAAGAGTGGTAGTCAATTGTTTTAAAAGTGACTCATCAACAATATCTAACAATAATTCAGAGTCCCTAGTTACAAATGGTTTTCTTTGAAGAAAGTCAATGAAAAGATACCCAACCAGCCTAAATCTTCACTGTTTAACAGAAAACATTTTTCTCAAACACCTTCTAATGTTCTCAGATATTCAATGATGCCCTTTGGTAAAATTTCACATTCCTCAGTGGCTGTCCTTATCAAATAGTTCTTCAAAGTTTCCAAAGAATCTAATTCATTTATCTTGATTTTGCATATTGGATAAAATTTTACATCAGTTTCAACCCTGACACATCATTTGTAGCTATAAGCACAGTAATTGTTCAATCTTACATTGCTAAATTGTTGTTCTGCTCATTAGAAATTTCATCCCATACCACCCCCCAAAAGAAAACTACTACCTGAAGCAACCATTTCATAGTTGAGAGAGATTCATCTAATGGAGTTACTTGTCTGATGGGTAGAGTTTTGTTTTTTTGTTGGAGGAGGGTGTTGTTTATTTTTTGTGCCTAATATTAAACAGGCATTATGCTTCACTACTACAACCAATGAACTTCAGTGTAAAAAATTCCGGAATCCACTGCCCATATTATTAGAAATAACTGACAGATGTCAAATTAAAGTCAATGGCTTAATGAAAATGCAAATTACATGCCATCATTTTATATAGTTTTGAAAGGTGCTCACAACTGATTTGACAAGGAAAACACTTGTGCAAGAAATAGGAAAGAGCTGGAAGAGGTAAGGAGAGCCTCTCACCATGACTCAGGTGTGAACCTTGTGAAAAAGAGAGGGAAGAAAAGGGGATTAGGCAGGAAGAGGCTATGAATGCAGCACAGTTCTAGGAAAGTTCTGACCAGGCCTAAGAGGAGTGCTCAAGTCAAAGTCTTCCATCACGGGAATCCCGCATGGGATTGGACCTGTGGGAGTCTCCTGGACATGCTCAGTCATTGACTGAGAGCAGTGGATTTCACAGTACAGTAGTTGGAGTTACCTGTCAATTAGCTCTGTAACAGGAGATCCTGATGTCCATTTTCATGACTGCCAAATTTGGTGGCATGTAAGGACAGAGAGAGAAGAGGTCCAGATCATACAGGTCCATGTCAACCAAAGGACATTGGCTTTTACCCTCAGTGACACGGGAACCATTGGAGTGTTTTAAACAGGAGAGTTATATGATTTAAATCGACAGGAATATTGTAACTGTTAGGTTGAGAATAGATAAAGGGATGTAGGGGAAAAGCAGGGAGATGAGTCAAAGCCTGTTTAATTAATTTAAGTGAGAGACGCCAGTAACTTGGACTCAACTTTAGCAAAAGACATGGTGAGAAATGAGTGGAGCCTAGATGAGTAAAATACAGTCACTAAAATTTGCTTAAGGACATGTAATATGAGTGAGCACGAGGAGTCAAGGGTGATTAAAAGGGTTTTGAGCAACTGGGAAAATGAAGTTTCCACCAACATAGATGGAAAAGACTATGGGAGGAGCAGTTGTGAGGAGGGATTATCAAGTTTTCTTTGTGGACAGGTTAAACTGAGATGTTTAAGTAGAGATGCCCAGTTTGATATATGGGTCAGGGTGATATCCAGGCTGGAAAGAGAAATGTGGAAGTCGTGACTGTATAGATGCTACTTAACATTATGAAACTAGATGGAATCACCAAGGGAATTTAGGTAGACAAGAGAAGACCAAGAATTGGACTCTGGGACACTCAACATTAAAAGGCCAGTAAGATTAAGAAGGACCAGCAAAATATGCTGTGAAGAGCAACAAGTGAAGCTAGAAGAAATGCAGTGACTCAGAAGCCAAGACAAGAGAAAGTTTCAAGTGTGCCCAACTGCATCAGATAGTGCTGCTCTGTCAAATAAGATGAGGACTGAAAATATGACCATGGATTTTGCAACACTGGTGATCTTGACAAAAGCAATTTCAATGATGGTAAAAGCATGGATGGGATGAATTTTAAAGAAATTGTGAGGAGGAGAATTAGGAAGAGTATAAAAAATTGTTTTGAAGAGTTTTTCTTCAAATGAGAGCAAACAAATGTCCTGGTAGCTAAAGGGTGATGTGGAGTCAAATAAAGGTATCTTTTCCCATGTGCTATGAGGCAACATTCTTTAAATGGTGCCTTATATCAGGTGTCAGGAAACTTTTTTTGTAAAGAGCAAGATAGTAAATATTTTCAGCTTTGTGAGCCATATGGTCTCTGTCACGACTACTGTGCTCTGCTACTGCAGTGCACAGAATACATAAATGAATAAGCATGGTTATGTGCCAATACTACTTTATCTGCAAAATCAGACAGTGGGCCATATTTGGCTCACAAGCAGCAGTTTGCTGACCCCATCTTTATACAATAAACTCCAGTAATTATTTACGATAGTCAGTCTGCAGGTATGTAGTAAGTGCCTACAATATGACAAGCACTTTTCTGTTATGGATATAGTGGTGAAGGAGAGAGACAGAGGTTCTGCTCCCAACAGCTTCCACCCTACGTCTAGGCACATGACACAGGACCCCACGGCAAGGCACCAGCCCTCATGTCCTAAACCTCCGCCAGAACCCTGCCCGGGGCCACATCCAAATTTAGTCACAGAGCCCACTCTGAGGCTGTTTTTACCTTTGCCCAGAGTAGACTCAGAGCTCCTTTACCACTCATGTTTCCCTTTCCTAAAAGCAGCAATTCTCTATCTTCACAAAGCAGCAATTTTTACATGACAACCCTGCAACTTCCTTTGCATTCTTTAAGGAAATTATGAATATGTAGCTTTTCTCTGCTTCTTCCAGCTCCAGAGATTCTCTCTCACATTAAATGAGCACAGGCATCTCTCACTGTGTGAATGTGACAGCCCGGCTTGTCTCTTCTCGCTGACCTGCCAGACTCCTCATTTATCTCCTGTGGCAGCAGATGCAGCTGTATCTATGAATGCAGGTTCTTTGTGCACTTCTGGAGCAGTCTTCCTGAAATGACATGGTCTCTGGGAGGTCAGTCCATGTGGGCAGGGAGTAGAAAGGTGATACTCTCTCCAGAATAAGTTTAAACCGGACACTGCATGTTCCAGTGCTGGTTATCCGTGACCACTTCCCTCCCTAAATCTCCCATAATCCCCAGGTCCCCAGTTGTGTCTCCTGACATTAAATGAAGCTATGGACATGAAAGCTCTTTGAAAACAGCTGGATTCCATATAAGGTCAAGGTTAGAATGCGGAATATGGCTCTAAACTGCAAATCTTAGGGAAAATGATCTAATCTTCTACAGCTACTACAGCGGCAATAAAAAGAGCAGGCTGCACTCACACAATGGAGAGAACTTTGAAACTGAATGTCAGCTCTAATCACCATATGACCATGGGCAAGTCCCTTTCACATCTGATTCTCTACTTCTTCAGTTGCCAACATTGGGATAGAGCCATCTCCACTAAACAAGGCAACCTTTGCAAATCACAGGCTCCATATAAAGACATCGAGCAGGTGTTCATGATATCTACAAAACAATGAAGGAGAGTCTGGTGCCTTGGCTGGTTCATGTTACAGCTGCCTGCTGAATCAAGAAGTCACTACTACACTGCTCGCTCCAGAACCACTGCAGCAGTGCTCCAATTCTCACCAGTCAAAATAGATTTCTCTCACACTCCTCTCTCCCCCTTTCCTCAGGTCCAAATTCAAATCTCATGTGACTATATGTGATTGGCAGAACATAAATCACAGCTAGAACCTCAGCTGTAGGAAAGGATCCAGCCTCTGCAGTACATACTCCAAAAGAGGCTAGAATGGCTGGTAAATGAGCCAACCCAGCTTCCTATGCAATTCTATGTGGTAAGCCAAAATTGGCCATGACATTCACCCCCTGGTGTCATGCCTAAGGGTATATTACATTATATGAAAAAAGGGACTATACAGATGACCTCAAGGTAGAGAGATTCTCCTGGATTACCTGGGTGGGTGCAATGTAATGACATGAGCCCAGCAGAAGAGGAAGGAGAAAGATGCTGCAGAAAAGAAATGTAAAGAGATTTCAAGCCTGAGTGGCACTCAGTGCACCATTGCTGACTGGAAGATGGAAGAGACCATGTGGAAACAGTAAGATGAAACAGAACTCATGCCAAATGAATGGGCTTTGAGGATGATTCCCCACCCGCGGGTCTCAAGATAAAAGCTCAGGCCAGCCACCATCTTGACTTTGCCCTTCTGATACCCTGACCATAATGCCTAGTTGAAACTACCTAGACATTTGAGCCTATAGGAGTGTGAGAATAATAAATGGATATTGTTTTAATTTGCTAAATTTGTTAAAATCTGTTGTGGCAACAATAGAAAATGGATGCAGTCTCCGTCCCATTACTGAGTTCTACCCCTTAGTATCACTTCCTACTCTTCTTTCTTCCTCACCCCCACACAACAAATTCAGCATCAGATCCTCTTAATGCTCCCTGGGGAATAGGTTACAGATTCAGTCTTTCCTATACCCATTCTTACTGCCCTGAGTCAAAAATCTTTCTTTGGAGGTATTACAACAGCCCCTTAATTGCTTACTCACCACCTGTCCGTCCCAAAACTTGTCAAACTGCTCTACATCCATCAGTTATCCTAATAAAGTATTGATGTTGCACATTTCTGCATTATTTATTTATATATTTACAACAAGAAAAATTTACAACTTAAAAAAATAAGATCACATTACTACTCTGTCAGGAAGAGAAAAACAAAACAAAAACCTGTTCATGTATTCACTCTGCAAACATTTTTTGAGTGTCTATTAAGTGTTAGTATCTAGAAACACAATGAGTCGTAGAAACTGGTCAGATATTCACTAAACCCATTTCCCCTATTCCTGAGCACACAGACTACATTTCCCATCCTCCCTTGCAATCAGGTGTGGCTAATGACTGAATTCTAATTAGTGGAATGTGAACCCTCAAATCTGTCTTCCCACAAGCCATTTCCCTTGCTCTTTCCCTGCCTGGCAGATTGATACCTAACGGCACAGTAACACAGTAGCCCATGTGTTAAATACTACAGAGCATCAAGAAGGAAGGAATTTGGGTTCTTAAACCAGCACTTGGGGTACAGTCACCCCTTAACAATGACTACAAGTTTGGATTGTGTGTGAGCAAAAAAAAATTTTTTAGCATATTGTGCTTGGACCAGTTAACATCTTGGTGTTTATTTGTTATAGCAGCTAATGTTGTAGTGTCAGTTCTCATGAAACTTAAAATTCTAACCTTCTTAAATTAATATACACGGCCTTTAACAATCTTGCCCAACCTACCTTTCCAGTTTTATCTCTTACCATCCTCATTAGGCACTCTATATTTTTTCCTTTGAGGTAGCATATATCTTCCTACCTCATCTGACACAATAGGCCCTTTTCCAAGTCCATGCATTTGGACATATCGTTCTAATCCCCTAAGAAAACTTCCTTACCTTCTTATCCTGAATTACTCTTACTCATCATTCAAAATCTGGTTCAGACATATCTTCACTTCCCCAGGCAAAGTTACTGTGTCCTATCATATATATCTTTGTAACAGCTCAAACATGTTGTATTGTAATTTGTGGTATATATTAGATGTAGTGATCATCTTGGCACAATGTTTGCTTTTTCACTGAATATCCAGTGGGTGGAATATATTAGGTTGTCAATAAATTTTTGTTGATTGATTGAATATGTAAGTCATCATGTATGATATATGCCATTAACAACCATGCCTCATATAACCAACTTATTTTATATATTATATTAAATGCATAATGGAATATCTAGTACTCTGATTCTCTGTCCCTCCAACCATGCAACCTAAATATATTTAATCTCCATGTGTCAGTTCGACTCTGCCCCTGAGTAGGGGACAAATCCTTATCTGAGGCATGGAGGTCCTAGAGTGCTTGTTCACTCAGTTGCTGGTTCCACTGTGACCTTGATGCCCCAAACTCTTATTACCTGAGCTATTCGCCTCAAAACCATGTCTCCCAAAGACTAGGCATCCTGGCTTTAACCTTGAACCTTAATAGGCAAAATGTCTGCCTTCTACCCTAGTCTTCTTGTAAATATCTCTGCTATTTGCCATACCTCTCCAGCTGCAAACTGGACTTCTACCAATTGCTGGCCACATTCATTCTTTGGATAGATAATACATATAAAATCTTCCATTTGGTTCCTGCCAAATAACACTACTGTCCCATCTGTCCTTTCCCACTTGGAATGATCTTCCATATTTAATATCTGTTTTCTAGATGTCTACAGGTACAAACATGTAATATATAAATGAGGCAGGCACATTATGAAGCAATAGAATTGGCGGGAGTTGGATTCAGTCATACCACTGTTTGACTATTAATTGGATTTGACTAGTTTGCCCCATATAACGAATAGATGATTAGTGATCCATAATGTTCTTCAAGGTAGTCTGCTCTCGAATAGTATTAATATTTCTAATAGTGTATTTTTCTATTTTATTTTCATATGAATTAGTATTTGTATTATCATACTTACCATTAGCAGATTTTCAAAATACAATTCTTCTTTGGTGTGTGTATTATGAAAAGTGGTAATTCACAGCTCCTAATTCTCAATAAATACTTGATGAAGAAACAAATGATAGAATGAATGAACAAGTAAGAGGAAATGTGGCCAATGTTCCACTGAGTCTTTTAACTTCCAAGAGGAGTCTTCTGGCCTCTTGGTAGCCTCTAAGCAATAGAAACACTATCATTTATTATAAAATATTTGTATTTCTTATCCTCAAGTGACATTTAAAACACACATACACACTCCTTAGGCACAAGATGTGTGGATACATGAATGAGAAGTTCCTATCTACTGCTTGTTCTGTTCACTGGAAGGTTTTTAGATGTTAGCACTGGTCTGTGAACCAATTAATAGGAAGTTCTAGAATACTAAGCCTGGAGGCCTGAAAAGTTCATTCATGAACTATAAACATGAATAGAATAAATACTCTGTGCCCAACCTGACCTCTGTCCTGGTCCACAGCCTAGTGAACATGAAACTGGACTGACAGAAGGACCATAATAGAGACAGATCCAGAGAGAAAAGGGAGATTAGACAAACCTTCATGAAACCCTGGAGGGGAAAATGAGCTATACAGGATCTTAGATCCTGAGGGCAAAGGAAAATGCATCAAAGGGATCCCCATGCCCAAAAGATATCTTAGTAGAAATGATGGATTTTAAAGTCTCTGAAATATTTTAATATAAAATTGCTATGAGCCTCAAATGAATAAACACCACAGAATCAGATATGAAGAACTAGTAAGCATCTTAGAGATTACATAAACTCGCAACCCTTCCTGCCCTGACCTCTACAAGCACTCCAAACCCTTCACCTCACTCTGCTGTTTTCTCTTTTCCACTGCATTTAATAGCTTCTCACACAATATTCTGTTTATTGTTTGCCCTCCCACCTGCAACTAGAATGGAGACTCCATGAGGACAGTGATCTTTGCCTGTCTCGTTCACTTCTCTAGCCCAAGCACCTACCACAGTACCTGACACATAGCAACAACCCAACAAATATTTGTTGAATGACTCAAACTCAAGTAACAGCCCTCTCCATTTACAATTGAGGAAACTAAGTTTCCAACAAGTTCAGTGCCTTTCTTGAAGTCACACAGCTTGTGTCAGCAGCAGAGGTATGACTAGAATCCAAGTCTAGTCCACTTGAACACTACAGTTGTAAATAAAGGAATGAAAATCAGTTTACACCTTCTGTCCCCTCCCACCTCCCCCTCCCTCACACTTTCCCTTTGCCCGGTGACAGAACTCAAAGGCTTCCTACCTCCTCAAAAGCCCCTATACATCATGAAGGCTTGGGTAGTGCTACCATGCATCAAACAAGAAAAAAAGCATTCCTATAGTTCAAAAAGGAAAGCTGCCTAAGTGGGGTAAGTGACATTTTCAGAATGCTGTACCCTCTCCCTTTGAAGTCCCCCAAGTTGCATATCATTATGGAAGTGGCCTTATCCAGCTGCAGTCAGTTGCTATCATGGATCAGGTAGCAAAACAAAACAACTTGTTGGCTGGGCAACTTTCTAAATGCATTTGCACGTTTTGCCACGCTGCACTCAGATCCCCTAAAGAAGGTGAAGAACAAGAGAGTTTGACATATTTTGCTAATGATTTAAAGAAACATTCTGTAAATCACAGAGCTGGGAACATCCCTTAATCTAATTGTCAACAAGGATAATATCACAAATTCTCTTTGATAAACCAATTTCCTGACACTTCCTGGTATAATTAGCTCTGGGTCTTCTATCAGGGTTAACTTTCTAATTGTAGCAATTCTAAGTACATCAAAATGCATTCACACCTGGGGTTTACTGTCTTACCTGAGATGCTTTTGCATCTGTTATATAGAAATAAAGCCACATATTTCCTGCACACATTAGCCAAAGAGGAAGTGATATTTTTAGAACAGAAGCAATAGAAATAATTCAGCTCAAATTTCTCCCTTTGCATCTGAGTTAGCAGTATAATATCTGGGCACAAGAAGGAATCATATCTGCAGAAATACTGCTATATGTGTGCTTTGGGGTGGGAGCAGGGGCTGTTGGGGAACTGGGAAAAGAGAAAAGACAGACAAGAGAAGCACTAGGAAACCAAAAAGTAGGGCATAGTCAAAAACCTTACTGAGGACCTCAAACCAGAAGCTGGCTCCAGCATGTGCATGATATCAGCATGTGTTTTTAACGACACAAGGTGACGGAAAACACCCACACTTGAAACTGCACTGGTGAGTTGCCTGCTAGAGAGTAAGGGCAGAACAAATTCTATTCCAGCATGGAGACACAATCTTAGGGAAACCTTTAAAAATTATGCCAGTTCCCCTTTGAGAATGGGATGAGAAGGGGGTTTTCCTCTTTGTTGATGTGCCTGGGCGGGTGGGTTAGGCCTGACCACAGACAGACTGTCCAAGATAACAGCACTGTCAAACCATGTCTCTCGGGATTTTCATCATAAAAGGTGTGTGTGTAGCTTCATGAGTGGCCTGAGAAAGCCCCCTCTGCAACCTTGGCAATGGTAGCTTTTTTCTTCCCTCAGGATTCATAGGCCCTATTCATCCTCTGGGCCAAAACAGTATTCCAAACCCAAAATCATCACTCACCTGTGTATGGTACCTTACATCTGGAAAATTTTCACATATACCATTACTCCACTTGATCATAAAAATCATCTTCAAAATATCCAAAATCTGACCACTTCTTACCACCTCCGCTGCTGCTATGTGGTCTAGGTTGCCATCCTATCTTACTTGGATTATTGAAATTGTCTTTCCCAACTTCCACCCTTGTTCCTATCACCCATTCCCAAAACCATAGCCCCAGTGATCTTTTTTTTTTTACACTTTATTTTATTTTAGTATCATTAACCTACAATTACATGAGCAATATTGTGATGATTAAACTACCCCCTTCATCAGGTCCCCCCCACCAGTGATCTTTTTTTAAAACTTAGACTACGTCACTCTTCTATTCCAAACTCTCCAGCAGCTTCCTATTTCATTCTGACCTACGAAGCCCTACATGATCTAGCAACCCCCTGCATTACTCCTTCACTTCATTTCCTATTCCTCTACCTCTCATGCACTTCACAAACAATGGCTTCCTTGCTTCTCCTTGATCATGAAAAGTATGTTCCTACTTTTAAGGGTTTGTTCTAGTTGTTTGTGGTAATAATTATCAATTTTCTTTCTGTGTGAGAAATTCCACAATCTCTTCCTTCAGTGACTCACTAGAAAGAATCACAAGTCAATAGCAGATTATACTCATGACTAAGATTTATCATGGCAGGAGTAATACAGAGCAAAGACAGCAGGAAAAAGATATGCATTGACAGAGTCCAGAGAGGTCCAAAATAGACTTGTGATGTCCTTCCTCATCCAAGGCCCCACAGGATGGGTTTTTACTTTGGCAGGAAACTACAAGGACAAGCGTGGAATGTCTCTGTCACAGAAATCTGAGTCTCAGGACCTGAGGCCTTTATAGGAGGTTGGTCATGTAAACACATCTTGCTAGTGATGAGCCATGGCAACTGAGACTCAGGACCAAAACAATGAAACCAGGTGCACATCATCAATCTTGATGTTTGTGAAAAGTAATCCTGAAAAGCTACTCTAATATGATTTCTCCCAAGTGTAGGCAACAAAATAATCCATCAGTGATAGAAGAACATTCTGAGGGCTACATTCCCAGGGGTTGGCCAAGAGTAAATCCAACACACTTGAAAACATGCAAGAAGTGAGCAACCACACCTGCTGTGTTCATTCTTTCTTCATACTCCTTAATCTTGCCATGCTTCCCAGTAGTGGATAAATTTCCCTGTCCTTGATAAGCTAAATATATCTAATTAAGTCCAGAGATAGGAAAGTATTTAAAAGAATTATGGGAGTGGCTACTGGCTACATAAGAGAAAAACATGTATGTTTGTTGCTGCAGCAGAAACAGACTAATAGATCAATCCTTCTACCCAAAATGATCTTCCCTCATATATGTCTTACCTTATTCCCTCATCTCCTTTAAGTCTTTACTCAAATCTCATATTCTCCATAAGCCCTACACTGATCACCCTGTTTAATATTGTGATCAGCCCCCAAACACCCCCTACAAGTTTCTGGTTACTTTTAACCTGCTCTATTTTTTCCTTAACACTTATTGTCTTGCCAATGGGTTTCAGCCCCGGACAAGGTCACTATGGATTTAATGTGACCAAAGAAATGACAGTAGAACGTTCTTGGGGTGAAAGGGTTATACCCAACTTTATTTCCACGGTGGCAGGTCAATCACTAAAATCCCATGCACTCAGAGCAAGTCTGCATGCAGCAAGCCGGTCTCTGCCTCTGGGACTCTCGGCCCCTGCAGCAGTCCTCTGGGCCTCTCTGCCTGCACAGTCGTCCCACACAGCCGTCCTCTGGGCCTCTCTGCACAGTCATCCCGCAGAGCCGTCCTCTGGGCCTCTGTCCTCGGCACTGCCACCACTCCAGCCTCTGCTCTGCTCTCCTGCAGCCTTGCAGCCATGCCACCGTGTTGCCCAGACCACTGGGCAGAGCTCTTTATATAGAGTTACTAGCAGTGTATTGCCCTCATGTGTGTAGTGAGCTAGCCAACCAGGGCCAGGTGAGAATCCTGGACACAGGAACTTTAATTTTATCCACACTTATCACCTCCTAATATGCCATTGATTTCCTCATTCATTATGTGTCCTCCCCCCACCACTTCCTCCCTGCCACTACCACCCTGCCTAGAATGTAAGCTCTAAGAAGGGAGGAATATTTCTCTGCTTTGTTCACTAGCCTAGGCAAATAACCTAGAATAGTGCCTAGGACATACTGGATACTCAATAAATATTTAGTATTTATTGAACAAGGTAGATAGATATAGCATGCCAGAGATTATCATCCCTATTTTTTTAGGTAAGGAAATTGAGGCACAGAGAGGTTAAGTGACTTAGGTAAGTCATTTATTAAATGCATAGAGCTGAGTCTAAAACCACTTAGTAGAATGACTTAATAAGCTGTGACCACAGAAAGGACAAATCCAATTATACACAATTAAATTGGTTATAATTTTAAGATCTAAGGGAATTATATGATTCTCTAACCATCAAATATTATAAAATTCCATTGAGCTCAAAGACCTTTAAAATTAAATGGAAAAGACATTTACATTTTAGGATAACTCAAACATCCTTATTACTAGAAGGAAAATGCATGATGTGATAATAACATACTATAAGCCAGGGGCTATTCAAAGAGTTATATATATCAACACATTTAATTCTCACAACAAACCTATCAGGTAGTTTTTGGTATTAGCCACGTTCTATAGATTATCAACTGAGACACAGAGAGTTTAAGCTCCTTGTCCAAGATCACACAGCTAATAAGTGGCAGAGTGGGGATTTGAACCTAGGCAGTCTGACTCCAGAGCCCATGCTTGGGCACTAAGCATCATAACATATCTTAAACAGCACAGAATTATAAGTGATCAGCTTGGGTGAGCAGCAATGAGCTTCTTAGAGAAACAAAAAAGTAAGTGAGTTATCAGACCAACTCCTTTTTAAGTAGAGTCATTTGAGATACAGTATCTATATAAAAAGAACTCAGAATGACAGCAAGAGTAAGCCAGAGACCTGCAGCTCGAGACCTCATACATGGCCAGCATCTCTGGTGGTAAGTAACCACAGGAATTTAGAATGGTAACTCTTTTTTAGTAAGTACACTTCTTTTAAATGTAGGAAGATTCAGAATAGATAAAGGTTTGAGACAATCAAACTATATTGTTATGTTGTTGTACATACTTGGTATCTATGTACTTGGTATTTTATGAGAATTTCGTGTTTTAGAGTAACAGTCTTGTAACTCCAATTAAAATATGGAACTTAATAACTGGTTATACTTATGTTTTCAAGTAGAATTTTACTGCATTCTTGAATACTTTTGGAACATCTAAGAACTTTTGGTTCACTATATATTCAATTTATTATAATCGTCTAATACTCTAGAGGCTTTGTTTATCAGACAATTGAGAGACTTAAGAAAGGAAAATGAATACTATATATAACGTGTATAAATGCAGTTTAAAATATTTGAAGGTGTTTAACCAAGTTGGTAAATGATACTCTACATTATTTAAAAGCCCTTTGAAAGAAAGTTAAAATATATTAAATTTCTAAAGGGAGTAATATGATTTATATGCAGGACTCAAAGGCAAAGAAAAAACTAGGTTTGGGGATTTATATGTTTCATAAATTGAATATCAATATTTAAAACACAAAGAAAACTTCTCAATAGTCTCCCTCAAGAAGACCAAAAATTCACTTCCAAAACACCTAGGCTCTGTTAGCTGTGTACAATGTCCTCAAGCCATCACCATTGTAGCTCCCGGGGGAAAGGTGTTCCTGGCCTGGGGTGAATCCCACAAGACACTGGTGAAACCAAAAGAAGCCAAAGGACAGGGTAGGTTGGGAGAAACCACTTTTATTGCTAACAGCATTTTTTAATTCACTGGCCAGGCTCTGGACCACCCATCTCCCCCAGCCACAGCTCATGCTTTGCTTCCACTAGAGAGATACTTCCTGCCTGCCCCTTCCCGGAGTAACTCCATTGGCATGTCCTTGGTGACTGGCAGACACCAGACCAATTACATACCAACAATGGAGGGAAGGAGAGAATGGCCATTTTCTTTCCACCCCTTGCCCAGAAGGCTGTAGGACACTGCAGTGGTAAACATCTATTGATATGCAAATAAGCTAAGGCCAGGCAAGAGTTTCTGGAAATTCTTCCAACTACTCACAACCATGTTCCCAGATATTACACATTACAGCTGTATATTTTCTATGACATAAGGAAGGAAAACTTTCTTCACTCCTCAAGCTATTTCCTTACAAAATTAAAATGGATAGATTTCTCTCCCATCAGAAAAACTGGTTTTAACTAGTCTGTTCTTCAGTACCAGGTCACACTGAGCAGATCGACCATGAGGAGCAAGGTGGAATTTTTAGGAAAACCTGAGGTTTCAAGCAACTTCCATGAAATCCAAGAACATTCAAGAATAAGAGAGTATATTTATGTTTTCCTGTGCTTCCTTTTTTTAAACCAAGTCTACTCTGCCAATAAATTACGTTCACTGTTTAGTTAAATAAAAGATTTGCAAATGCTGGAACATAGCCCACTTTTGTAGCACATTTTTCCTCTGGGGATGAAGATATTCATAAGTGCTCCCTGGTTCTGGTAATTCATATCTTCCACAATCAACACTTTCAACCTCAGTATTGATTTGCTTGAATATTTGGATTTTTTTTAATGTCACAACCTCAGGAGGGAGGTTTGTGGCAGAGAAATCTACTTCCATTAAAACTCTAGGGGTCAATTCATTAAAATAATTTTCTTTTAGATAGCTGTTGAAGTGAAGGAAAAGTTTTTCTGAGTCCTTTCTAATTGAATCATAAATCTGAAGACCAACCTTCTAAAAGCCATGAGTGATGTTCCCTATGTAAAGAATATGCCATTCTTCAACCATGAACTTTATAAATCAGAATATCCCCCAGGTAGCTGATGTATAATGAATGTGGAAGGTTAAGTTCAGGAAGGTACAACTGTGTTGCCCACATCATAAGATAAATTTATTTGTGAATCCATATGTAACAGTACAGAATTTGATATTTAATAGAATTTGTAACTCAATTTGAAGCCAAACATGTATGTTTGGTGTGAGGTGATATTCAACAACTAAAGAAAACAAAGATGTGGCTGGGGAAGACTGGACCACAGACTCAGTCATTAACTCCTCTTGAGCAAGTCATTCACCTTTCCAAGTCTCAGATTCTTCACCTAGCAAAAGGGTATAGGGAATTCTGACCTGCCTCTCTCCCAAAGTTATTATGAAAATCATAGGTTCTCTTTTCACTTTATAAATCAAATAAGTTATGGCTCTCCCTTTTCCATTATATATTGTGCAAAATTGATGGAGTTGTTCATACAAAACCAAAGCAGGGTAACTGGCCAAATGCATGATGTGATACACACATCATTAATTTTCCATTGATAATGTTTGAATATTTCAGGAACTTATTGGCCCTCATGTAAGTTCCTGCAGTGATTCTGGTTTTGAGGAACATTAAGCCATTATGATGGATGAAATCTTCCATTGACTAATCTGTTATTAGATCACAGGATGACAACATGATGAAAAATAGTAGATTACATGCTAGATTCCATTATCACTTTCTTGAACAATAAAAATGGCTCTTCTCAGTTTTCAATTATCTCTATTTTTATCTCACCAGTCTTTTTTTAAAGCTATTCTTCCTAATTGCTCTGTATATGAGAAAGGCGTCAATAACATTCAGATATGATATAGCCCATAATTTTGCAGATTCAAAAAGATTTGCTAGTACGCAAAATTAATTACACAGAGTTTATAAAAGGGTCTCAGTCTTCATTAAAGGCACAACTATTATTATTTCCCCTGTTACTTTCTAATTGCACTCTTTATTATTGTTGACAAATTCAGAAGCTTAAGACTCAATTATGGAGACTGTTTATTGACTGTAATTCTGCCCCTATTAACTGTTCCTATTATAAAGAATAAGCAAAACTGCCAGATTCTATCTCTAATTCATGAGGAATTGTTCTCTTGATGAATTAGAACTTGAACTATCTGATTAATGGCCTCTTGGAAATACATTCTCTTAAAATGATTTTCAGGTCATGAACTGGCAATCTTCCTGTATTCTGAGTTACAACTGATGTAATTCTTCTGTCACTGTGATTGAATTCAAGGTCGGTTATGACTTTTTACATATACTGTAAGATGTTCTGTTGGCAAAAAAAATCAGAATCAATAAAAATTGGTTTACACTGTATATCCTTAAGTCATCACCTCTGATGTGTGAAAAATTACTGTGAATTGAGTGAAAAATATAAAAGAATAGTAAGAGGTAGAGTTCAAAAGTCTGACTTTGCTGTGTGCTGGGGTCCTAGCACCTGAGACTTATACTCGTTTTCTCATCCCACCTTTACCATGAACTTCCACTTGGACATCCTAACCTGGCTTTCTTCATGTACTAAATTAAAATTTGGGATTAAGTGATCACAAAGGCCCCTCCAGCTCTATAATTTTCTGGTTCCATACATTTTAGTAAAAACAAAGGTGGTACTGCTACAAGAAACTGTTCTTTATCCTTTTCATTCCAAGTTTCCAATTTGTGGTTTCTACCTAGAACAAATCTATGTCTTGCAGTCAATATTTCTTCTTTAATAATTTTCCATTTTCCCCCAAAGTCATCAAAAGATTTTTATCACATGTTCTAGAAGAATGAACTCAATTAACAGTCAAAAAACAGGAACCATATTAAACTAAAGGCCCCCACAAGTGCATTACATTCTTCTGGCTGTATCTTCCCAAATTATTAATACTGGCATATGTAAATCACATAGACACGTCTTTAGAAGAGAGAATTTATCTTTCTCACCTCACATGACATAGAAAATGGAGGAAGTTATTTAGATCATTCAAGTTCCCTTATACACATACACACATCTCTTGCTCCAATTATCCAGATATTTCAAAAGAGAATGTTAGCAGAACAAACTCAAAGTTATGTTTACACAGAATGCTGTGAGAGGATCCAAATACTTGGGTAGGAATAGGACTAAACTTCAAAGTCTCAGACAGCTCCAGAGTAGTGGGCAGTACAGTGGATAAGGACCCAGAATTCAAGCTCAAGTCCAACATCTGCCCATTAGTAGGTATGCAAAGCTCTTCACCACTATGAGTCTGAGTTTATAAAAAGAGGATGATAATTCTGTCACCCTTACAGAATCACCTCAAGGACTGAATGAAATAAATGTCTTTGAGAACACTATGGGCTATAAAAGTGTTACACAGTATGGTTCCAACTGTGCCAGTCTAAGAGCCTATGAAAAATCCTTTGCTTCTTGACTGTAGGAACAGCTAGACTTCCCTATCCTTAATGGTGAGCAATGTGGTGAGGGGGGAAACTCTACACTCAATGGAGAAGACCTGGAGTCTATGCCCACATGTTTCCTGACTATGTTTCCTTAGATCTCCTAAATCTGAAGCCAGAAGTCTGGTAGAACTCCCATCAACTTCTCCCTTAACCACTAAGAGAAATCCAGAACCAGATAGCAATAACTGGAAACCTAGCTAGAAAAAACTTACAGAATGACTAAAGTAAATTCTAGGCTGTCATATTATGTTTAAAGGCCTATGAATCAGATCTATGGGATGATGAGTATAAGTGAGTAATCTTTTTAGATATGCTTAGAGGCTGATGGAACAGGAATCAATCTTAAGAGTTAGATCAGCAGAAGCATAAGGGAGGATGACTGAGTTTGACAAGATGAAATTCTCTTTCTGGGAGAGAAAATGCTGATAGGGTTTTTGAATTTCATTCAAAATATGTAAAATATGACTTAGTAACCTCTTTTAACTATATAAGTAATTGCAGACTGAAGTCCATTATTTTCTATTGTAATGGTTTTACAACAGATGTTGCCTCCTTAAGATCATATGTGATGGGGCTGACTCACTTGACATTTTAGTAATATTCATGCTGCCACCTTGTATGTGTATAACAATGTACAGTTTATATGTATTTCTTCAGCCCCACTATAATCCTACTGGGGAAAACATTATTACCCATATTTTATAAATAAGGAAACAAGAGGTTCAAAGAAAGTTTCCCAACATCTTAAAACCTAAGGAATTCACAGATCAAGGACTCCAAGCCTGGTCTTCTGGGTACATAGCGCACAGAACAGAGTCACTATCCAAAAAGTTAAGTAAGCTGCTCTCAGCATTTCTACTGGCAGGATTAATAAAAATAACCCTGCTTATTTATCAAAATTATAATGTTTTCTCTGTTAGTGTATGCTGACTTCACAAATCAGGATTACTTCACTTGAGAGGCTCTGTGATGTTCTGGAAAGAGAGCAGAATGTAGAATAAGGCACATTGGCCTTGAGATTGGCCTGTGCCTCTTTTGATCTGTACAATCATAGACATCCAAAAGGTAACTTCGTTCTCTAGGCTTCAGTTGCCTACAAAGCCTGTAATGAATAATCAATCCCATTTTACAGATGAAGAAACAAACTCAAAGAGATTATTTCCTCAAGTTCATACAACAAATAACTAGGAGAGGTGGGACATAAAAGCAAGTCATTTGAATTCATTCATTCATTTATTGAACAAATAGTTATTAAATGTCTTTATTAGATGGAATTCTCGAAAGACAAAGACAAAAGTTCCTCACATAGCTTACAGTCGGGTGGGAAGAGACATAATGATTAACAGGCAATTATAATGGAGTGTGACAAGTGACATGATCACGGTGCTACCAAAGCACATGGGAGGCCTTCCCAGAAAACATGACATATAAACTGAGGTGTGAAGAGTAAGTAGGAATTTTCCAGGCAAAGTGAGAAAGGGGAGGGGGGATCTTCCTAACAGAGGATATACTTACCTTACATAAAAGCCTCAACATACTGTCCCCATGCACACCCATGTCTATTAGCATTGCATCTTCTGGCCTTTAAGCTTAAACAAGTAGTCTTAGTCACAGTTTTATATGGCAACCAGGGTATTCCCATGAGCCCATGACTTGTAAAAATGACTAAATTTGTATAGCACACAGATTATCAGTTGCTGACTTTAAATGCTATGTATTCTCTTATTTAAATATTGCTGTTTAGGGAATAAGGATAGCAGCTGAGTATCACTTTTTAAATGAATACCACATTTAAAAAATCACCAATGAAGTTTATTTTTTACATCAAAGCAGACCATGACACAAACATTCAGAGAGTTCATACCAAGAGGGAGCATCTGCTAACATCCTCAACAGGAAAGGCAATTGACTACTGCTAGTCAAGACCACCAGAGCTATTTTATACTATACACGATGCCATATATAAAGGTATCTGAATAAGGCAAGATAGAACAATGATTTCCATTTTTCACATGAACACATTTCTCTGCTTTAGACACTTTCCCATCAGATCCAAGACAAAGAATAAATTAACTAAAATACTTTTCGAAAGGTGTAATGCATCATTCTAGTAGATGCCTTTTCTCACTGTAATAAGATTATCCCATTTTTAGATGGTGCATATGCCCTAAAAGTTCTTCAGTATATCTGAGTTATAAGCTTTTTTTTTACTTCCCATGTAAATGACTTAATTGAAAAATGAATTTTATATTCCACAGTACCAACAAATGAAACAAAATAGGTGCAAAGCAGCACTGAATATTCAACCTAACTTCTTGAAATTGTTGATAAAAATGTCCTTTTCCATGACAGAACCCTTTAATAGGCTATATTTGACTTTAGAGCATGTACAATCTGCACCGAATATTGAACATATGTTTAATCTGAGACCAACTAGAAAGTCACCAAAGCCACTCCTCTGTGTCTCTGCTTGTACTGAAAAGAAAATGGATTCTCCTTTTTTGATATTAATTGATCTTTCCTAGATTCTTTCTTATGTCTTTCCTGGGTATTAATGTGAACAGGCCAACAGTGCAATCCAACATTTACCAAGTGCCGAAACAATCTCTGTCCTAATTCTAAAATTAGAAAAAACAAACAAACATCTCAAGTCTACACAATGCTGATTAAAATATTCATATTTTTTCATCCTCTAATTCAGGGAAAAAACAGTGACCCTTGTTATGGAATTGTATAGACCTAAACTAAAGAAACATGCCTCATTGGACTCCAGACTGAGGTACAGCAAAGAAATAGGACAAGAGTCATGCCATTGTAAAACCTATTTAGCCTGCAAAAAAGGCCCAGCTTATTCTTTATCTATATGCTGTCCTTTCTCTTCTTCCAGTCACCTTATTCAATTAAGTAACTTTGTAACCAGGGTGACAGATACACCTCCAGAGTGTAAATGAACCTACATGGGTAAAGAATGCTGAGATCCAGACCAACACCATCACCTAAATAACCCTATTCTTAAGACAAAACTTCAAAAGAACTATGAATCACCTGTTTACAGCATGCTTTATGTTGACCCCTACCCAAAAGGCCCTGTAAAACCCCAAACCTTAAACCCTTAAGTGCACCTCCTGAATGTGTACTGTAGTATATCAAATAAACTTTCCTGTTCCATAAACCAATTGCACTTGTCTCTGTACTCCTTTCCATGATAAAGACAAGTATTCTCCAACCTCCACCTCTGGTGGTAAATGTCTTTGTAACTTTGCTATTTCATTCAGCTTTCTAGTTTTAACAGAATCCTTTTCTCTCTCCCTGTTTTATTTCAGACCAGTAGGAAAGCAGAAGTTCTCAGAACATAAACTCACTCCATCCAGTGCTCAGCGGCTCCCCCAAATCCTGGGGTGGTAGGGATATCGTTCCCATGCTACAGTAACCATGCATGAGAGGATGATGCTTAGAATACGTTGAAAGAAAGTTGAGATGTGGGATTGATTTGAGATTCCGTTAGGAAGTAGAAGTGAGAAGCCAAAATCTACTTGACTGATGTAACAGAGGAAAATACTTTGTTAGTCTTACTGATTAGTAGCTCCAGTCCACATACTTTCAGCCTCGCAATTAGCAGGTATTCACAAAATATTTATTGAGTTAAATTTCTTGAACATCAGAGCACTGACCATGGGATCTATCCTGGCATCAACACCATATGGTAGTGAAAGAAGTAGCAGCAGGCCTTACTCACAAATCTAGACATAATATTTTAGCAAAAGGTGGTGGGCAGAGAAGGCAGGAAAAATCTTTTCTTCCTGTTGCAAGGTGCTGAAGTGAAAAGAGGGGCCTCTCCAGAAGACCTCTGCCTAATCATGTCTATCAAATAATATGCTATAGACTTCCGGGAAGATGGCGGTGTGAGCAGGGTGGCAGAAATCTCCTCCCAAAATTATATATATCTACGAAAATACAGCAAATACAACTATTCCTAAAAGAGAGGCCAGAATACACAGGAAGGCGCACAGCATGCAGCTACACCCGAGAGGACTAGGCACGCCACGAGGTGGGTAAGATACGGAGCTGTGACCCAGGGGGACCCGAGCACTCCGCCACCCCAGCGCACCAGTGGGAGGAGAGGATTCAGAGCCAAGAGAGAGTGGAAGTGCACCCCGCGAAATAACCAGCCCCGGTGATATGCGAGGGGAGCGCTGACACACATCGCACGGTTTAGCGGAGACTGGAGAGACAGAGAGGCAGGACCTGAGCAGGGAACATGCCAGGGTGCTTGCAGCTGGCTCCAGGGAAGGAAAAAAAAAGAAGAAAAGCACGCACTTTTATCAGCAGTCTTAAAGAGACAGGAGCCCAGCGGAGGAGCCAGATCGCCCTGGCACACTCAGCCCAGCAGGCTGGGGGTCCTGGGGAATTTCAGACCCCTTAGCTGGTGACTGGGAAAGGGGGGCCACACTTAGAATTCCCACAGAGCTCAAAAGCCCCTCATTCTTTCCCACTACGGCCAGAGCTATAAAGGGACCTGCGGAATGGTGCAGCCACGGTTGCGGAATAGTGGAGCAACAGTGCCACCTACAGCATACCCACAGAATCCACTAGTGGTGGGTGTTTTTTTTTGTTTGTTTTTTGTTTTTTGTTTTTTGTTTTTTCTTCTCTTTCTTTCTTTTTTTTCTTCTTTTTTTTTTCCTTTTTAAAATCATAAAGACCCCAGCTGACATATGTGGCAACTACCAGCAACCACTTCTATAGCCGTGAAAAGACAGAGGAATATGGTCCAGACTAAAATCAACCACCAGACAACATCACAGAGGGAGCCTGAGGGATAGACATGCACAGTCTTCCTCAAAAAGAATTCAGAATAAAAGTCATAACCATGCTGATGGATCTACAGAGAAATGTGCAAGAGCTGAGGGAGGAAGTGAGGGAAGTGAGGAAAGACAATGCAGAAATAAGACAAGTGATTGATGGGCTTAATAGCAGACTGGATGAGATGCAAGAGACTGTTAACAGAATAGAAATCAGAGAACAGGAACACAGAGAAGCTGAGGCAGAGAGAGATAAAAGGATCTCTAGGAATGAAAGAATATTAAGAGAACTGGGTGACCAATCCAAACGGAACAATATTCGCATTATAGGAGTACCAGAGGAAGAAGAGAGAGAAAAACGGATAGAAAGTGTCTTTGAAGAAATAATTGCTGAAAACTTTCACAGGCTGGGGAAGGAAATAGTCCTGCAGTCCATGGAAGCCCACAGATCTCCCAACACAAGGGACCCAAGGAAGACAACACCAAGACACATAATAATTAAGATGGCAAAGATCAAATATAAAGAAAGAGTATTAAAGGCAGTTAGAGAGAGAAAAAAGATCACCTACAAAGGAAAATCCATCAGTCTATCATCAGACTTCTCAACAGAAACCTTACAGGCCAAAAGAGAACGGCATGATATATTTAATGTAATGAAACAGAAGGGCCTCAAACCAAGAATATTGTATCCAGCACGATTATCATTTAAATATGACGGAGGGATTAAACAATTTCCAGACAAAGGAAAGTTAAGAGAGTTTGCCTCTCATAAACCACCACTACAGGATATTTTAAATGCACTGCTCTAGAGGGAAGCACTCTTAAGGGTAAAAGATGTCACCAGAGAAAATAAAATCATAGCAAAGAAAGCAGACCATCCAAATACTAACTAAAGCCAAAGAATAAAACACCTAGTATATAAAGAATGGAAGACGAAGAATAAGAAGGGAGAGAAATAAAGAAACATCACATGGTGTTTACAATAACTTAATAAGAAAGTTAAGTTAGTTGTTAGATAGTAAAGAAGCAACCCTTGAACCTTTGGTAACCATGAATCTAAAGCTAGCAATGGCAATAAGTACATATCTATCAATAATCACCCTAAATGTAAATGGACTGAATGCACCAATCAAAAGACTCAGAGTAACAGAATGGATAAAAAAGCAAGACCCATCTATATGCTGCTTACAAGAGACTCACCTCAAACCCAAAGATATACACAGATGAAAAGTGAAGGGATGGAAAAAGATATTTCATGCAAACAACAAAGACAAAAAGCAGGTGCTGCAGTACTTGTATAAGACAAAATAGACCTCAAAAGGAAGAAAGTAGCAAGAGATAAAGAAGGACATTACATAATGATAAAGGGGTCAGTCCAACAAGAAGATATAACCATTATACATATATATGCACCCAATACAGGAGCGCTGACATATGTGAAACAAATACTAACAGAATTAAAACAGGAAATAGACAGCAATGCATTCATTTTAGGAGACTTCAAACACCACTCACTCCAAAGGACATATCAACCAGACAGAGAAAAAGTAAAGACACAGAGGCACTGAACAACACACGAGAACAGATGGACCTAACAGACATCTACAGAACTCTCACCCAAAAGGAACAGGATACACATTCTTCTCAAGTGCACATAGAACATTTTCCAGAATAGACCACATACTAGGCCACAAAAAGAACCTCAATAAATTCAAAAATACTGAATTCTTACCAACCAACCTCTCGGATCACAAAGGTATAAAACTACAAATAAATTTTAGAAAGAAATCAAAAAGGCTCACAAATACATGAAGACTTAACAACATTCTCCTAATTAATCAATGGGTTAATGACCAAATCAAAACAGAATCAAAGAATATATGGAGACTAATGACAACAACAACACAAAGCCACAACTTCCCTGGGACGCAGCAAAGGCAGTTCTAAGAGGAAGGTATAGTGCAATCCAGGCCTATTTAAAGAAGGAAGAAAATTCCCAAATGAACAGTCTAAAGACATAATTACTTAAATTGGAAAAAGAAGAACAAATGAGGCCCAAAGTCACCAGAAGAAGGGACATAATAAAGATCAGAGAAGAAATAAATAAAATTGAGAAGAATAAAACAATAGAAAAAAAATCAATGAAACCAAGAGCTGGTTCTTTGAAAAAATAAACAAAATTGATAAACCCCTAGCCAGACTCATTAAGAGAAAAAGAGAATCTACATACATAAACAGAATCAGAAATGAGAAAGGAAAAATCACGACAGACCCCACAGAAATACAAAGAATTATAACAGAATATTATGAGAATCTATATGCAAACAAGCTGAAAAACCTAGAAGAAATGGACAACTTCTTAGAAAAATACAACCTTCCAAGACTGACCAAGTAAGAAACAGAAAAACTAAACAGACCAATCACCAGCAACGAAATTGAAGCGGTAATCAAACAACTACCCAAGAACAAAACCCCCGGACCTGATGGATTCACCTCTGAATTCTACCAGACATATAGAAAAGAAATAACACCCATGATCCTTAAAGTTTTCCAAAAAATAGAAGAGGAGGGAGTACTTCCAAACTCTTTCTATGAAGCCAGCATCACTCTAATACCAAAACCGGGCAAAGACTTCACCAAAAAAGAAAATTACCGACCTATATCCCTGATGAACGTAGATGCAAAAATACTCAACAAAATACTAGCAAACCGAATTCAAAAATACATCAAGAGGATCATACACCATGATCAAGTGGGATTCATCCCAGGGATGCAAGGATGGTACAACATTCGAAAATCAATCAACATCATCCACCACATCAACAAAAAGAAGAACAAAAACCACATAATCATCTCAATAGATGCTGAAAAAGCATTTGACAAAATTCAGCATCCATTCATGATTAAAACTCGGAATAAATTGGGTATGGATGGCAAGTACCTCAACATCATAAAGGCTATATATGACAAACCCACAGCTAACATCATACTTAACAGCGAGAAGCTGAAAGCTTTTCATCTAAGATCGGGAACAAGACAGGGATGCCCACTCTCTCCACTGTTATTCAACATAGTACTGGAGGTCCTAGCCATGACAATCAGACAAAACAAAGACATACATGGTATCCAGATTGGTAAAGAAGAAGTCAAATTATCTCTATTTGCAGATGACATGATACTGTACATAAAAAAACCCTAGAGACTCCACTCCAAAACTACTAGAACTAATATCTGGATTCAGGAAAGTTGCAGGATACAAAATTAACACACAGAAGTCTGTTGCTTTCTATACACTAACGATGAACTAACAGAAAGAGAAATAAGAAAAACAATTCCATTCACAATTGCATCAAAAAGAATAAAATACCTAGGAATAAACCTAACGAAGGAAGTGAAAGACTTATACTCTGAAAACTACAAGACACTTCTAAGAGAAATTAAAGAAGACACTAACAAATGGAAATGCATCCCATGCTCTTGGCAAGGAAGAATAAATATTGTCAAAATGGCTATACTACCTAAAGCAATCTACAGATTCAACACAATCCTTATCAAACTACCAACAGCTTTCTTCAATGAACTCAAACAAATAATTCTAAAATTCATATGGAACCACAAAAGACCCCGAATACCCAAAGCAATCCTAAGAAGGAGGAATCAAACAGGGGGAATTATGCTCCCTGACTTCAAGCTCTACTACAAAGCCACAGTAATCAAGACAATTTGGTACTGGCACAAAAACAGACCCACAGACCAGTGGAACAGAATAGAAAATCCAAACATTAACCCAAACATTTACAGTCAATTAATATTTGATAAAGGAGCCTTGGACATACAATGGGGAGATGACAGCCTCTTCAGCAGCTGGTGTTGGAAAAACTGGACAGCTACATGTAAGAGAATGAAACAGGACTACTGTCTAGCCCCATACACAAAGTTAAACTCAAGGTGGATCAAGGACTTGAATGTAAGTCATGAAACCATAAAACTCTTAGAAAAAAACATAGGCAAAAATGTCTTGGACATAAACATGAGTGACTTCTTCATGAACATATCTCCCTGGGCAACGGAAACAAAAGCAAAAATGAACAAGTGGGACTATATCAAGATGAAAATCTTCTGTACAGCAAAGGACACCATCAGTAGAACAAAAAGACATCCTACAGTATGGGAGAATATATTCATAAATGACATATCCGATAAGGGGTTGACATCCAAAATATATAAAGAACTCACGCACCTTAACAAACAAATGCAAATAATCCAATTAAGAAATGGGCAGAGGACATGAATATACACTTCTCTAAAGAAGAAATTCAGATGGCCAACAGGCACATGAAAAGATGCTCCACATCGCTGGTCATCAGAGAAATGCAGATTAAAACCTCAATGAGATATCACCTCACACCAGTGAGGATGGCCAACATCCAAAACACAAACAACAACAAATGTTGGCGAGGATGTGGAAAAAAGGGAACCCTCCTACACTGCTGGTGGGAATGCAAATTAGTTCAACCATTGTGGAAAGCAGTATGAAGGTTCCTCAAAAAATTCAAGATAGAAATACCATTTGACCCAGGAATCCCACTCCTAGGAATTTACCCTAAGAATGCAGCAGCCCAGTTTCAAAAAGACAGATGCACCCCTATGTTTATTGCAGCACTATTTACAATAGCCAAGAAATGGAAGCAACCTAAGTGTCCATCAGTAGATGAATGGATAAAGAAGAAGTGGTACATATACACAATGGAATATTATTCAGCCATAAGAAGAAAACAAATCCTACCATTTGCAACAACATGGATGGAGCTAGATGGTATTATGCTCAGTGAAATAAGCCAAGCCAAAAAAGACAAGTATCAAATGATTTCACTCTTATGTGGAGTATAAGAACAAAGAAAAAAACTGAAGGAACAAAACAGCAGCAGACTCACAGAAACCAAGAAGGGACTAATAGTTACCAAAGGGCAAGGGACTGGGGAAGATGGGTGGGAAGGGAGGGATAAGAAGGAAAAAGTGGCAGTACGATTAGCAGATGTAATGTTGGGGGGGGCATGGGTAATGCTGTATAACTCAGAGAAGACAAATGATTCTATAGCATCTCACTACGCTGAGACAGTGACTGTAATGGGGTTGGTGGGGGGGGACCTGATGAAGGGGGTAGCTTAATAACCATAATATTGCACATGCAATTGTAGATTAATGATACCAAAATAAATTATAAAAATAAATAAATAAATAAATAAATAAATAAATAATATGCTATAATTTGTGTAGCAGAAAGGACTATGATGCCTCGGTATTACACCATCCCAAAGAGCCAAACATATACCTCACAACAGAGTCCATGAGCAGCAGTGGACTCAAATACATTTTGAAAACTGTTAAACCCTAAACTAGTGTATGTTGTTACTAAAATGATGATGATGGTATTGATGATGATGGTAACATGGTTAAATATATGACTGGCTAATTGCAAAACATCAACTTTGCTTTCTGCAATGCCTATTGCATCCTCATTGAAGCTTGGAAAACAAATAAAGCAATACAAGCACTGAAACAATACTACTGTAAATAACTGAAAATGAAGATATAATGCTATATATCACCCAGGCTTTTTCTAATCCCATGGGGGTATTTTAGAATAGACTGTCAGCTGCATCCAAATTTGAGAGTTGAACATACTTGACTCTTAAGACTGACCTTAATAAGTTCCATACACTCCTAGGAACAAAGTTCTGTACAAATTACAACAAATGAATAAAATTATTGAGTAGAACTACTAACTCATACCACCATATCAAACCAGGCTGAGAGGGCATTCTTTTGTTTCACAACATTTTTTTCTATTTCAAAAAGCACTTTTTTGACAGCCCTCCTTAGAGGCATTATCCAAGAGAAGGCTCTTCTGCCATTCCTGGATGACACGTGCAAAATGTAGAGTGGTGAGATGCACTTCCCAGGTATGCTGTTAGATCACCCACCCTTCCTTTCTCAGATGAGTGCCTCAGCAAATCAAAACCACTTCTCTCGAAGATAAGCCACAAAACACTTTCTGTTTTCTCTCAGATTATTTGAATGAGTGCAAAATTGGAGTAGGATTTGTTCTCTAAGGATGAGAACATTTCCTTTGGGGTTTCAGTGAACAGAATGCCAAGTGTGAATCAAGAAAGATTCATGACAATAGTAAGACTCTGATAGATGTGTTGAAATAATGTAAGGAAATTTCACAGAAACATGTTTATGGTTCCTTTGCTGGATAGGAAAAATTGTGGACAATTCAACATTCAAATTCAAAATCATTTACTGAACCTCACACTAGGTGCCATGACTACACTGGGACCAGGATTGGCTGGCAGAGGCCAGGGCAAAAAGAAAATGCAAGGCCCCTTGTACAAAATCATTTTGTATTTTAAGATGGTGACAGCAGAGTATTAAACCAAGTGAGGACTCCTCTAAGCACAGCACCTTTTGTGACCATGAAGATTGCACACCCTGGCTGGAGCTCTGTAATAGTGCAATAGAGCAGTAGTGTAATAGAGAGGGATTGATGAAAACTGATTTGGCTTTGACTTTCTGTGTCAGAGAAAGTTTCACAGTGAAAGTAGTAACTGAGTGGGGCCCTGAGGAGGAGGTTTTCTCTAGACAGAGAAAAAAGGAAGAACCTGAGAATGGAAAGGCATTATACAAAGAGGGAACAGCATTTATTTTCTCATTTACCAGATAGTGAGCTCCTACTTTATTCTAGACACTGTGAGGATCCAAATATGAAAAAGATACAACCCCTGCTCTTTAGGTTTATAGTCTAATAGAAAAGACAAACAGGAAACATGAGATTATATGGCTGCTATTATAGACTGAATGTTGTGCCCCCCCCCCAAATTCTTACATTGAAACCTAATCCGCAGTGTGATAGTATATGGAGTTGGGGCCTTTGGGAGGTGCTTACATCATGAGGGCAGAACCCTCATGAATGGGATTCATGCCCTTATAAAAAGCCTCTGGGGGGCTCCCTTGCCCCTATGCCATGTGAGGGCACAGTATGAAGACAGTCATATATGAATGAGCTCTCACCAGATACCTGTACTTTGACCTTGGACTTTCTAGCTTCAGAGCTATAAGGAATAAATGTTTGTTCTTAAAGCCACCCAGTCTATGGTATTATTATTACAGTAGCCTGAACAGACTAACAGAGAGACATTCATTTATTCACTCAAAAAATATGTATTGAGCATCTACTGTGTGCCAAGTACTGGGATAAGTGTCTAGGGTAAAACTGTAAAATCTAGACCTGGTCCTACAGTCTAATTGGAAAATGGACAATTTAGCAAGCAATTAAAATGAAACATGGTATTTGCTATGATAGGAGAACCCATCCAATCCAGTGATGGCAGGAGTGGGGCAGGAAACAAAGGAATGTTTCTTGTGAGAGCTGGTGGGGGGAGTTGTAAGTCACATTTAAAGTTTTAGACTATTCTACAGGCAATGGGAAGGCATGGAAAGTTTCAAACAAGGGTGGAATGTTATGAATTTTAAATCACTCTGGTTACAATGCAGATTGAAGGTAAGAAAAAGTATAGTATATTTAAGGACTAATATTCTAAAAACGCAAAAAAGGAAATTTCTTTCCTATCAATGACTAACAAGCAAAAATGTCCTCACTCAGTTATCTGCTGTCTTGTCAATAGTTTTAAGCTCAAGACAAGTTCACTATGGGTTCAGTGAAACTGATGAATGACAATGGAACGTTCTTGGGGTGAAAGGATTTATTACCCAACTTGTTTTGCTGGTGAAAAGTCAAGTACTAGAATTACATGTGCATCCAACAGTTTGCAGGTCCTTCCTCTCTGCCTCCACCCAGAGCACTGGGCAGAGCTCTTTATATAGTGACTCAGTCAATAATAGCTTATTGCCAATGGGTGTGGAAGCAGTAGCCTAGCAGTAGGCCAATTACATCATCAATAGTTTAGGATCAGGTGAGGATCCTGGCCAAAAGAACTTCAATATCTGACACACTCCACCCCTCCAGGATTCTTGCCTCACACTCTACATGCTCTCAATCCTCCACAATAGTCCCTGTGCAAGAAAACTGGAGCATTGTAACCAGAATTCACAACAGCAACAGAGGATAATAACAACATACAGATAATAACAAAAATTATGATACAACAAAATTTTTATATAGGTAATAAAAATTATAATAATCCTTAAGCATGAGGAGGTTATTCGAGCTACATTCAAAACCAGTTCTACTCAGATGAGTTCATGACTCACACTTAGTAGTGGTACAGATACGGTGCTCCATGCATCCCAGTGAGTAGCAGTATTTTGCTAGGGTATGTGCCAAATCCTCAAAGACCTTTATGGTCATAAGACACATGTTTTAATGACACCAACATAAGCAAATCCTTTCCATCAGGTAGGATGCATGCAAGAGAGTGGCCCTGTGACAGGAAGGAGGTTCCATAGAGGTCTAGTATACCATACCTTTATGCCTCACCCTGTGGGAGTTAATGAGAGGTCTATATATAGTGCTACTGGAGGTGCATGCACTGGCCATAATGATAAAACAAAACTCACCAATAAGATTCTCCTACCTTCTGGCCATTAAGGATATGCTAGTATGATCTTTGGGGCCACTCTGCTGTTACTACAGGAACACACAGAAGGTCAGCTTCCAGGCCTTGTCCCAAGGTGCCAGGAGGACCAGCCACCATTGGCCCATGTGTTGAAATGCCCAAGGACACGTCCACTCAATGGAGTTTCCAGGGTTTAGTGCAGTTGGTGCTGGCAGCAAAGATATTATTCTGGTAGCCAAACATTGGCTTCAACAATTCTTATTGGTTTGTACTTTCAGTTGTATTTGGGAGGCAGCAATATGCATTAGCTTGTCTACAGGCCTCAGTGCGCCCTTTCATGGTTTCTCATTCAATGCCATAGCATTGGCCAAAAGTGGACTGACCTTCCCTGGAGACAACTGTTGTCTGACTTCAGTCCAGATTTTAACAAGCCATTGTACTTCTCTATCATGCCTACCATGGTAGGATTGTATGGAACATGAAACCTCCATTTGATTCCTAACTTTTGCACTCATTCTTATCATGCATGTCTAGTAAAGTAGGTGACTTGATCATTTTCAATTACCTGTGGTCAGACATAGGCTGCAAAGAGATGCTCCAGGCCTCTTTTGGTCTTCCGCTGGTCTGCACAACATGTAGGAAAACCAACCAGAAGTCCAGTAGCTGTGTCCACACAAGTCATGGAATATGGTACCCTTCTGACAAAAGCAGAGACCCAATACAGTCTATCTGCCACCTGACATGGGGTTTTGGCCCCTTAGCTATTGCCCCATGTTGCTGTGGAACTCAGTGTAGGTCCCTTTTAGAGCATACAATATACTCCTGCAGGGCTCTGCTGACTTCTTCAAAGGTCAAAGGCAAGCCCCACTGATGGGCTATGGCCCACATTGGCTTTTACCCCACATGCACCAATGATGCAACCATTGGGCCACATCAGAATCAGGCTTTCCTTCTACCCAGTATACCTAGGCCAATTCATTGGCTTCATTGTTTCCTCGGGATGCCAAAGGTAAATGGCCAGTCACATGATATACTGTAACTGTTTTAGTCTTACCACAGGCCCATAAGCCTTGCCACAGTTCTTGTTCCCAAAGGGGTCAGTGACCAACCAACCATTGGGCATGGTACCATGTCGGTACCACAGACTCAAGCCCCAATAGACAGCACAGCTGTCACTGTAGACAACTAGTGGGGAGTGCTTCTGGATTATCACAGGCCACACTGCCCACAAATCTGCCCATTGACTGTTCTTCCCCTTACCATCTTCCATCCATACTGTCTCAGTCTGAGAATGGAAAGCTATGGCCCTCCATTTTGGGGGCTTCCCATGGCTAGAGCCATCTGTGTACCATATATCTTCGGGTATAGGGACTCTTCCCTCCCAATTAGGACTCTCTGCTATTAATAGTTCTAAAGTAAATTCTTCCTGCTTTTCAATAGTATATATCGCTGGTCCCAATAACCACTGGAGTTCTTCACTCAAGGGGCTAGTATACAGGGTGCTACACTTCTGTAGATACATACCCTACTTGGTCAGTGTAGGCATTTGTGTCACAGCACTTCATGGCTTTTGGGTCCAGTCTCGTACACACCCTACAATGGGATAGGTTGTTATTACCTTTATTGGGGCCATTCCACTGATGGGTTCTATAGCCAGCAAAGTGTTGATACATGGCAGGCAATTGTTTTTCTATCAAGGGGTATTGTACCTTTGCCCCTTTCCAGAGTTGTGACCAGAATCCAATAGGTTGGCAAGTTCATTCAAGCTGCTGCCAGAGACCCCAGCCATAACCATCTTCAGTCACATGAACATCCAGCTCACAGGGTCTTGATGGGTCTATCACACTCAAGGCCTGCATGGCCTTGATCATGTGTTTTGTTGTAGTAAAGGCAGATGCACATATCTCATCCCAGTCCCACCTGATGTCCTTAGTACCAAAAGGTATAAGGGCTTCAGAATTTGTGCCAAGTGTGGGATAAATACTCTTCAATAGCCTAGAAGACACGAAAAATCCTGAAACAATGCCACAGTTGTAGGGATAGTAAAGACCTGCACTTTATCTTTGACTTCTTCTAGTATAATTTTAGTCTCACCCAACCAGATGACCCTCAAGAATTTGACAGACAAACCAAGTTCCTGAACCTTGGTGCTGTTCACAGCCCATCTTTTCTCCTGTATATGTTGCAGCATTCCAGGTGCTGCACCTTCTAGATCTGCAAGAGAATCAGATGTGAGCATGATATCATCAATAGAATGGTACAGCCACACCGTTAGCTATTTCTACCATGCTGCCAAGTACTGGGCTACAAGTCCTTGACAGATGGTGAGGCTGTGGAGGTATCCCTGTGGAAAGACAGTGAAAGTCCATCGCCGTCCTTCCCACATGAAGGCAAACTGTTCCTGACTGCTTTTCTCTATGTTAATAGAAAAGAAGGCATTAGCAGGATCTACAATGTAGTGATATGTTCCTAGTTCGTGACTGAGGGTATCCATCAGGTTTTCAATAGAGAGGACAACAGCATGCATAAGTGGTATGACTTTATTCAATTCTCTGTATTCAAGGTTGTATGCCATGAGGGTTTTTTGCCGGCCACACTGGGGGATTGAAAGGACTATGTGTGAGCTTTATAATCCCCACCTTTTCCAGTTCCTGGAGGGTTTCTCCAATTTCTTTATGCCCTCCAGGCAATTTTTGTTGTTTGGTATTAGTCACCTGCC
>JAQQAC010016209.1:127560269-127631946 GCA_029783875.1 Phataginus tricuspis | reverse complement strand
CATTTTGTTGAGAGTTTTAATCATGAATGGATGCTGAATTTTGTCAAATGCTTTTTCAGCATCTATGGAGATGATCATGTGGTTTTTGTTCTTTTTGTTGATGTGGTGGATGATGTTGATGGGTTTTCGAATGTTGTACCATCCTTGCGGTACAACAACAGTTATTGTGAACATGAATGAACACAAAACATGAATCCCACTTGATCATGGTATATGATCCTCTTGATGTATTTTTGAAGTCAGTTTGCTAGTATTTTGTTGAGTACTTTTGCCTCTACGTTCACCAGGGATATTGGTCTGTAGTTTTCTTTCTCAGTGAGGTCTTTGCCCGGTTGTGGTATTAGAGTGATACTGGCTTCATAGTATGAGTTTGGAAGTAGTCCCTCCTCTCCTATTTTTTGGAAAACTTTAAGGAGAATGGGTGTTATTTCTTCTCTATATGTCTGGTAGAATTCAGAGGTGAATCCATCTGGTCTGGGGGTTTTGTTCTTGGGTAGTTTTTTGATTACCGATTCAATTTTGTTGCTACTGATTGGTCTGTTTAGTTTTTCTGTTTCTTGCCTGGTCAGTCTTGGAAGGTTGTATTTTTCTAAGAAGTTCTCCATTTCTTCTAGGTTTTCCAGCTTGTTAGCATATAGATGCTCATAATATTGTCTTATAATTCTTTGTATTTCTGTGGGGTCCATTGTTATTTTTCCTTTCTCATTTCTGATTCTGTTTATGTGTGTAGATTCTCTTTTTCTCTTAATGAGTCTGGCTAGGGGTTTATCTATCTTGTTTATATTTTCAAAGAACCAGCTCTTGGTTTCATTGATTATTTATATTGGTTTATTCTTCTCAAATTTATTTATTTCTTCTCTGATCTTTATTATGTCCCTCCTTCTGGTGACATTGGGCCTCATTTGTTCTTCTTTATCCAATTACAATAATTGTGTCTTTAGACTGTTCATTTGGGAATGTTCTTCCTTCTTTAAATAGGCCTGGATTGCAATATACTTTCCTCTTAGAACTGCCTTTGCTGCATCCCACAGAAGTTGTGGCTTTGTGTTGTTGTTGTCATTAGTCTCCACATATTCTTTGATTTCTGTTTTGATTTGGTCGTTAACCCATTGATTAATTAGGAGAATGTTGTTAAGTCTCCATGTATTTGTGAGCCCTTTTGATTTCTTTCTAAAATTAATTTCTAGTTTTATACCTTTGTGATCTGAGAAGTTGGTTTGTAGAATTTCAATATTTTTAAATTTACTGAGGTTCTTTTTGTGGCCTAGTATGTGGTCTATTCTGGAAAATGCACTTGAGAAGAATGTGTATCCTGTTGCTTTTGGGTGCAGAGTTCTGTAGATATCTGTTAGGTCCATCTGTTCTAGTGTGTTGTTCAGTGCCTCTGTGTCTTTACTTATTCTCTGTCTGGTTGATATGTCCTTTGGAGTGAGTAGTGTGTTGAAGTCTCCTAAAATGAATGCACTGCTGTCTATTTCCTCCTTCACTTCTGTTAGTATTTGTTTCACATATGCTGATGCTCCTGTGTTGGGTGCATATATATTTATAATGGTTATATCTTCTTGTTGGATGGACCCCTTTAACATTATGTAATGTCCTTCTTTATCTCTTGCTACTTTCTTCGTTTTGAAGTCTATTTTGTCTGATACAAGTACTGCAACACCTGCTTTTTTCTCTTTGTTGTTTGCATGAAATATCTTTTTCCATCCCTTCACTTTCAGTCTGTGTATATCTTTGGGTTTGAGGTGAGTCTCTTGTAAGCAGCATATAGATGGGTCTTGCTTATTTATCCATTTTGTTACTCTGTGTCTTTTGATTGGTGCATTCAGTCCATTTACATTTAGGGTGATTATTGATAGATATGTACTTATTGCCATTGCTGGCTTTAGATTTGTGGTTACCAAAGGTTCAAGGGTTGCTCCTTTACTATCTAAGAGTCTAACTTAACTTTCTTGTTAAGTTATTGTGAACGCTGTCTGATGTTTCTTTATCTCTCCCTTCCTATTCTTCCTCCTCCATTCCTTATATATTAGGTGTTTTATTCTTTGCCTTTAGTTAGTATTTGGATGGTGTGCTTTCTTTGCTGTGATTTTATTTTCTCTCGTGACATCTTTTTAGCCTTAGGCGTGCTTCCCTCTAGAGCAGTCCGTTTAAGATATCCTGTAGTGGTGGTTTATGAGAGGCAAACTCTTTCAACTTTTGTTTGTCTGGAAATTGTTTAATCCCTCCATCATATTTAAATGATAACCGTGCTGGATACAATATTCTTGGTTCGAGGTCCTTCTGGTTCATTATGTTAAATACATCATGCCATTCTTTTCTGGCCTGTGAGGTTTCTGTTGAGAAGTCTGATGACAGTCTGATGGGTTTTCCTTTGTAGGTGATCTTTTTTCTCTCTCTAGCTGCCTTTAATATTGTGTCTTTATCTTTGACCTTTGCCATCTTAATTATTATGTGCCTTGGTGTTGTCTTGCTTGGGTCTGTTGTGTTGGGAGATCTGTGGGCTTCCGTGGACTGCGAGACTATTTCCTTCCCCAGTGTGGGAAAGTTTTCAGCAATTATTTTTTCAAAGACACTTTCTGTCCTGTTTTCTCTCTCTTCTTCCTCTGGTACTCCTATAATGCGAATATTGTTCCGTTTCGATTGGTCACCCAGTTCTCTTAATATTCTTTCATTCCTAGAGATCCTTTTGTCTCTCTCTGCCTCAGCTTCTCTGTATTCCTATTCTCTATCTTCTAATCCATTAACAGTCTCTGACACCTCATCCAGTCTGCTGTTATGCCCATCAATGGCTTGTCTCATTTCTGCATATTCTTTCCTCACTTCCCTCACTTCCTCCCTCAGCTCTTGCACATTTTTCTGTAGATCCATCAGCATGGCTGAATTGTTTTTCAGGAAGACTGTGCACGTCCATCCCTTAAGGTTCCCTTTCTGGGGTAGTCTGGGTGTGAAGCTTTGTCTGTACCATATTCCTCTGTCTTTTCATGGCTATAGAATTGGTTGCTGATAGTTGCCACGTATGTCAGCTGTGCTCTTTATGACTTTAAAAAGGTAAAAGAAAAGAAAAAATAATAATAATAAAAATTTAAAAAATAAAAAGAGAAAGAAAGAAAGAAAAGAAAGAGAAGAAAATACAACAACAACTAAAAAAAAAAAAAAAACGCCCACTGGGAGTGGATTCTGTGTGAATGCTGTAGGTGGCGCTGTTGCTCCACTATTCCAGAGCTATGGCCGTGCTGCTCCGCAAGGCCCTTTATAGCTCTGGCCTGAGTGGGAACAAATGGGAGGCTGTTGAGCTCTGTGGGAGTCCTAAGTGCGGCCACCCTTTCCCAGTCGCCAGCTAAGGGGTCCGAAGCTCCCCAGGACTCCCAGCCTGCTGGGCTGAGTGCTCCAGGCGATGTGGTCCTCTGCTGGTCTCCTGTCTCTTTAAGACTGCTGAAAAAAAGCATGTGCTTTTCTTCTTTTTTTTTTCCTTCCCAGAGCCTGCCGCAAGCACCCTGGCGCATTCCCCGCTCACACCCTGCACCCTCTGTCCCTCCAATCTGCACTACACTGCATGCTGTGTGTCAGCGCTTCCGGCACAGACTTCCACTCCCTCCCGGCTCTGAATCCTGTCCTCCCACTAGTGCGCTGGTGTGGGCGAGTGCTTGGGTCCTGCCGGGTCGCGGCTCTGTATCTTACCCGCCTCACTGGGTGCCGAGTCCTCTCAGATGTAGCTGCCCGCCGGTGCGCTGGGGTAGGGGAGTGCTTGCGTCCTGCCGGGTCGTGGCTCCATATCTTACCCACCTCACCGGGTGCCGAGTCCTCTCAGGTGAAGCTGCACACTGTGCGCTTTCCTGTGTATTCTGGTCTCTCTTTTAGGAATAGTTGTATTTGCTGTGTTTTTGTGGATAAATATAATGTTGGGAGGAAATTTCTGCCGCTCTGTTCACGTCGCCATCTTCCTGGAAGTCCATCAAGCCCACTTTCTATACTCTGTTCCGTGATCCTGGGGCTAAGACTCTGCACACCACATTTTCCAGAATCCCATGCCAGCTAGCTTACTGATGGTTCTGCTATTGGGAGGGACTAAGAAGAGACTAGAAGGTAGAAGAAGGGAGAACAGACTTTCTTAATGTTTGTGGTTACCAGTGACATGGCTTCAGCAACAGAGCTGTTAGCTCTGTTATATATAGCTTTGGCTATAGCATCCTGCTTCCTTGTACTGCAACATGTATGCAATCAATTCCTTGTATTAAATCCCTGCTATTTGAAACACTTAGAGTAGATTGCTTTCTGGACTAGACCTAACTCAAAGTTATCAGATCAAGACCAGTAAACCAATAAAGGAAGTCCCCAGTACAACAAGATTCTCTGCCTCCTGAGCCTCTCTCCAACTTCTTCAGGGTGAAAAAGAGTCTGTGATCAGATATTAAGATAGTGATAGGATGTTGTATACAGGTGTATGTGATAGCATTTAATGGTTCTACTAAGTCCTCCATTATACATGTAGATACCAAATTCAAAAATCTAGATGGATTGCTCAACCACTAAGATAAAGGGAAAAACATTGAGAGTCAGTCACTATGAGAAATACTTTAGCCTGGTGCAGTACAGAAATCCAAGATCACTATTTACTACACCCACACAATCTCCAAAGCACAAAGTCTTTTTAAATAACTACAAATTAAATGTGGTGGGCACAGTTTCAGACCAATCCAAAAGAAACCAATAAAACATTCTGGACACACAGCTATGATACCACCAGGAATGATATCACAGGATTTCGCTCTTATTTCTTGATGTGTAGTGGGAATCTTAGCTGCTAAGCAATTTCTACTTTGGAGTATGTGAGGACAGAGAGACTTCTTGGGACCTGACTCAATGTGAATAGAATCTTAGAGACCAATTATAGTAATCATGCTGGCCAACTTTTGAAAGAACACAACTCTCTCATGGTAAGAAGATTCAGGAGCCTTCCTGCACTCAAATAGCAAGGAGCAAACAAGAAATATGATGGCCAACCACAGGAATTCCTTCTTGCCCCAAGGAGAACTAGTAAAGGAAATCGCCCCCATATGTGATAAATAACAGGGAAGAATCTGGGTGCAGCCTCCCAGGCAGAACTTGAGGGCATGCTTCCAGACTGGGGTTGTAGGGAAAGGGAATTAAATTAGTAAGTCAGGGTAAGAAGATTGGGGCAGGGAGACTACCTATAAGTTATAGGAAGGATCTAGAGGTAAATTAAGAACCATATAAATGAAACATTCTGGCCCTGACTGGCAAAAGGAAGAAAGACAATTGTCCAGTCTCCAGGCTCAGCCACACAGCACTTGGGAAACTTGGGGGAAATACCACCCACACACCAGAGCGCTGCTTTGTATGCGGGAATTTCCATTCTAAGGATCTGGATGGAAAACCAAAGAACTAGTAAGGCCTTGGGAAAATGCTTTCCATTCCTTGAAGACAAATTAAGGAGGGAGATGAATATAAAAAGATTTTTAATCTCTGCATTAGTGAGAAGGGTACCAGGAAGTCACATCTCAAAAGACAATCACCTTTAAGCAAAAAAAGGAGGGATAGGCAGAGTTAGACAATTTTGCCCTGCCCTTCTTCTCCCACCAGAACCAACTGAAAATGTGAGTCCCATGTCTTTGAAGAAGATATAAAAGACTGAGTAAAGAATGCAGGGTATTGCTCAGGTCAATAAAGGATGGACACTTTGGTGCATTTGGCCCTTGTGGGTAAAACTGAAGTATTTCCAGAATCTCTCACCAGGCTTTAGTGCATCTCCATATCAATAGGTGTTTCCAAGGGGTGGAGAGAAGTAGTCTATCTCCATATCAATAGGTAATTACATGGGTGAGCTAGAGCATATCTGGACCAGAGAGGTTGTGTGGGGTCCCTTCTGCAGCCGGGTGGGGTCGCAAGAGACAGAGGAAAGCAGAAGTGGACCACTGATTGTAAGCCATAAACAGGTTTTCTCACACTTTATTTCTCCCTTTAACTGATTTAGGTTTCAAAGGCATTTTGCCCTGGAATTTTTCCCCCCACAGTTACAGCCCTGCACAACAGGGTGAGGCCTATAAGGAACTAGGACCTGGGAAGGGGGAACCACACTGAGAACTGAGCAATAGGCAGCCAGAAGGATCTATCTCAGTACTGTAGCCTGAGTAACAAGCCACCTAGGCAGTCTACCCCTCCAGTGATTCTCAACTTCATGCCTGGTGCTGGAAATAAAGCTAGCCAGTCACCCCTATCACTCCCTAAGTCACATCTCCCCTCCTCATTTCTATACGTAGATATGGTGTTGTTTTACTTAGTTGCTGTTAAGTCTGGGGAAAGGAAATCCGGTGGCAAAATACCTCTAAGAACTGAAATCAGTCAAAGGAAGAAATAAAGTTTAAAATCCATTTATTGCTTACAAATTGCAGTCTCGGGCAGTCTCTCTTTCCTGCTCCAGCCGAATCAAAACCGGCCCTCCCCTCACCTCTCAGAGTACAGATAAGCCCTCCTTGCCCAGGTAATTACCCATTGATATGGAGATGAACTTCTCTCCACTCAAGGAATGATGCAAATGCACTAAAGCCATACTTCTCTCCACTCTTGAGCACCTGGTGATATGCAGATGTACTAAAACCAGACGAGATATTCTGGAAATATTACAATTTTACCCACAGATGCCATGTGTGCTAGAGCTGGAACTCATATTTAACACTCCAGGGACGGACTGGAGAATGCTAGCACTCCAAAAGATGGGGAAACTATGGGACGGCCATTTTGTTACACCATCCTTACAGTGACCCAGCATGGGAGAATAGAAAGCACAGACTCCTATAGCCAAACTGCTCATTATGGTGGCCACTAGCCACATGGAACTATTTACATTTAGATAAACATAATTAAAATGTTAAGTGCAGTTCCTCAGCGGCACTAGCAACATTTCTGCTATTTGATAAGTCACATGTGACAAATGACTACTATATGTGATAGTACAGATATAGGCCATTTCCATCACTGCAGAAAGTTCTTTGGGAGAGTGCCACTCTAGAATCTCAAATCCCAGCCCTGCCACTGAGACAGGGACTGTGGGTATAGTCAGAGTAGGGTGAGGGCCTCCAGAAAAAGCAGGGCGGGATATTTACAGTCAAGCAATATAACAATGGGCAAAGAAGTCCCTATTGAAACTCTGTGTTAAGCATTATGCAAAGTCAAGGTCACACTAATTCTCTAGGGTAAAGATACCACACTAAGAATACAGACATCTTCAGTGAGTTCAGTTAAAGGTCAAAAGGCCAAGAGCAACTGGAATATTTGAGTGTTTCACAAATAAAGAAGGGTATGTCAGCATAACCCATGACTTCACTGTAAACAGCCCTAGCAGGCAGAGAACAGCCCAGCCCACCTTGAGGGTAGGGCAGGTGGTACAAGTCCACACCCCTAAGCCTTTTTTTTTCATGTTCTCGAAAAATCCTCATCTGCCTATAAAACCGCTAGACAACGCACCACCCTGGACTCCCTTGTCCCCTCCTGGCATGAGCCAGAAGCTCTGTCCTTTCACTTTATGTCTAAATAAAAGCCTGTACCTTGCTCTCCTACCTTGAGTGTTTGTGAAGCTCATTCTTCGGCTTCGTGAACAAGAACCCCAGCATCATCTTTGGGGGCTCGTCCGGGATAGCTTCGGAGGTATCGGCATCCAAGCCTGCCTTTTCTTCCACTGTCCTTATAGAAGGAAGCCGTCTATGGCACACAAAATCAGGCACTTGTCAGCCACTTAAATGGGACTAACCTGGCTGCTGATCTCAAAGTCTCAAGTGACAGGTTCCCCTATGTCTCCCTCAGTGGATACCCCATATCCCTTGGGAGCCGGGAATGTCACCTGAGTGGAGGCCAGGATTCCCCTTCAGAGGCATCTCCTTGCATGCAGGGGACTGAGGAAAGCCGTGGGCAACTGCGAGAGTCTAGGCTGAGGCTACACTTCAGCGGCTTCTCAAAGGTCCGCACATCTGGAATCAGACCCTGACAGCCCAACTTGGTATCGATGAGGAGTGTCTCTTTCTCTCTGTCTCTGACTTCCAGCCTGCTTCTCCAGGCTTTCCTGGCCTCTGAGTGAGGCAGGGGGCATTCCTAACTCTCCTAACTTCATCAATTTCACGGAACCCGATGCTCACCACCGCAAGGTAGGAGATCTACGCTTCGCTCTTATTCCTGACTTAGTACTGTACTTTTTATCTCATAAAAATGTGTCTGGGCACCCGTTAGCCACTTAAAAGATGATTAGCACTGGCTACGAGTCTTAAGTCTCGGGTGAAAGATTTCCCGGTGTCTGCCACTCCTTGATCCCCCGCCTCCAGATGGATGGGAATGTCGGGGAGTGGCTGAGCCAATTCCCTACTTTCATATCCTAATCTGTGGACTCCGAGGGCAGACCAGACTAGTAGACAGTTGACCTAGGATCTCGGCTCCAACTGACTGATCCGATGGCGCTGAGTGAACCTCCAGCTAGGCTGCTGCCTATGCGAGAGTTGCAGATGACCTCTCCACAACCTCTTGTCTCACATATCAGATTCGTTACAGTGGGTGGCTGGCTAAATCCCAGGCAGTGGCAGAAACTGGTGTTTAAGAGTATAGACACCCCCCTCCATAACTGTACATGTAAATGGCCCCATTTAAATTCTAGCCATGGCTCTATTCTATCAATCTCTCTTCCTTGGAGGCAGTCTTCCTGGGGCTATAGCAATTCCTTATCTGCAGCCCAAGTATACTATGCTAAAGTCTGCAGAGAAACTAGGGTCTGGATCAGGACTCCCAGAAGGCATAAAGTAAGAGCATACTGGTGAGGTCCCCACTAGATCCAGGGCTCTGAAGCAACTCTTGCTTAGTGGGAAGGCAAGAGGGAAATCAAGGCAAGGTACAGGCCACGCTGGTAAGGAGTGGTTAATTCCAGTAGGCTGGCAGAGGGGGTGACTAACCACTGTCACCTAGGCTCCAAGGCAAGGGGATGCCCTCACAGAGAGAGAAGCCAATTAGGTGCTGGACACCCATCTTTCTCTTTCTTCCAGATGGGAGCATCCTCTTCAAGTCTAAAGCCAGACATGCCTCTGGCATGCATTCTGAAGAACTGGGAGCAATTCGATCCCCAGACCCTGCACACAAGCCTGGCCTCAATACAAACTCTCTGATGGAGAGGCCTGGCCCCCTGAGGGAAGTATACTTATAATAAGATCATGCAGCTAAATTTATTTTATCACAAAAAAGGGAAATGGTCAGAAGTCCCACATATACAGGCCTTTTTTGCCCTTAGGGAAAGTAAAGGACTATGCCAAAAAAGTGGATTAATTCCAGACCCTACTCCAAACCCTAATTCCTCCCCATTGGCTCTGCTATGCCCACCTTACTCAGATCTAAGTCCACTTGCCAAGAAGTCTAAAAGTCAGACCACAGGAGAACTACCACCCCAAGAAACATTGGCCCAATCACCCCACCAGGCTTCGCAGGGGTAAAGAAAAGACAGTTATACCCATCCTTATTGCCCTTGCAGGAAGTAGCCAATGGAGAGTGGGGACCGGCTCACGTCCATGTCCCCTTCTCCCTCCAAGACCTGAGGCAAATTAAACAGGACATGGATAAATTTTCAGATGACCCACACAAGTACATAGAAGCCTTCCAAGGGCTTACTTTAACTTTTGGACTGGCCTGGAAGAAGGATGTTATGCTTATACTAAACCAAACCCTTACCGGAGGGGAGAAAGAAAAAGTAATCAGAGGAGCCTTAGAGTTTGGAGATGAATGGCACACTATAAATGCAAATGGCAAATCTCCAGAGGAACTAACCCGAGTCCCCACGGGCTGTCAGGCAGTGCCATTCACTGACCCAGAGTGGGGCCATGATACAGATGATGCTGACAACTGGTACAGGAACCACTTTATAACTTGTATTTTAGAAGGGCTGAAAAGAGCATGAGTGAAACCTATAAATTACTCTAAATTATCAGCCATGATGCAGGAAGAAAAATAAAGCCCCTCAGCCTTTCTGCAATGGCTCAGGGAGGCACTGGTGAAGCACACTTATATGTCCCCAGAGTCCCCAGAGGGCCAAGTCATTCTCAAGGATAAATTCATCACCCAATCAGCCCCAGGTATCAGGAGGAAGTTATAAAAATTGGCATTTGGCCCAGAGAAAAATCTGGAAAACCATATCAGTTTTCTATAATAGAGATGAGGAGGAAAAGAGGGACCCAGAGAGGAGAGATAACCGAAAGGCAGAGGCATTAGGGATGGCCCTGCAGAGAGTCAACTTTGGGCCTCCAAGGTTGGAGAAAGGGAGACCAGCCCAAGGGACCGGGCCCTGGGCAACTTGTTTCCTCTGTGGCAAAGAGGGGCATTTTAAGCAAGACTGCCTTAGGGGTAGGCACTCCAAACCACCAACGCCCTGCCTGCTCTGTCAAGGAGACCACTGGAAGCGAGACTGCACTCAGAGGTGTACACAACTGGGGTCGGAATTGCAACAATGTGGTCAGGACTGAAGGGGCCTGGGGCTACCCATGCTGGCTCCTGTCACCATCATAACTACACAGGAGACAGCCATGGGTGATTCTCTCTGTAGGAGGCCACATCATTGACTTTTTGCTCGATACAGGAGACACCTATTCGGTCCTCCTCCATAATCCTGACCCTCCCTCCTCCCAGTCAACTGCTATTAAAGGCGTATCTGGGAAGCCCATGATCAAATATTTTACTCGGCCTTTAAGTTGTGGTGGGACTCAGTGCTGTTCTCCCATGCCTTCCTAGTGGTCCCAGAAAGTCCGACGCTGCTTCTAGGCCGTGATATACTTTCTAAAGTACAAGCCTCTGTACATATGAACATAGAAATAGATGAACGATGTCTTCCCTTCGTGGAAGTAGACATTAATCCTGAGGTCTGGGCAAATAACAGAATCATTGGAAAAGCAAAATCAGCCCAACCAGTACAGATTCATCTTAAAGACTCTAATCACTTTCGTCATAAGAGGCAGTATCCCTTAAAACCAGAAGCTCGTGAAGGCTTGAAACCAGTTATCAATAACCTAAAAACTCAAGGTCTTGATAGCCTGTAACAGTCCTTGCAACACTCCCATATTAGTACAAAAGCCAGATGGAAGCTGGCACCTTGTATAAGATCTATGAGCCATTAATGAAGCAGTTGTGCCCCTACATCCTGTAGTACCTAATCCCTATACCCTGTTATCCAGGATTTCTGAGGGAGCATCATGGTTTACTATGCTAGACCTGAAGGATGCTTTCTTTTGTATCCCGCTTGCACCTGAATCCCAGTTTCTCTTTGCTTTTGAAGATCCTGTAAATCCCTCAGCTCAATTAACCTGGACAGTTTTGCCCCAGGGATTCAGAGATAGCCCACATCTATTTGGGCAGCTCTTAGCCAAGGACCTGGCCTCCTTTGAGTCAAGAGAGGCAGAAATCATCCAATATGTGGAAGATATACTTCTCTGCACCACCACAGAGGCAGAGTGTCATCAGGAAAGTACTCAGAGATTACTGAACTTTCTAGCTGATTGTGGCTATAAGGTCTCTCGTCAAAAAGAACAAATCTGTCAGCAGCAAGTAAAATATCTGGGCCTTAACCTCTCTCAGGGAACTAGAGCCCTGGGGGAAGAGAGAATTCAGTCCATTCTCTGCCACCCATTACCCTCTACTATCAGGCATCTGAGGAGATTCTTGGGCATCACTTGCTATTGCAGAATTTGGGTCCCCAGATATGGAAGGTTAGCCAGAACCCTCTACCAACTCCTTAAAGAAACCCAAAGGGAAGGCACCATAAAACTCCAGTGGGAACCTGATGCTATTAAAGCTTATGAAGCTTTGAAGAAAGCCCTACTCCAGGCCCCTGCCTTAAGCCTGCTCACTGGAAACCGGTTTAACCTATTTGTTACTGAGAGATCAGGAGTGGCACTGGGAGTACTAACTCAACCTCGAGGAGAGATGCAGCAGCCCATGGCCTATCTAAGCAAGGAACTATACCCAGTAGCTAAGGGCTGGCCACACTGTCTGAGATCTGTGGCAGCCATAGCCCTGCTAGTACCTGAAGCCACAAAACTGACCCTGGGAAGAGACTTGATAGTGCATGCACCCCATAACATCACTGGCTTATTGAACACCCGGGGGGACCTGTGGTTGTCAGACAGCAGGCTACTAAAATATCAGTCACTCCTCCTTGAGGGCCCTGTAATCCAGCTGTGGACATGCTCCACCCTAAATCCAGCTACCTTTCTACCAGAATCCATGAGCAAAGGACCCGAGCATGACTGCCAACAGGTCCTTGCCCTAAACTATTCTGCCAGAGAAGACCTAAAAGACACCCCCTTAGAGAACCCAGAGCTTGTCCTCTTCACAGATGGCAGCTCCTTTATTGAGCAGGGCCAGTGGAAAGCTGGCTATGCAGTTGTCACTCTGTGGGATACTACTGAATACCAACCACTTCCCCTGGGCACGAGTGCCCAGCTGGCAGAATTAATAGCCCTCACTAGAGCCCTTGAAATAGGGAAAGGAAAGAGAGCCAATATATATACTGATTCTAAGTATGCATACCTAGTGCTGCATGCCCATGCAGCCATATGGAAAGAAAGAGAGTTTTTAAACTCTGAAGGTTCCCCTATCAAATACCATAATGAAATAAACCAGCTAATACAAGCAGTACATAAACCTAAAGAGGTAGCAGTTATTCACTGCAGAGGCCACCAGAAAGGAATGGATGAAGTAACAGAAGGAAATAGGCGAGCTGATACAAAAGCCAAAGGGGCAGCTCGAGAGACTTATAAGGCACCTATCCAAGCCCCTCTCTTATGGACAGGGGTGCCAGCTGATATTATTCCCAGCTATAGTAAGAAAGAGCTACAAGATGGCCTCTCCAAAGGTGGTTCTCTCCTTCCCTCTGGTTGGCTTCAGACAGAGGATGAGAAAATTTATTTGCCTCAGAGTACAGAATGAAAAGTTCTTAAAACTTTACAACAGACTTTTCATTTAGGTTTAGAAAATACTTATCAGATGGCCAAAAGTATTTTTGCAGGCAGTAGTCTATTAAAGACCATAGAGCAAATCACTAAAGCTTGTGAGATCTGTCAAAGAAATAACCCATTAAATAGAAAATCTGTTCCTCCTGGATTATAGCAAACAGGCAGATACCCAGGAGAAGACTGGAAAATAGGTTTTACACATATGCCAAAGGCAAAAAGATTCCAATATCTCCTTGTGTGGATAGATACATTCAGAGGATGGGTCGAGGCCTTCCCCTGTAGAACTGAACAAGCAAAGGAAGTAGTGAGAATACTCTTGCATGAAATTATTCCCCAATTTGGCATGCCCCAAGGATTACAAAGTAACAATGGCCTGGCATTTAAAGCAGCTGTGACCCAAGGAGTGTCCCGAGCCCTTGGTATTCAGTATAATTTACACTGTGCCTGGAGGCCACAATCCTCAGGTAAAGTAGAAAAAACTAATGACATTATTAAAAGACACCTAAAAAAGCTGTCACAAGAAACTCACTTGCCCTAGCCTGACCTACTACCTTTAAGCCATAATAAGAATAAGAAATACTCCCAAAATTTTGGGGTTAAGCCCCTTTGAAATGCTCTATAGAAGACCTTTCTTAAGGAATGATTTAATCATGGACAAGAAGTCACAGAGATAATCCGATATGTGACATATTTCACTAAATTCCAGACACTCCTTCAAAATCTAACTGAAGGACAGAACAGAACCCCTGGGGAAGCCCTCTTTGAACCAGGAGATAAAGTCCTAATTAAGTCAATTCCTTCTAATTCTCCAACTCTTACTACAGTTTGGGAAGGGCCCCACACTGTTATACTTTCTTCTCCTATGGCCATCAAGGTCACAGGTATCAGAGGCTTGGATTCACCACTCCAGAGTAAAGGCCTGGAAAAACTCCTCCCAAGACCTCCTAAACAACACAGATAAAGAAAAACCTATTACACAGAACACCAAAATTCAGGAACCTGAGTATGCCTGTGAACCTATAGAAGGTCTGAAACTACTGTTCAAAAGAAAATCCTCAACTACCAATGTTTGAGATAAGTACCCCATAACTTCTGAATACTACATGTTTTTTTCTCCTCTTTTAAGTAATCAATATGAAGTCTACATTACTATTTTATTTGCTGCTCTCTAATGCTCCATTCATAATAAATGAATCTAATTCCTTCTTAAATTGGGCTGAAGATGTAGCTAGAATAAATGGAAGTTCATACTGTTGGATATACGGGTTACTACCTGTTTCTAGTACTTTAGGAATCCCTTGGTGGGTGTCTCCTCTTCAGGGACATGATTGGTTGCAATTACAAATTCTTATAAATGATGCACGCTCTGCCCAGGGTATAGTAAGTGTTAAAATAACTCATTGGAATGTAAAATTCTGGCCCATTAATAATACCTTAAAGGACAAAGGGCATAAATTCCCCTTTTCTTATGATGTCACAAAGAATTTAGCCACCATTATAGCTCTACCCCAACTACAAAATACATCTAATATGCCAATTCTCCATGTAAATAATCACAGATATGAAAATGTTTTTTTTAATCTGGGATGAGTACATTTGGGTTACTCCAATGGCAGGATGCTTAAATCAAAAGGCCCCCCTCTGTTGGGAACAAAGAAACCATTCTAATGACCATTGCCCAAGTCTCACCTGATATTTATGTTGGCTTTCCAAAGATCACTGTTCACATATAATAACTTTACAGGCTACAGATTGGTTCGCCACAGATTGGTTATGGCACCCTGGAATCCATTGGCCAGCCCCAGATGGCACTCACTGGCTGTGTGGAACTAATCTCTGGCCATGGCTTCCTCCAGGGTGTATAGGGAGGTGTACTCTAGGATTTCCCTGGCTGCAAGGACAATGGGTTAAGAATATCCCATATCCTGCAAACCTCCCAAACCTCCAACATCAATGGACCAGAAGTGTTTTTCACTGGTATGATCACCTAGCCTCAATTTTTATGCCATCTCTTAGTTTAGAGTACATAATTTGGCATATTGAATCCTTAACCAATTTTACCCAAAGGGCCTTAAATGATACTATCCGAGGAATAGCCCTCTTAAACACTGAAGTTAAACTAATGTGCCAAGCAGTTATACAAAATAGAATGGCACTGGGCATCTTAACAGCAGCACAAGGAGGACCTTTACCATAATCAAAGTTGAATGTTGTGTGTACATTCCAAATTATTCACAAAATGTCTCTGATTCACTCCAGGATCTCCAAAGGCAAATCCAAGCTATGTGAGACCCAGAAATCCTATGGACTACTACAATAGGAAACTGGCTTTCTACGTCCTTTTGGTGGAAATCCATTTTACTCATCGGGCTCATCATTATCCTGATACTAATATTTGGCCCCTGTATACATAACCTAATAACATGATTTGTTCTATCTCACCTAGAAGCCATAAGACTGCAAATGGTGATGGAAATGGAACCCAGGATGGAAACGCCCATCTTCCAAGGCCCTCTTGACTGACCACTGATGGAGACCTAACTGCACACCTTACTGCACCCCCTCTCAGCATGAAGCAGCCAGAGTGATCATTGCCCCCTCTCCCTAGCAGCAGTTAGGGTCTCCATCTGTAGAGGGGGGAATGAGACAGGGACTGTGGGTGTAGTCAGAGTAGGGTGAGGGCCTCCAGAAAAAGCAGGGCGGGATATTTACAGTCGAGCAATATAACAATGGGCAAAGAAGTCCCTATTGAAACTCTGTGTTAAGCATTATGCAAAGTCAAGGTCACACTAATTCTCTAGGGTAAAGATACCACACTAAGAATATAGACATTGTCAGTGAGATCAGTTAAAGGTCAAAAGGCCAAGAGCAACTGGAATGTTTGAGTGTTTCACAAATAAAGAAGGGTATGTCAGCATAACCCATGACTTCACTGTAAACAGCCCTAGCATGCAGAGAACAACCCAGCCCACCTTGAGGGCAGGGCAGGTGGTATGAGTTTACACCACTAAGCCTTTTTTTTTTCATGTTCTCGAAAAATACTCATCTGCCTATAAAACCCCTAGGCAATGCACCACCCCAGACTCTCTTGTCCCTTCCTGGTGTGAGCCAGGAGCTCTGTCCTTTCACTTTATGTCTAAATAAAAGCCTGTACCTTGCTCTCCTACCTTGAGTGTTTGTGAAGCTCATTATTTGGCTTCATGAACAAGAACCCTAGCATCACTACTTCCTAACTGTGTGTCTTTGGGCAAATCATTTTAGTTCTCTGAGACTCAGTCTCCTTGTCTGTGAGGTGGGATACTGGGAGAATTGACCTCACAGACCAGGATCCAGTGGTCATGAGGGTGAAGTACTCAGCAGAATGTCTGGCACATAATAATGATTAGTCAGCTCTCCAAGTAAACTAAAAAACTCCTTGAAAGGAGATCATATGCAGTGTGATTCACTTCATGCTCTTCAGAGTCTTGCATAGAGTACACATCGCCAAATGTTTACAGAGTGCCCTTCTAGACAAAACATTTGGGTGAGAAATGGAACTGCCCTTTTTAAACTGTACCCAAGGGAACCAGACTGCCCTCAATACTTCCTCCTTCCCAGAGAAAGAGTTGTGGAGGCTTCCAGCAAGTGGCCTATCACTTTGAAAAGTGCCAGATTATTCCAGTTTCATAAGAGTGAGCTTTTAAACCACAAGCAAAGCAGGAAACTAGCCAGGTTTAAGATAAACTCAGGAATTCTTAAGTAACAGATGAATTACCTCAGATAAAAACTGGCTAAGGGAGGAGATAGCCTCCTGGGAATGATGAGCCTGGGAGCATTTGTATTCAGGCATTGACATTAACCCAAATGCTTTTAATTATCATTATTCCCACTACATTTGCAAGAGAAAGTCTCAGGCACACTCCTGGCAGCTGACAGGAATTCTTATGCGCTATCCTGGCAGCACTGGTTGGGGCTGGGGCTGGAGTCCTTCAGCTGTGGGCTGGTCACATTTTGGGATACTGGGTTCAAGCTTGTGACTTCCCCCATCCTAGCCTCACTCCAGCAGGTCCCTAACATTAGTCCCATCCCTAACCCTAGCCCTGCATTGGGATTAGGGCACCCTCCACCCCAGCTCCACTTTGTCACTCCCTTTAACAGCGGAACCTTTTCACCTCAACGCAACCCAAGCAGGCTTGTGTCTATATCTCTCCACTGACACCTCTTCCAGGCATGCCTTCTTCCACACTGTCAAGTCCAATACCAGTTTCTAATTCTCTTTTTACTGAATGCTTCATCAGTGCTTCTCTTGTCAATGGGTTTCAGCACTGGGCAAGTTCACTATGGATTCAATTTGACCAAAGAAGTGACAGTAGAACGTTCTTGGGGTGAAAGAGTTATACCCAAGTTTATTTCCATGGTGGTGGGTTATCAATAAAATCCCATTCACCCAGAGCGAGTCTGCATGCAGCAGGCCAGTCTCTGCCTCTGGGCCTCTCTGCCCGCACAGCCATCCTCTGGCTCTGTCCTTGGAGCTCCCACCACTCCAGCCTCTGCTCTGCTCCCCTGCAGCCTTGCAGCTGTGCCACCGCATCACCCAGAGCACTGGATGGAGCTCTTTATATAGAGTCAATAACAACGTACTGCCCACACGCGTGTAGTGAGGCAGCCAACCAGGGCAGGTGAGAATCCTGGCCACAGGGACCTTCCCTTTCTCTACAGTGCTCAACACAGTTGGCCATGTCCTTCTTTTGGAAACTCTTTTGGTGACTCCTAGGCTAGAGCTCCTGGTGGCCCTCTCACCTCCCTGGCCTTTCCTCCTCTGTCTCCCTTGCTCACCTCCATTCCTCACAAGCCAGTCAGGAGGCACTTTCTCAGAGGTAATTTGGATTATGTCACTCCTCTGTTTGAAGGCTTCAAAAATCTTCCTACTACATTTAGAAATTCAACCCCAACTCCATACCTAGGCCAGTAGGGCTGTAACTCCAGGGGGAAAATCCCGGGGCAAAATACCTTTGAAACTGAAATAAGTCAAAGGGAGAAATAAAGTGGGAGAAGCCCATTTATTTCTTACAAGCAGTTCACTTCTGTTCTCCCTTGTCTCTCAAGACCCGGCTGCAGAAGAAGAGACCCCCATTCAACCTTTCCAGTCCAGATAAGCCCTCCCTGGACCTTGTAATTACCTATTCATATGGAGATGGACTACTCCTCTCCACCCCCTGGGAACACCTATTGTATGGAGATGAACTAAAGCCAGGCAAGAGATTCTAGAAATATTGCAATTTTACTCACAAGGGCCCTCTGTGCTCTGGGCCCTAACTCCCTCCCCAACACAACCAAAGCACCTCCTTCCTTACTTAATTGCCCCCAGCTCACTGGCCTTCCCTTTGTTCCACCTGTGCCAAGCTCACTCCAACCTCACCGCCTATGCCCTAGGTTTACCCAAGGCCCGGACTGCTTTTCACCCTGATCTTTACCTGGCATGCTCCATCTGTCATTCAGATCTGAGTCCAAATGTTCCTTCCTCCAAAAGGCAATAATCTGACCTGCTCTGATACTGAGCTATTTACAGTGTTTATCTCACACATTGTGAATGTCTGTATACTTTGCTGCAGAAATATTAATGTATTTGATTGCAGGATGTTGCCCCTAACCCTGTCAAAGGTGTTACATAATATGATACATTATCTGAATTTTCATTCACATCTGCACTCAAGAGCTTTGGGTAAGGGGCTACAGATCTGCATAACTCCTTGTTTTACACGTGAAAAAACCCAAGTTCCAGAAAAGGGAATTGAATGTCTGAGGTATCATAGCTAGTTTGAAAACTCAGATCTCCTATTTCCTACATCAGTGCTATTGCCTCCTATCCTGTGCTACCACCCTAGAGACATTGGCACATACCTGGTGTGTCTTACAAGAGAAATCTATCTTGAATCACTTGACAGAAAAGTAGGCCACCTCTCTTAATCTCCACAGTTCCCTTCATGTTCTCAAAAGATGGAAAGGAGAGTTATACTTCTAAGACACGATTTGGGGATGGAGAAAGGAAGGTAAGGGATGTGAGAGTTTAGAGCAAGTATTTTTATTCTCTTTTTATATCAACATCCATATGACTGGGGGTGGATCAGAATGTTAAGAAAACATTGCAAATTGTGTATATGGGAATAAGGAGGGGCAGTGCCACCCACTCTCCCTTGATGACAGGGCAGTGCCATCACAAATCAGTCTGGAACAGTATCTGGGAATTAGGTGGATTTTAGCACCAGGACAAGGCAGAGGTATCCCTTCCCTAGCTAGCTGTCTCTCTATATCAGTTGCTCACCAAGCATAAAAATCTAGACTTTCCTCTCCTTCTCCCACTTTCCTCCTGTAAATTAAAGTTCAGACCTCATCCTTAAGGAGCTTCTATACCTGGACCTACTATGACTAGTTGAGCAATCAAAAAACAAAACCACAGGCTAGCAACCCTCAGAGATGGAACAGGATGGAGCCATGGGTAGCAAAGCCAGTCTTCCAACCAATGGCCACACTTTAGAGATTTCTGAGCAGAAAAAGATTCAATGGTACAAAGATAGAACACAGGCTTTTGTTCTGAGATAGGATAAACAACAGGATAAATTAAGGTATTCTTTTGATGACAGTAACAATAAAGACAGATACTGTTGATTGTGCTTGTAGTTGGTGCCTGCCAGGTTCTGTGGTGAGTGTTTTACAAATACATATACGTGTATGAAATTTCATCCTTACAACTCCATGTATTAGAGCTTATCAGGGAAACAAAGCAACTCTGTATGTTAAATGGAAAAGAATACAGGGAATTAGAAGCTTTGTGACCTTTGAAAGGGCTAGGGGAGTGAAAGTCAGGAAAGTCACTTTCCAGAAATCCAGAAGTGCAGAGCTCTCAATGAAGCCACTGCGATGATCTTGGCTGCTACAGGACTTCAATGGGGTACTCTCAGGAGGACCCTAAAAGCCAAGGAGAAAAGCTGCAGATGATCCAGCTTCTCTTTCTCTTTTGCCTTTCAACACTCACACAAGACGCTCCAATTGGAATATTACAACTCAGACTCACCCTAGAAAGGGATTCTGTGAAATGTTGCTCTGAGTTTCTCCTCCTTGAGCCACAGAAATTTAGAGAGGGATGGTAATGATGCTAGGTTGACAACAAACAATCTAGCTCACATATAAGATAGGCACTGTGACCTCTATTTACAGATGAGAGAACTGCATAATTTTCAAAGGTCTCACATATGGAAAGCAATAGAGCTAAGACCAGGCTCTTCCTACTTTGTCAAGCTGCCTTTTCCAAAGAGAAGACCACTCAATGAGTCATATTTACTCAGAAAGAACTGGATGTGACAGGCCATGGGAGCCCAAAACAGAATCAAATATAGTCCATGCTCCATGCAAGCTTAAAGGAGTGCCAGATTATCTGTGGGTGTGTGGGTTTTCCTAAATTGAGCCAAATATAGGGTAATCATATGTCCCAGTTGCCCAGAACAGTCCTGGTATATGCCTACTGTCCCAGAATCCCCTTTGGTTTAGCATGGGTCCTGGTGATTTTTAAATAAAACATTATTATTAATGGTTGCACTAAAATAAGCTGGGGGGTGTTTGGTACCCTCTAACTTATGCATCCAGCTTCTGCCACAGCGTCCTCTAGAAGTGTGTGAGGGGCATGTGCAGTGTGAAGGGTGCTCACTTGAACACACTGATAAATCAAAGACAACCACATAAAAATACGACCATCTCTAGCTGATCCATGATGAACCCTTTCCTTTCAAGGGCACACTGCTGCACTACCACTGCTGAAATGGACCACCTACTGGTTTCACGTGGGACAGGTGAATTGCCTCTGTTGTCCTAGACAGATACTTGATGTATTTAGCCAGTCACGCTGTGGCACAGGTCTTGACCTGCAAGTTGCTCAAAGCAGGCTCTGATAGGCATATATAAACAGGGAATAGAGACATCAGCCTTGCCAGAGAGTATATGGATGTAGTCTGATTGCTCTTTCTACAGTAGATCTATTATTTACCATATGGTGTAAATGTATAACTATTTTATTGTCTGGCAATACTTTATTTATTTTGCAAGAATAATCTCAAAATATTAACATTTTGTGCATATTTAATGAAAAATTATGTACCAAATTTCCATTTTTCAAGAAAATTGATGATGAATGGGAAACTTGCACGAAATGCTTGCTGGCATTTACTCTCCACCATAGGAGTTAAAGTGAAATCATTGTGCCCACAGGACAACCGGAAAATACAAATATGCTGAAGAAGCATCAGCACCTCCTTCAAAAGTTAGTAGTTATTTTAAGTAGAACATGCCCAAAGAAAACACGCAGCTGCAGAAGGTATACTTACATATCACTCTGTGAACTGTGATTTTCACTTAGATCAAATGACTGCTCTTAATTAATTTAACGCACTTGCCATTCTAAATTTCCAAATACTTGGAGAAAAAGTAAAGCTACAGCTGTGAATATATTGGTTCCATTAACAGCACATCCCAAAGAGTTAAAAGATACTTGTTGTATCTGGGCCATCAGATGCTTCATGTAGAATATCCACTAATTATTTCGTTTCCTTATCCAATTCATGGAATCAAATTAAAGCTATGAAAGTTAATTCTGGTAAAACATCAGACTTTGTTGTGAATTTGATTGTAAATTCAATTAAAATTTCAACATTGAAGATAAAATAGTTGTTTTAGAGTGGCAGAACATATGTGAGACACAATGTCACTGTGAAAGCATTGTTTTTACTAGTTTAAGAAGAAATCTATGGAGCAGAAATGTACTTCAATTTAATTGTAGTGCCCACGTAATTCATATGCACACCCAAAGAAGTTGGATGTCTCTCAGTTGAAATAGAAATCTTATTTGTTGAAATGTACAAAATCTTTAAATATAGGCAGCTACATAAGTCAACTACATTTTCATCAAGAAGTTAATTTGAATACCAAAACTTACTCCAGTGTGTGCTTTCTTACATTGATGACCATACTTAAGAGATTTCAGATATTTTTGAGCCTTTGAAGAACTACTACCTTTTAAATTAACCTAAGTGTCTTATAAAATTGAACTTTTCTTGTAAATTAGTGATCTAAATTTTGGCTGCATTTTGTTCCAGATATTTAAAAAATCTTATCTGAGTTTTTAATAAGTGGATTGATTTTTAAAAACTTTACCTTTTGTAGTTTCTAGCAAATTCTACTTATTGAAAATGAGGTTTGCAAAAGACACTAAAATACATTTCTACAAAAGCAAGAAAGGGACTGAAACAAATCAAACAATGACAGTGCAGATGGTGTGCCAATTTTGATTTTTAAATTCTATAATTGTGTTTTGGACTAATCCTACTTATGAGAAGAATTTTTTCAAGGCATTACTTTTTTAATTGGATAAATATACATTCTGCACCATATGGAATGAAATCAATAAAGCCTATGATTTTTTATTTTGCTATTATTAATGTACAATTACATGAGCAATATTATGGTTACTAGACTCCCCCTATTATCAAGTCCCCACCACATACCCCATTACAATCACTGTCCATCAGTGTAGTAAGATGCTATAGAATCACTACTTGTCTTCTCTATGTTATACTGCCTTCCCCGTATCCCACCCCCCAGCTACATTATGTGTGCTAATCGTAATGCCTCTTTTTCCCCCTTATCCCTTCCTTCCCACACATCCTTCCCAGTCCCTTTCCCTTTGGTAGCTGTTAGTCCATTCTTGGGCTCTGTGAGTCTCCTGATGTTTTGTTCCTTCAATTTTTTCTTTGTTTTTATGCTCCACATATGAGTGAAATCATTTGATACTTGACTTTTTCAGCTTGGCTTATTTCACTGAGCATAATACCCTCTAGCTCCATCCATGTTGTTGCAAATGGTAGGATTTGTTTTCTTCTTATGGCTGAAAAATATTCTATTGTGTATATGTACCACCTCTTCTTTATCCATTCATCAACTGATGGACACTTAGGTTGCTTCCATTTCTTGGCTATTGTAAATAGTGCTGCGATAAACATAGGGGTGCATCTGTCTTTTTGAAACTGGGCTGCTGCATTCTTAGGGTAAATTCCTAGGAGTGGGATTCCTGGGTCAAGTGGTATTTCTATTTTGAGTTTTTTGAGGAACCTCCATACTGCTTTCCACAATAGTTGAGCTAATTTGCATTCCCACCAGCAGTGTAGGAGGGTTCCCTTTTCTCCACATCCTCACCGACATTTGCTGTTGTTTGTGTTTTGGATGTTGGCCATCCTCACTGGTGTGAGGTGATATCTCGTGGTTTTAATCTGCATTTCTCTGATGATTAGTGATGTGGAGCATCTTTTCATGTGCCTGTTGGCCATCTGAATTTCTTCTTTGGAGAAGTTTCTGTTCAGCTCCTCTGCCCATTTTTTAATCAGGTTATTTGCTTTTTGTTTGTTGAGGTGTGTGAGCTCTTTATATAATTTGAATGTCAACCCCTTATCGGATATGTCATTTATGAATATATTCTCCCATACTGTAGGATGTCTTTTTATTCTATTGATGGTGTCCTTTGCTGTATGGAAGCTTTTTAGTTTGATATAGTCCCACTTGTTCATTTTTGCTTTTGTTTCCCTTGCCCAGGGAGATATGTTCATGAATAAGTTGCTCATATTTATGTCCAAGATATTTTTGCCAATGTTTTTTTCTAAGAGTTTTATGGTTTCATGACTTACATTTAGGTCTTTGATCCATTTTGAGTTTACTTTTGTATATGGGGTTAGACAATAATCCAGTTTAATTCCCTTACATGTAGCTGTCCAGTTTTGTCAAAACCAGCTGTTGAAGAGGCTGTCATTTCCCCATAAGGCCTATGATTTATGCCATTTAAAATCGTCAAAGAATTCCAAAAATCATAAATTCAGGCAATTTATTTGACAAGTTTTGTCTTATAAAAGTATTTGTTAAAGTAAGCACCTCTGAGTAGAGATCAAAAGTCAGTGCTATGAAAAAGTTTGGATTAAAATGTTTACAAAATTTAGTACGAAAAAATGAGAATAAAGATTATCTTTCATTTAGCACAATATGCTCTGAATTTAACAGGTACTTTAGAACCTGTGGAAATTGAATTTTCTCAATTAAAAATATGGCCCACGGAGAAGAGGTCATTAAAGATGTTAGCAGGACCCTTTCCATTCCCTGCCTCTGGCCTTCCTTGCTCATCTGCTTGTCTTCCCTCACTGCAAACTCTCTTCATATGGCAGGAAATCTGGCAACCAATGCTCCTAAGATTTACATCTTAAACTTTCAGCCATTAGGTGGCCCTCTGAGTCCCAAATCAAAAAATCCAAGAGAATGGATTCCTTGGTGAAGATTTAGTCAGGTGGTTTGGGCCACTCAACACAGGATGTCATTGCACAGCCATGTGGAGGGCTGAGAGAAAAGTGGTTTCTAGAAAAGAAGCAGTGGGCAAGCAATTAATAGGTGTCCAATACATTGCAGACTGTGGCGCCATTCTCAGACACAGGGAAATCAAGAGGAGGAGCTGGTTTGGGACCAATGGGGAGATTATGAACTTTTGCGCCCAATTACTTTTTGCTACATTTTTCAAACATACAAAAGAAGTTGCATAATGGTACAGTGAGCACCTCTATAGGAACTGTGCAGCTTCAACAACTGTTACCACTTTGCTATTTTGCTTTATGTCTCATGCATATTTATGTGTACGTATGTATATCTTTTCTGAACTTTTGGAAAGTAAGTGCAGATACCCTGATGCTTTATCCCTCAATACTTCAGAACATATCTCCTAAGAATCAAGTTGTTTCATACAAATCCACAATACTATTATAACCTCAAAAATTAACAATGATTCCTTAATATCTGTGGGTAAAATTGCAGTATTTCCAGAATCTCTCCTCTGGCCTTAGTGCATCTCCATATCAACAGGTATTTCTGAGGGGTTGAGAGAAATAGTCCATCTCCATAACAGTAGGTAATTACAAGGGCCAGCTAGGGCATATCTGGACCAGAGAGGCTGGATGGGGTCTCTTCTGAAGCCAGGTTCTTGAGATGCGGATGACTGCTTATAAGAAATGAACGGGTTTCTCCCACTTTATTTCTCCCTTTGACTGATTTTGGTTTCAAAGGTATTTTGTCCCAGGATTTTCCACCCAGAGTTACAATATCATATTTAGTTGATATTCAAATTTATCCTATTTTACAAATGATGTCTTTAATAGATGGGTTTTTTTTTTGGCTTAATAGAAATTTATTTTCTAACAGTTCTGGAGGCTAGAAGTCCAAGATCAAGGTGTTGGCAGGTTTGGTTTCTTTAATAGATGGTTTTTTAAACCAGGATCCAATCAAGTATGAATTTATTTTTGAATAAGTACTTTAAAATTACTATTCAGATTTATATGTTCAGTTGATAGTTGAAAATACAGTCCTGGAATTCAAAAGACAGCCTACAGTTAGAAAAGAAATTAGAGAATGATGAGTTTCTGTAAGAAAGAGGAGAAAAGAGATGAGAAGCTATTGAGTGGAATATCAGTACATCGAAGGAAGGAAAGAAGTGGCTAACAGTATCAAATACTGCAATCAGATGAGGTAGAAAATGTCTGAGGGAAAATCATTGACATGGCAAGCCAAATCCTGTGCAGAGTAGTTTTGACAGCAGAGGAGGTGAGATTACCAGGGGTTATAATGTGCAAATGAGTTCTAAATAACTGGAACTGAGTATAGCCCTCTCTCTAGAAGTTTCAAGTTAAAAGTACATAATAGATGGACACTGGAAGTTTGCTTTTTTTTTTTCATTATTCTGAGCCTTTTTTATTTTTCTGTCCCCTCATCAACACCACTAACTTGGGGGCAATGTTTTGAAAGTTACTGTTTATCAAATGGTATTTAATGATAATGGAGTTCCTAATTTTTCTTAATCCAGGCTAGTTTGTCCATTAGTGTCTCATAATCACAGATCAGAGCTCCCTTGAAGAGAAGAGCTGGTAGACAGTGTAATAAGCACTACCAAAAAGAGAAAGGACATCTTTTTCTCTAAGACACAAGGGAAAGAAGACAGAGAAAAATGTTGAGATAGGCAGAATGCTTGTAGATACAAATGTTGCAAGCTGGAAGCTTGAGAAAAAGTCTTGAGGGAAGCTTGTCAGAAGACCTCAAGCTATGCTGAAGGGTAAGAATGGGGAGGTAGGAAGTTCATTGGAGACTTGAATTGGAACAGCTGATGTGTTGACTATGAGAGAGTACAATCCAGATTAGAAAGGTTACCTGTTTCAGTTCAACAAATACTCATGGAGCATTTATTATAGTCCAGACGCTAGATTACAAAGACACACAGTCCACATTTCTCCTCCTTTCTAACAAGAATTAGTACCTTCCAACTGGGTTTTCATGACAACACACACTGCTGCTTTTCCTCCAGCTCCCCTATCCTTCTCAATCCCTTCAAGGGTTCCTTTTCTTCTGTGGGTCCCTTCAAAGTTAAGGCTTAAATGTTGGTGGGCATCAGTTTTCTGTCCTTGGCCACCTTCTCTTCTCACCTGACACATTCCCTTTGAGTGATTAGATCCACCCACACTGTTTCAAGCAGAAGCTTTCTGTTGTTGTCTGCCAAAACTCTTCTTCCAGCCCACTCTCAAGAGCCAGATTTATATAATGAAGGGAAACAAATGGACATTTAAAATCAAAACTAACTATGGTCATTTCCCTTCTCAGGGGTATCATTCATAATAGTGGTGAAATAACTCATGCCCCATCTTCTACAGATACAGACCTGGTGGGCAGAGAGAGTCAGGGAGAACCCAGAAGATATATTCCTTTGTTAGCTAAGCACACTACGAAATCTGGATATGCAAAGATGGCTTGAAAAAAGGAACTATAAAGAAATTTTGCATAATATAATGGGAGGTTTCATTTTCTTTTGCTCTTTTTTGCTTGATCCTGTTGCTAGGAGGCACTGAAAAAGAGAAAAGAGAGAGGACAGAGCAATTCAGGAGGAGGCTGAAGCTCAGGTTGGCAGGTTGGACAGTTGGCCAAGGGCTTCTTGAGAACGAGGATGATAGTTACTCATTTTCTTTTTGTTTTAAATTAAAGGTTTTTTTTCTTTTGGTATCATTAATATACAATTACATGAGCAACACTGTAGTTACTAGATTCCCTCCATTATCAAGTCCCCACCACATACCCCATTACAGTCACTGTCCATCAGCATAGTAAGATGCTATAGAATCACTACTTGTCTTCTCTATGCTATACTGCCTTCCCCAAGCCCCCCCCACTACATTATGTGTGCCAATCGTAATGCCCCTTATTCCCCTTCTCCCTCCCTTCCCACCCTCCTCACCACCCCCCCAGTCCCTTTCCCTTTGGCAACTGTTAGTCCATTCGTTAAATCTGCCACCCAACCCCCTTGCATCTCCACAAATCATGAGTCAAACCTGCCGCAAACACAATAGCCCTGTTATTGGATTTCTGGTTTGGGTTTTGTGAAAATTAAGGGAAACCAGCTTAGTTCAACAGCTGCTGTAATGTGGCACAGAACCAGGACAGGGAGATGATCCATCAACTGAGCCAGTTCAGCAAAGACCAGAATCGGAATCTAGGGGCAATGAGGAAAAATATTAATCATACCTTCAAGAATCACCAGAGACTTTGGAAAGGATGTAGAGCCCCCACCAGATGGGGAGTGGGGTTTGAATAATTTCCATTTGAATTTCAAAGGCCAGTATATCTTAGTAGACTCTGTTCCTATACAGATCCAACTGACTGCAGGACATCCCCATTTAGAGACTGCCCATGGGACATCAGCTGCAGCACGGCTACAACTCATGCTTTCATCCCACCCCCTACAACCTATCCCACCTGCAATTTGCTGTATTTTAGTCAATTGCAAGTATCATCATTTAGCCTGGTCCCCATGTCACTCCTTGTAAGTCCTGGGAGAGGAAATCCCAGGGCAAAATACCTCTAAAAACCAAAATCAGTCAAAGGGAGAAATAAAGTTTAAAATCCATTTATTGCTCAGAAACTGCAGTCCAGGGACGTCTCCTCTGCTCCTGAAGAAGCAAGCAAGCAAGCAAGCCAGCCCCTCCATTTAAACTCTCAGGTTCAGACATGCCCTCGGTTGCCCAGGTAATTACCCATTGACATGGAGATGAACTTCTCTCCACCCTGAGGATATGCAAATACACCATAGCCATACTTATTTCCACCCTTGAGTGCCTGTTGATATGCAGATGTACTGAAGCCAGGCGAGATATTCTGGAAATATTAGTTTTACCTACACTCTTCCTTATCCTTCTACCATCACAAAGGCTTATTGTTTTAACCTCCTGTATATCTATCAAATTCTGCCCCCTGTACTCCCTTTGTTTAGAACCCCCCATGTCTCCAGGCAACGCTCCACCAATCTCATGGCCCCCATTCTTACCATCCCACAGCCTCTTTTCCACATAGTAGCCAAAGTGATCATTCCAATACACAACCAGATCATCAGACTTCCCTGAGTAAAACCTTTCAGTGGTCACCCATTGTCCTTGGGATAAGATAAAGCCCAACTTCCTTAGGTCCTTTGTGACCTGGTTCCTCTTGGCCTCTCCACCTTCCTCATGGGTCCCACATTTGCTTGGACGTCTTACTATCGTGGCACAGAACTACTTTCAATTACAGGAATGTTTCATGCTCTTCTTTTCACCTCTTGGATTCTGCACATGCTGTTTCCTTTTTCTGGAGCACTCAGCACACTCCACCTAGCTAACTCCAAATCAACATGCAGGTTCCAGCCAAGATGCCAGTTCTTCCAGGAAGGCTTCCCTGACCATCCACTCCAACTAGTTTGTTACGTGGCTCTCCTATGTTTCCTTAGAAACTGTTGCCTCCCCTATCAGATCCCCTACTGCCCTCTACTGTCACTGTCTGTTTATTTGCCTGTCTCTCCCCACCAGCTTGTAAACTCCATGAGGGCTGGGATCATGTCTGCCCATCTGGTTCACAACTATATCCCTACCATTGAGCACAAAGCCTGGCTTATAAAAGACAGTGAAGAAAAACTTAATGAACGAATAAATAACATGGATAGAATATTTTGCAGTTTATGAAGTTCTTTATCTCATTTTAACTCCACCACATGTGAGAAAGATATTATCCTCTTGATGCAAAGCTCCATGTTATCTTATATTTACATTTGACATACACTACATTTGTGAATTTTTACTTAATTGAGGTAATAATTATCTGAAATATTAACAAATCAGATTTTTAGACAATTTTAGAGGAAATCTGACTTACATAAATCTTTCAAAAATAGTGTAATCACAACTAACTGCTAACAAAATGTCCCAAAGGAAAGGTCACTCTGCTAGATGTCCTTTAAAAAATATAGGACACTGTGCTATGCATACAGAATATTTTTGCATTCATAAATGTGCTAAAGTCCCACAAAATGCTTAATAGTCTTAAGTGGATTAAACATGCCTCCTGTGATCTGATTTATATGGTAAATGTGCCAAGTAAAACCTTTTCCCACAGAGAGATCAGATTGTAAACTTCAGTTGAACTCTGATAAAATTCTCATAAATTCCAAACTAGTGGAGCTTGAATTGATGAGATTTTACTTTAAACTCTTCTCATGGAATGGCCAGCTAATCTTCGTTGAACATTTGAAGTATATCAAAAATGTTCTAAACTCAAACCGCTTAATATAGTAGTCACTGGACACATATAGCAGAGCACTTGAAAGTAGCTAGTATGAATAAGGAATTGAATTTTTAATTTTATATCACTTTAAGAAATTTAAGCTCAGGCGCCGGAGACGCCGCCGCCGCCATCACACCTAGTGGAGGAGCTCGGGAAGGCGGCTCGAGATGGCGACGTAAGTGGACCGGCAGAAAAATTCCTCCCAACATTATATTTATTCACGAAAATACAGCAAATACAACGATCCCTAAAAGAGAGACCAGAATACACAGGAAAGTGCACAGTGTACGGAGCTCCGGCGGTCAGCCACTCCGGAGAGAGGACTCGGCAACCAGCGAGACCAGAGCGCTTCTCCACCCCAGCACTCCGGCGGGAGTCCCGGCAAGGCGGGCAAGGTATGGAGCCACGACCCTGGGGGACCAAGCGCTCCTCCCCCCCCAGAGATCCGGCGGTCAGACACTCCGGAGAGAGGACTCGGCACCCAGCAAGGCGGGACAGAACCGCGACCCAGCGAGACCAGAGCACTCCTCCACCCCAGCACTCCAGCGGGAGTCCCAGCAAGGTGGGTAAGCCTCCCATTCACTCTCACCCTGGCCACAGTTTAAAGGGCCGTGTGGAGCGACGTGGCCATCGCTCTGGAATAGTGGAGCAATAGTGCCACCAACAGCATTCACACAGAAACCACCCCCGATGGGCGTTTTTTTGTTTTTTGTTTTTGTTGTTGTTGTTGTTTTTTTTTTTCTTTTGCATGTTGCTGCTTTTTCTTTTTCTTTCTTTTCCTTTTTCCCTCTCTCTTTTTACTTTTTTATTAGTAGAAGTATTTTTTTCTTCTTCTCTTTGTTTTCTTTTTTTCTTTTCTCTCCTCTCTTCTCTTTCCTTTTTAAAGTCATAAAGAGCCCAGCAGACATACGTGACAACTACCAACAACTAATTCTATAGTCATGAGAAGACAGAAGAATATGATACAGACAAAGCTTCAAACACCACACCAGAGAAATAATCTGAAGGAATCGACATGCATAGTCTTCCAGAAAAAGAATTCAGAATAAAAGTCATAGCCATGCTGACAGATCTACAGAAAAATGTGCAAGAGCTGAGAGAGGAAGTGAGGGAAATGAGGAAAGGCAATGCAGAAATGAGACAATCCATTGACGGGCTCAACAGCAGATTGAATCAGGTTCAAGACACGATCAAGGAATTGCAAGACAGGGACCAGGAATACAAAGAAGCTGAGGCAGAGAGAGATAAAAGGATCTCTAAGAATGAAAGAATATTAAAAGAACTATGTGACAAAACCAAACGGAACAATATTCGCATAATAGGAGTACCAGAGGAAGAAGAGAGAGAAAAAGGGATAGAAAGTGTCTTTGAAGAAATAAATGCTGAAAACTTCGCCACGCTGGGGAAGGAAATAGTCTCACAGTCCACGGAAGCCCACAGATCTCCCAACACAAGGGACCCAAGGAAGACAACACCAAGACACATAATAATCAAGATGGCAAAGATCAAAGATAAGGACAGAGTATTAAAGGCAGCTAGAGAGAGAAAAAAGATCACCTACAAAGGAAAACCCATCAGACTGTCATCAGACTTCACAACAGAAACCTTACAGGCCAGAAGAGAATGGCATGATATATTTAACGTAATGAAACAGAAGGGCCTCAAACCAAGAATACTGTATCCAGCACAATTATCATTTAAATATGACGGAGGGATTAAACAATTTCAAGACAAAAGAAAGTTGAGAGAGTTTGCCTCTCATAAACCACCACTACAGGATATCCTAAACGGACTGCTCTAGAGGGGAAATACCCCTAAGGCTAAAAATATGTCACTAGATAAAATAAAATCATAGCAAAGAAAGCAGACCATCCAAATACCAACTAAAGGCAAAGAATAAAATACCTAATATATAAAGAAAGGAGGAGGAAGAATAGGAAGGGAGAGATAAAGAAACATCAGATGGCGTTCACAATAACTTAACAAGAAAGTTAAGTTAGATTTTCAGATAGCAAAGAAGCAACCCTTGACCTTTGGTAACCACAAATCTAAAGCCAGCAATGGCAATAAGTACATATCTATCAATATTCACCCTAAATGTAAATGGACTGAATGCACCAATCAAAAGACAAAGAGTAACAGAGTGGATAAAAAAGCAAAACCCATCTATATGCTGTCTACAAGAGACTCACCTCAAACCCAAAGATATACACAGACTAAAAGTGAAGGGATGGAAAAAAATATTTCAAGCAAACAACAAAGAGAAAAAAGCAGGTGTTGCAGTACTTGTATCAGATAAAATAGACTTCAAAACGAAGAAAGTAGCAAGAGATAAAGATGGACATTACATAATGATAAAGGGGTCAGTCCAACAAGAAGATATAACCATTATAAATATATATGCACCCAACACAGGAGCATCAGCATATGTGAAACAAATACTAACAGAAGTGAAGGAGGAAATAGACAGCAATGCAATAATTCTAGGAGACTTTAACACGCCACTCACTCCAAAGGATAGATCAACCAGGCAGAGGATAAGTAAAGACACAGAGGCACTGAACAACACACTAGAACAGATGGACCTAACAGATATCTACAGAACTCTGCACCCAAAAGCAGCAGGATACACATTCTTCTCAAGTGCACATGGAACATTTTCCAGAATAGACCACATTCTAGGCCACAAAAAGAACCTCAGTAAATTCAAAGATATTGAAATCCTACCAACCAACTTCTCAGATCACAAAGGTATAAAACTAGAAATAAATTTCAGAAAGAAATCAAAAAGGCTCACAAATACATGGAGACTTAACAACATTCTCCTAATGAATCAATGGGTTAACGACCAAATCAAAACAGAAATCAAAGAATATATGGAGACTAATGACAACAACACAAAGCCACAACTTCTGTGGGACGCAGCGAAGGCAGTCTTAAGAGGAAAGTACATTGCAACCCAGGCCCATTTAAAGAAGGAAGAACATTCCCAAATGAACAGTCTAAGGACACAATTATTGAAATTGGAAAAAGAAGAACAAATGAGGCCCAAAGTCACCAGAAGGAGAGACATAATAAAGATCAGAGAAGAAATAAATAAAATTGAGAAGAATAAAACAATAGAAAAAATCAATGAAACCAAAAGCTGGTTCTTTGAAAAAATAAACAAAATAGATAAACCCGTAGCCAGACTCATTAAGAGAAAAAGAGAATCTACACACATAAACAGAATCACAAATGAGAAAGGAAAAATAACGACGGACCCCACAGAAATACAAAGAATTATAAGAGAATATTACGAGCATCTATATGCTAACAAGCTGCAAAACCTAGAAGAAATGGACAACTTCTTAGAAAAATACAGCCTTCCAAGACTCACCAAGCAGTAAACAGACCAATCACCAGCAATGAAATTGAATCGGTAATCAAAAAACTACCCAAGAACAAAAGCCCTGGACCTGATGGATTCACCTCTGAATTCTACCAGACATATAGAGAAGAAATAATACCCATTCTCCTTAAAGTTTCCAAAAAATAGAAGAGGAGGGAATACTTCCAAACTCTTTCTATGAAGCCAGCATCACTCTAATACCAAAACCGGGCAAAGACCTCACCAAAAAAGAAAATTACAGACCAATAACCCTGATGAACGTAGATGCAAAAATACTCAACAAAATATTAGCAAACCGAATTCAAAAATACATCAAGAGGATCATACACCATGATCAAGTGGGATTCATCCCAGGGATGCAAGGATGGTACAACATTCGAAAATCCATCAACATCATCCATCACATCAATAAAAAGAAGAATAAAAACCACATGATCATCTCCATAGATGCTGAAAAAGCATTTGACAAAATTCAGCATCCATTTTTGATTAAAACTCTCAACAGAATGGCTATAGATGGCAAGTACCTCAACATCATAAAGGCTATATATGACAAACCCATAGCTAACATCATACTTAACAGCGAGAACCTGAAAGCTTTTCATCTAAGATCGGGAACAAGACAGGGGTGCCCACTCTTTCCACTGTTATTCAACATAGTACTGGAGGTCCTAGCCATGGCAATCAGACAAAACAAAGACATACAAGGCATCCAGATTGGTAAAGAAGAAGTCAAATTGTCACTATTTGCAGATGACATGATACTGCATATAAAAAACCCTAAAGACTCCACTCCAAAACTACTAGAACTAATATCTGAATTCAGCAAAGTTGCAGGATACAAAATTAACACACAGAAATCTGTTGCTTTCCTATACACTAACGATGAGCTAACAGAAAGAGAAATCAGGAAAACAATTCCATTCACAATTGCATCAAAAAGAATAAAATACCTAGGAATAAACCTAACAAAGGAAGTGAAAGACCTGTACTCTGAAAACTACAAGACACTCCTAGGAGAAATTAAGGAAGACACTAACAAATGGAAATGCATCCCATGCTTTTCGCTAGGAAGAATAAATATTGTCAAAATGGCTATACTACCTAAAGCAATCTACAGATTCAACGCAATCCCTATCAAACTACCAACAACTTTCTTCAATGAACTGGAACAAATAATTCTAAAATTCATATGGAACCACAAAAGACCCCGAATAGCCAAAACAATCCTGGGAAGGAGGAATCAAACAGGGGGAATTACGCTCCCTGACTTCAAGCTCTACTACAAAGCCACAGTAATCAGGACAATTTGGTATTGGCACAAAAACAGACCCACAGACCAGTGGAACAGAATAGAAAATCCAAACATTAACCCAAACATCTACAGTCAATTAATATTTGATAAAGGAGCTCTGGATATACAATGGGGAGAGGACAGCCTCTTCAGCAGCTGGTGTTGGAAAAACTGGACAGCTACATGTAAGAGAATGAATCTGGACTACTGTCTAACCCCATACACAAAGGTAAACTCAAGGTGGATCAAAGACCTGAATGTAAATCATGAAACCATAAAACTCTTGGAAAAAAACATAGGCAAAAATCTCTTGGACATAAACATGAGCGACTTCTTCATGAACATATCCCCCCGGGCAAGGGAAACAAAAGCAAAAATGAACAAATGGGACTATATCAAGTTGAAAAGCTTCTGTACAGCAAAGGACACCATCAGTAGAACAAAAAGACATCCTACAATATGGGAAAATATATTCATAAACGATGTATCTGATAAGGGGTTGACATCCAAAATATACAAAGAACTCACGCACCTTAACAAACAAAAAGCAAATAACCCAATTAAGAAATGGGCCAAGGACATGAATAGACTCTTCTCTAAAGAAGAATTTCAGATGGCCAACAGGCACATGAAAAAATGCTCCACATCGCTAATCATCAGAGAAATGCAGATTAAAACCACAATGAGATATCACCTCACACCAGTGAGGATGGCCAACATCCAAAACACAAACAACAACAAATGTTGGCGAGGATGTGGAAAGAGGGGAACCCTCCTACATTGCTGGTGGGAATGCAAATTAGTTCAACCATTGTGGAAAGCAGTATGGAGGTTCCTCAAAAAACTCAAAATAGAAATACCATATGACCCAGGAATCCCACTCCTAGGAATTTACCCTAAGAATGCAGCAGCCCAGTTTCAAAAAGACAGATGCACCCCTATGTTTATCGCAGCACTATTTACAATAGCCAAGAAATGGAAGCAACCTAAGTGTGCAGCAGTAGATGAATGGATTAAGAAGAGGTGGTACATATACACAATGGAATATTACGCAGCCATAAGAAGAAAACAAATCCTACCATTTGCAACGACATGGATGGAGCTGGAGGGTATTATGCTCAGTGAAATAAGCCAGGCCGAAAAAGACAAGTACCAAATGATCTCACTCATATGTGGAGTATAAGAACAAAGAACAAAACAAAACAAAAAAAAAACTGAAGGAACAGAACAGCAGCAGACTCACAGAACCCAAGAACGGACTAATAGTTACCAAAGGGAAAGGGACTGGGGAAAAAGGGCGGGAAGGGAGGGATAAGAGGGTAAAAGGGGCATTACGATTGGCAGACATAGGGTGGGGGGGCACGGGAGGGACTGTACAGCTCAGAGAAGACAAGTAGTGATTCTCATCTCACTACACTGATGGACAGTGACTGTAATAGTGTTGGTGGGGGGGACCTGATGAAGGGGGTAGTTTAATCATCACAATATTGCTCATGTAATTGTAGGTTAATGATACTAAAATAAATTGTAAAAAAAAAAAAGAAATTTAAATTAAAAAATGTAGCAGTGGAATTTTTAAATTGATTGTATGTTAAAATGCAGATATCTTGGATATACTGAGTTAAATAAAATATTTAAATTATTAAAATTATTTTTACCTATTTATTTTTACTTTTTTAATGTGGTTACTAGAAAGTTTAAAATCCCATATGCAGTTCACATTATACTCCTATTGGACTTCACTATTGTTTTTTATTAAGGTATTACTGATATACACTCTTATGAAGGTTTCACATGAAAAAACAATGTGGTTACTACATTTACCCATATTATCAAGTCCCCACTCATACCCCAATGCAGTCACTGTCCATCAGTGGAGTAAGAGGCCACAGATTCACTGTTTGCCTTCTCTGTGCTACACTGTTTTCCCCGTGATCCCCCTCACCATGTGTACTAAACATAATACCCCTCAATCCCCTTCTCCCTCCCTCCCCACCCACCATCCCACACCACCCCCCGTTTGGTAACCACTAGTTCCTTCTTCAAATCTCTGAGTCGGCTGCTATTTTGTTCCTTCAGTTTTGCTTCATTGTTATACTCCACAAATGATGGAAATCATTTGGCACTTGTCTTTCTCCGCCTGGCTTATTTCACTGAGCATAATACCCTCTAGCTCCATCCATGTTGTTGCAAATGGTATGATTTGTTTCTTTCTTATGGCTGAATAGTATTCCATTGTGTATATGTACCACATCTTCTATATTCATTCATCTACTGATGGACACTTAGATCTTGGCTATTGTAAATAGTGCTGTGATAAACAGAGGGGTGCATATGTCTTTTTGAACCTGGGAAGTTGTATTCTTTGGGTAAATTCCAAGGAATGGGATTCCCGGGTCAAATGGTATTTGTATTTTTAGTTTTTTGAGGAACCTCCATATTGCTTTCCACAATGGTTGTATTAATTTACATTCCCACCAGCAGTGTAGGAGGGTTCCCCTTTCTCTGCATCCTTGGACTTCACTATTTTAAAACATGCTCTACTGTTCAACTCAGGAAAAAGAAATGTACAATTTAGGGTAAAATGGGACTTGCAATTTTCAAATGTTGTGTTATTTATCCCCAGTAGTAAGTTAAACTCTTTGAGCTAGATGGTTTCCTAATACCTAGAAAACATTAAATGCCTTCCCAATCCATAATACTAGATTATCAAGTATGTGCTGGGAGAGGGTAACTGACCATTTACCTAATTATGCCACCACAGTACTTATTCACATTTGACTTTTTTTTAAAGGAACAAAAGTTGTTTTATTTTTGTAGTTGTTGCTTTTGTTTTGCTTTTTATTTGTCAGTGTGTGTGTCTGTTTATGATATTATTCCCTCTGCCACAACCCACAGCCCTAACACTGCAACCATCCCCTACACATACACACACACCTCTTGGCAGCCTCTGGCCTTTCTGCAGAATCCTAGAACCCTGCAATAATAAAAAGTGTGAAGAACACTGCTCTAGACCACAGCCTAGATTGGGAGGGAAACAGACAAGAGTCCCTGAGCAGTCAGATGAGATGTGTCAATATTCAGCTGCCTCTGTTCCCACACTTCCCTCCTATCAGTGCTGTCGGTGACCTTATGAAGTCTGCTCATTCCCTCTTCCTTCTTAACACAATTCTAATGTTCTCAGCAAGAGTTTCTCAATGCACAGAATGTCAGCTGTAGGAAACTACAGGATGGGCCTACTTGTAGGGTTGGGGGGGATGCAGGGAGATTGTTCAACCAAAGGGGAAAGAGAAGACGTTATTGCAACGGGTAGCTCTGAGTAGTGAAAGAAGAGAGAAAGAACGTTCCAAAGCAGTCACTATAATTCATGTAGTATCACAGGCTGGGGCCACTGAGTATGGCAATGAGTCGTCCCACACCCTATACTTCACAGTACTTTTCCTGAGGAAAGCACTATGTCAGGACACAATAAAATCAGTGAGCCCCCTCATATCCACCCCCAATCTTTAAGGAAAGGACCAGTATGGTTTATTCTATTCAGTATAGAAGGTAGAGACATATAGAATTCATTTAAGCAATCTATCCATAAAACAGGCTAAAATAAATAATAAACCAAGCATTTCTAAAGGGTAGCATCCAGCTACCTGAATAACTCGCATATGTGAAACATCTCATTTCCTACCACAGTTTGCTAAATGGGGTGTTGCAAGGAAGGAAGGAAGCCTCCAGGAATTACAACGTATAACTAACATACATCTCCAAACAGCACATGCTTGAAAGTATTTTGTGCCTATGGACTGTGAACTTGGCAAATGAACAGAAGGCTTGTTCCCATAATTCACTCATCCCACACAGCTACAAGCTGAATCTGTGTTCTGACAAGTATTTCCTGAATCAAAGCAGCTGTCTGGGACCTGGGTCCAGATTGCTGTGTCACTGTGAACTTTTGTAATATAACAGATACCTTTCAAGGCTGAGAGGTGTAGCGAGGAGGGAAAGGGATAGGAGCAATCATCAGAGGCCTAAGAAGGAGACCATTTGAAAATGGAAAAGAGCACATAGGAAAGCAGTAGCAGCTTCTTTGCCAAGAAGAAATGATTAGGGGTCTTCGCTTCAAGCCCTGGGGCCCACCAGACCCTGGACTTACACCATAGCTGTGGTGTAGAAGGAATGTGTTCAAGAAACAAAGTATCTTTCAGACAGCAGCTTATTATTCTTTCCCCCGGGAGTGTACTGAACATGTAGGCAAGATTATCTGACCTTTGATATGACCCAAATTAGAAGTAACTGGTAAGAGACCTTAGCATTTCTCTTTTGCTTAAATTGTAACTCAAAACCTCTCAGGTGGTATGACATAAACAAGAAAGAATGCATTTGGTAAAAGGGTGTTAGCACATGATGAGCCAGTACAACTGGTCTCCTTAATTAAGCTACTGGTCTTTTAGTTATGACCAGCACAGCCACCTAAGAAAAGTACTATGATATGGCCACGGTAGTTGCAATATTTTCCTTTCATATTGATTTTCCTTACAAATATATTGAACATATAGTTCAAATACCTTCTGTGGTATGTTTAAGGAATGTATGCAAGAGTTGAGGTGAACTATTTCTAATGGTAGAAAGATCATCAGACTAAGAAACAGGCGATATGTTGTGCATCTTTGGATAAGTCAGTTTGCCAGCATCCTCTTCAATAAAATGAGGAGATTCAATACAATGACCTCTAAGTGTCTCCTATTCCGGTTCTAGTAACAGCTAGGTTATGGTGCACCGAAACTCTCAGGACTAGCACTATGAAAAACTTGTGCACTCATCCCACTGACACACTCTCAGACACTAACACTGCCATTACTACCTGGTGTTGGCTCAGGGTGCCTAGGACAGAATGCCCTGTGTGACTATGGCAGGAGGCTCTCTGGATGTCTAGATGTGGCTGGTAACATGCCAACTTTTAATGGACTGTCCAATTGTTCTGATGAATTTTACAAACAGATTAAGAATATCTTGTTTCATAGTGTCTTCTACATTCCCTTTTCCTGAGAGTCCCTTCAGTTACCTCATCTGGGGACAGTCTTACTTCCCTTGTGACTCACATCTCAATCATTAATTCCGACAGGGTAAGGACAAACTGCTGCAGGGGTCTTCTGCTTCCATCCTTGGTTCATTCTCAAATGGCAACCAAGCACCACTCACATATGAAGAGAATTCATTTTGCCACTCACACACTTCAGCTCTCTACTCCCTGAACAGAGCAATTTCATTGTATGATACAAAATGCAACTAACATTTAATGAAATGCTATTCCCTAGGCTTCTACATGATGCCAATTTACATAAACACTTATTTCCAGTTGAAAGTTTATTTGAATGATGTACATTGGAGAAATCCTTCCTTAGTCTCCCCCTAGGTTGATTAGCACCAGCAATTTCCCAAACACTTGGTAGTGCTCAAAGGAAATTCAATCCATGCAGCCAAAATTCTTCTGAGAGCTTTGAGTTTCCTATGGACTGATGCACCCTTACAAAATCCTACAAAATCTATTGCCATTTTAGAGATAGGGAAATCAAGGTACAGAGAATTGGTGAAGTAACTTCTTCCACTTGTTAATGTTCTTAACATCTTTTGTATCTGGAGCAGTGCTCACTGCCATTGACAGTAACTCAGTAATTCACAGCATGGAGTGGCATCAGTTCACTTTAGATTCTTTTTTTATTCCAGAACAACCTGCTGATAGGGGAGAAAGGAAGTATTTTTCAGTTCCTCATCCCACCAAAGTCAATTAATAAGCCCTACAGGAATAAAGCACTCTTTATGATATTAATAATATTAATAAAATAACAAAGAAAAAAGCCAAGTCATACACTGGTATGAATTGTGAAACTCAGTGGTGCTTCTACTGTGTTGCATGGCTCTGTGTCTTTCACACAGTGATGCTATTTCCTCCTATAGCTTCAATCCTTTCCCAAACAACAGAAGACACACACCAGCAGTCCTCAGCAGAAATATGATGACATTGGCACATCTCTCTACTGCCTCTCAGTGGCACCCCTCTTCCCCTTCAGGTATCCTGTGCTTGCTGTTCTAAACCTTCCTTCTATCAAAGCAGTTATTTTAGGGGCGACAAGGGACATTCTGGAAAGGCCCTTTCACCCGTTGTCTTATGAGAGACCACTGCCCCAATGCAGGTGTAAACTAGAATCCAAGGCCTACTGGCTAGCTCCTGCTCCCTAAGAATGTCACCAATATTAACATTTCTGTATAAAGGGCTAAGGAAAGGGAAACTAAGAATTAGCATATCAACTGTTTTCAGCTCTCTGGTCTATGCATGCTTGGATGCTTCACTGGCCCAAATTTTGCTTATCAGTCAATGCTGTGCTCCTCTCAGGGAAAAATATAGCCACAAGAATTTTCCTAGTAAGAGGTTTAGAGTAGAGATAGAAATTTAAAGCTAGAGATGATCTTTAAGGTGTTCAAGTCCAACACCTTCATATTAGGAGAAAATGTGAGACTCTCAGATAGAGAGTAGCTTGCTCAGGCATGGCCTAGCAAGTAGCAGAGAATGGACAGTACGCAGGTGGCCCAGGCTTGCTCTTCTCCTGTACCTGCTCTGACTGTATCTCCAGTCAGAGTTTCTCTGGGGTTTGGTCATTGGCCAGGTGAGGCTCTGGGGACTGCTGCAGATTCATCATAAGGACAAATGGAGATGCCAAGCCCCAGTCTAAACAACCACTATTGAATAATAGAGCCTTCCTGTATGAACCCAGTGACCAAAAATTGAGGGTCACTGGTGCTTGAGCACATGGATCCAGAAGAACACTATCACCCTCTTTCTTATGAAAGGCTGAGATTTTATTCCAGTTCAGGTGCATTTACTCATTTTAATTCCCCTTTTCCAGACAAGTCATTCCATCCCTCTCTTGAACCCTTCTTTCTCCAATTCCACCAAAATCATGTTTATGTTTTCCAGTACATTAATTTGAAGCTTGCAAAGAATTTCCTCTTATTGTCAGCACCAAATTTACCTTTCCTCATGTCCTCAAGTGCATTTCTATGCCTTCCATGGAACTTGTTTGTTTTGTTTGGCAAAAAAATGTATGTTTATTACTAAGTGAGAAACCAAAAATACAGAGAAGAAAAACAAAAATAATCCCTGATCCTACCACCTCTGGAATTGCCACTTCTAACATTTACAAAGTTTCTGAGGATGATTTGAATCATTGTAAGGCTTTCCTCCACTTAACAATGACAGTACCATTAGATCAATGTACCATGTTCTATAGAAAAATGACACTTAACCAATCATCACTCCAATACTTGACAGCACCAAGTTTATTTCTGCCTCAGGACCTTTGCACTAGCTCTTCCCTCTCCCTGGAATACTTCTCCTACACCTTCTTAGGCTTGTTCCTCCTTACTATTTCACGTTTCTGCTCCTTCAGAAGAGCCCTCCTTCACCAACTTCCTCACATTAGAACCCGGTCATTTTCAATCGGATTACCCTATTCTATTTTCAGTATAACACTTATTGCCATCTGATACTTTCTTCTTTATTTCTTTAGTTCTTTATTATCTGTCTCCCTAAGCTCCATGAAGACTGAGACTGTGTTTGTCTTGTTCACCGTTAGATACCCAGCACCTAGCATAGTACCAGACACATATTAGGTGGTCAGAAATGGTTTGAAAGAATAAACAAGCCACAAGAGGACATGTACTTTGGGTTGCACTGAATGATCCATGCTCTTTTAGGTTATCTCTCATAGCCAGAAGCACAGGGATGCCAGTGAAGTCTTGGCACTGAAAAGCACTAACTGGCCTATCAGGGTTTAAGCCTGAGACTTACTAGTATTATCAGTGAGAATGTCATTAGTCCCTCTTTTACTTTAAATCAGTCATAGCATTGGAAACACCTTGAATTCATTGAATACCACACAATATAGGTAAGTTGAATAAATACAAATGGTGAAGTTTGTCTTTTGTAGTACTTCTATATTCAGCTGAGGCTCTTTCAACAAGCATGCTTCTCATAAGTAGCTATAATTTCTATACCATTTATTTACTAAACACCTACTATTATGGTATGAGGTAAACATGAAACTCTACCCCTAAAAATGTACCATAAGCCTAAATATTAGTGGTCAAATCAATCCTGAAATCTAGCACATGAACTACTCAGTTTCTCTCCCTTCTAAAAGCAGGACCTTTTGATATGTAAAGTCCACTTGTCTAAATCCAATCTAATTTGGGGAGAAAACAGAGTAATTTTACCTTTGAGCCCTATATTCAACTTGACTGTAATCATGTAAAAAGTAATACACACCAGAACTTTCCTTGTAGGAAAAAAGCCTCCCCCATTGTTGTTGGGTATTTGACAGTCATGTCTACTCTGACTTTTAGGGGAGAAATGGGCAATATTGATAGGAAATAATTGAAGACATGGGTCTTGCAGTAAAGGGCTTTGGCTCATGTTTAAGATTCACCACTTACTAGGTGACCTTGAGCAAGTGGCTTTAACCACTTTAAAACCTCTTTAAAACTGAGTTTAAAATTAAATTTTATTCATAGTAAAATTCTATTTTACTCATCTGTAAAATAGACAATAGTACCTACCTCTCAAAAGGGTTGTAAAGATTAAATAACATAAATACCACTCTGAAAGGTACCTACTACTTAGCAAACATTCAACAGATAGCAGTTAGTATGACCCTATAGATAGAAATATATATTTATTTAACTTTATCAAATAGAAATTCTTGTTAAGACTCAATATAAAACAGGAATCATCTAAAACACAGAACAAATCAGCTTGGTGCCATTTTTCAAGGAGTTCACACCTGGGTGCAAAGGATGAAATGCATACACAAATAACCAGATTTCAAGGGAGACTGTGGTTAAAATGCTGTAAGAAGTGAAATTGGGTGGGTTAGGATTCTTCTGCCTGAAGATGACAAAGTGATAGATTGGGTGTCAGAATCAAAGAATGAGAATCAGGGACTTGGATTGGGAACTTGATGCTATTGAGTTGCTCAGTCTCTCTCCCTCTTTCATTCCTGCCACTGATCACCCATTTTTGCTTGAATCCATTCTGTTCTAATGCAGGAAGGATCACTCCTTGTTATAGGAATTATGACCACAATTATCCCTCAATTCTAATCCTCCCAACTTACCCCTGGTCCAATAAATGTGGCCTGGAGGATGGGGTATAATAATGGCTTGGTTTCAATTATCTACCCACCTGTGAACTGCAATGGTGGGGAGAAAAAGGTTCTACAAAGGAAGGTGGGCACAGGTTGAGGGAGAGATATAAAGAGCAAATATCCAAGACAAGTGTTGGTGAGGATGTGGAGAAACTGAATGGTGGCCAAATGGTACAGCCACTGTGGAAAACAATATACTCCTAAAAATTTTTTTAAAAACTACTATATGATCCAGGAAGTCCACTTCTGGGTATTTATCCAAAAGGATTGAAATCAGGATCTCAAAGATAAAACATCATTCTCATGTTCATTGCAGCTCTAGTCACAATAGCCAGGGTGTGGAAACAACCTCGATGTCCACCAGCAGTAAATGGATAAAGAAAATGTGGTATATGCGTACAGAAGAACATTACTCAGCCTTAAAGAAAAGGATGAATCTTCAGTACATTATACTAAGTAAAATAAGCCAGTCACAGAAAGACAAATACTGAACAGACATTCCATTTCTATGAAGTATCTAAAATTGTCAAATTCATAAAATCAAAGAGTGAAATGGTGGTTACCAGGTGCTGGAGGGAGGGGAAGTGGAAAGTTACTAATGAAAAGACATAACATTTCGGTTAAGCAAGATGAATAAGCTCTAGGATCTGCTGTACGACACTGTACCTGTAGTCAACAATAATGTATTAAATATTTAAGTAAGTAGATCTGTGTTTTGTTATAACAATAAAAATTTTAAAAAGAACAAATGTCCACTGAAACAGTCATCTGGTAACACTAGTCATATTACATCCTGCCAAATAATCCTGTATTATTAATTAGTATGAATATACTTTTTATTATCTTTATACCATTAGGAAAATTCTTTATATCAAAACAAGCACTTTTTCTCTTTCTGGCTTTCTTATCTGTTCTTTATCTGGAAGGATCTGGAGACAAAGCCAGAATTTTTAAAACTATCTTGGCTATAATGGAGTCAGTCTCTACCAGATTCTTGATGATTTAGCAGTCCTTTGTAGTCAATGGGTTAATTAAAAGGCGGAAATAATTAAATTTCTCCTAAGGGACTTATAACCAAAATCAGAATAATCATCCCCCAAATCAGTCATAAGCCAGCCAGCTGATCATGAAGAATATTATTGAGAAATATTTATATCCAGGAGGTAGGGCAAACTTCACATGTCTATAAAACAGGAAAAACTCCCATAGCCCCAAAAGCATTGTTGGAGTTCAATAGAATTTGTTGTAATTCTGACAAAGATTAATAAAAACATCATGTAAATACAACATGAAGCAAGCAAGCATTCTTCCCCACTAGTCCACGCTTGGATAAGAGAGAGACCATTTGCCTCCCAAGTATACATTTTCCCCTTTTCTCTTAATAAAAGAACCCCAGTTTTTAAGCTGGAGACATTACTAGATAGTTAAAATTTAAAAAAGAAAAGAAAAAAAAACTAAATTTCCAAGACCTCTTTGCAGCTTGGAATGGATACTGACTGAGTTCAAGACAAGTAAAAGTCTGGCACAGTACTTTCAAGAAAAACAGAGGTGACACCCTTATTCCCTCTTCCCCTTTTCTGCTGCAGAGAACATAAATAGAATGGCTGGAGTCACCTTGGGCTCTGAGGAAACATTAGGAATCTAAGCCAAGTATGGCTGAACAACAAAATAAGAGAAACTTGAGTCCCTGACACTGTGGAGCTGCCATCCTAGCCCTGAATTGCCTCTCTCAAGACTGAAATAAATGTAGTCTTGTGTGAGGCACTAATTTTCACATATCTGTTATTCACAAACAAACCTAGTCCTAATTGATGCAAAAGATGTCCTTAATCAATACACCTTATTTCATTTGAATTAAGAGTGCTAACAGCCAGATATCATCCTGAAACCAGAAGACAAATGCCTTTGTCTTTGAGCCATTATACACTTTTTATAAGTTCAATGCTGTTTTTACATGAATGCTAAACCTAAATTAATACAAATATTTTTATGAAGAATGTTTTCATTTATTCCTATAATAATGCTAAAATACAAAGATAGATATAAAAATGAATCTAGTATCTTAAGTCAGCTCTTTATAGAGTCATTGTACAACTGAACAGTTTAACACCATTTTAGATGAATCAGCTCCCAAAAAGCTAGCTCTAAGAGGTAAATTAATCTAATTGTTCTGTCAATGCTTATACATTTTATGCTAATGTTCAAGGGCTCTTCCATGGAAATATTATGTTCTTATTTTTAATATGCCAGCAGCCCTCTTAAGGAGGTAATAGAGCTTGCACCAATGACACAATGAATGAACAGAATGGAAAAGCTGGAGTTTGGGAATTTTTGAAATACTTAAAAAGAATGATACTGCTGAGACTATAACCAAGTTAAGCCCAGAAAAGTTATCTTTTCTCTCTTCATAGACAATGAAAATGTACAGAGTAATATCAATGAAGGATACGTCATGAATCTTTCAACAGTATAGAAGGTCTACACTATGTAGACTTATGTCTACACTCAATGGTCAAGTTGAGAAAGCAATGAATTTATTAAACTGAATTTAATGAACATTTCTAGTATATTAGTGATTCATTATTCATTCACCTACCCATCCAATGTACTGGGAATACTACATGCCAGGCAAAATGCTAGCTAGGCATTAAGGGTGTAAGGATAAATAATACTGGAAGAAAGGCAAATAATCCAGTGTGGCTGGAGTAGAAGGAACATGGCAATATAAATCAGGTGATGTTTCTATTCATTCATTCAGCCTACCACTCAATCATCCAACAATTACTGAATACCTACTATGCACCTGGCTAGGGGCTACGGATACAAAATCAAATTCAAGCATAAACTTGTCTTACAAAATATTGACTAAAAGGCTGAATATTACCTGTGTAAGAGCTAAAATATTGTCTATGTATAAAAGAGACTTTTTAATCTGGATCTTAATAAACATATTAAGACCTTATCACCAATGCCCAAAGGAAAAATCCTCCATTCAACAGAAAGCAGACAATCCTTATCCAACAAGGTTCTTGGCACATTTCATACTTAAATAATGATAACAAATACTATTAATATTATTATTCTTGCATAAGGCCTAATTCTTCATGCACAAATATGCCATTGAGCCTCATTTTCAGGAACATAGGCCACTTTTTCATTTATTCAATAAGTACTGATTGAGCACCAACTACGCAAGGGGTACTGTTTCAGACATGTGGGATGCAATAGTGGACAAGACAGACAATGATCCGTGCCCTCAAGGAGCTTATGTTCTAGTGGGGAGAAGCAGGCAATGATAATAAACAATAAATAAATTGTAAAGTATGTTAAGAAGTGATAAAAGCTATGGAAAAATAGTGAAGATAAAGGGGGGTGAGGAGTACCAGGCTGGGACCAACTGCATTATTAAAAAGGTCAGAGAAGGTCTCACTGACAAAGTGACATTTGAACAAAGATTTGAAGGAGTTAAGGAAGCCAGCTACACAGATAAATGGTAGGAGAGCAGAACAGCCAATGCAAAGGCAGGAATATCTGAAGAATAGCATGAGGTCAGTGTGGCTGGAGGAGAGTGGCTGATGGGGAGGGTAGGAAGGAATGCAATCAGGGAAGTGATGAGAGACCAGATTATCGAAGGCCTTATAGGCCTTTAAGGACTTTGGGTTTTACTCTGAGTGAATTGTGAGCCTTTGGAGGGTTCTGAGTAGAAGAGTGATATGATCAAACTTATATTTTTAAAGGACCATTCTAGTGTTAACATTTAGAATAAACTGAATAGGGAAATGCAGGGAGACCACTAACAAGCTATTGTAGTAATCTGGGAAGAAGACAATGGTGGGCTGGACCAGGGTCACAGAAGTGGAGGTGGTGAAAGATGGTGAGATTCTGTACATATTTTGAGGGCAGAGTTGCTATCAATGGAAAAAAAAAAAGGAAGGCTGTTGGAAGAACAGATTTAGTGGTGGAACAATTCAGGTCTGGACAGTTGAACTTCAGATATCTAATAGTCAACCATTTTGTAATATTAAGTAGAAAATTGAGCCTGGAGATTAAGGCTACAGGCATTCTCTTCAGTCTATGGTATTTTGTTATGGTAGCCCTCTCAAAGTGACATGGGGAGCTACTCTTCTATCCTTCTGGTAGAAGGTGCTGGCTCACTTGGTGTTGTCTAGGTTACTTCCTTCTATTGCTAGATCAGGCAGTCAGTAAATGATGGGCCTATGTTGCCTTCTGCTATTGGGTGGGGTAGAGATGGGATGCGATGCAGGAACCAGTTAATGTTCTTACCAATTTTTCCCTTCTTTTTCGAATTCCCATTGGTTACCTCTTGCATTATTTCCAGGGACTAAGGTTGTATTTAGAGAGTAGCAGGAAGAAACCAGCTTATCCAGACTGAATTCCATACACAATCATTTACTTAGCAAAGGAGTTTATTTACAGAAAAGTAAAGCCAAGTGGGATGTCTCATAGTGCCCATAGTACCTAACTTAGTGTTGGACATCTAATGGAGGTCCAATAAATACCCCCTTGCTTTAAAATCAAACTGAACGTCAGTAAATGACTCATAACTTTCTGTAGCCCACTCCCCTAACACTCCAATAGGTATTTCAGCTGTGAAGCTGTGGTTACTTAACCCTAAGCATAAGCTCAGTCCCAGCCAAAGCTTTGGGACCATGTAATTGACAATCTGTTTTGATCATAAAACTTAAAAGAGCTGCATGCTAACAACTGAGTATGAATAACTGCCCCTGATCTTTTACTTTGGTCAAAGTTGCTGAGACCTTGTCATATACTCCCATTCTAGCAATTAGGCTCTATCCAATTACTGCCTAACTTCTGTGGGCTGCCTTAATCCAGTGATGTATATTGCAATTTCTTTCCCACTGGGGTCCTGTTCTGGTCTTAGGTCTTCAGACCTTGGGGTAGTATCCTTACTGTTATATCACCATGATCGTGCCTGGTGGCCTGCCTGAACATCTATCTAATGCTTACTGCTATACTTTCCACCTGCCATGCTCTACCTAATGTAAAAATGTCTGCTGCTATTGCACCAGCCTGATACCAACTGCCTGCTAACTGCTTGCTGCTAAGACTTGCACTAGGCACCTACTCCAAGAGACCAGCAGAGCTGGGAGTAAGTTGCCAAATAAATATAGGATGACTAGTTAAATTTGAATTTCAGAAAAACAACATGTTTTTAGTATACATATGTCACAAATGCTGCATGGAACATACTTATACCAAAAACTTATTTGCTTATTTGAAATTCAAATTTACCTGGGAATTCTGTGTTTTTATTTACTGAATGTGGCAACCTAGCTAAGATTATGAAAACCAGAGCTCTCAGGTTCTTAATATTTGTATTCAATATGTTGTTTTCTTCAGATTTTAAGGTGAGATCTGTATTTATTCAAATTGTTAGCAAGAAACTAAATCACCATGCAAATGAATTTAAAATAATGTTTTCATTTTCCATTTTTAAAATAAGAAACTGAAAAACAGACAACTGCTTGTGTCCTTTCAGGCACTCCTCAATTAATTCATTGTAGGTAACTGGGCAAATAGAATTGCACATGGTTCCATACTGAAAATTGAAAATTAATGAAAGAGGTGAGGGGCAAGGCTTGACATCACATTTAAGAGCAATGTTCTATATAACCAGTGAGGTTCATTTCATTTTACATAGCAATCTGATTGATGAGACAATTGGTCAGGGCACATTAATGTCACCTCATCACTGTGGTCCTAAAAAGCTACATGTGCACATATTTGGAACAAAACAAACTACACTTACAGCTCAGATTCCAACTCTGGAAAAAGATTAAGGGCTACAGACTTTTCCCAAAGACAATTATTCCCAAAGACAATAATTCCCTTCACCGAAAGTGTCTGAAAATATCCTTCACTTTTATAATTGTTGGAAAACACCTGGTAGAGAAAACATTTTACTTTTGAAAGATAGAGAATTATCATTTAAAAATTCCCAGCATTTTATTTTCCTTATTCCATAATTAGAGAACAATTCATTTTTAAAGCAGATTTCTTTTATTCTGGAAAAAAATCTTACAACATCCCCTTTAAATTATGTAAATATAATGCAGGCACTCTACCATTGTTCTTAGGTAAGGGTGTAATTGGACATTGCCATAGAGTAGGGGAGGAGGACTTGGCAATGACTTAGGGTTTTAGTACTCTTACTGAGTGATAGTAGATATTGTCCCTCATATCATGGCCATGTGTACTGATTTGCATCCATAATCTTATGTAGGAATCAAGAATCATTTTGGAAGAATGCAGAGTAGAATTTCTACCTTCCACCACCTTACAATTCAAAAATACAGGAATAAAGCCATTTGGATGGTTGTGGTGGCACCCATCTGAGGCCAGAGAACAGAAGACAAAAGGGGTTCCTGGAAGAGAGAAGAAAGTCTTAACATGACCCAAATGACACTAGAAATCAAGCTAGTTCTAGTTATGGTGGTGGTTGATGTATCACGTTTGTTGGCTTAACTATATTAATGGTACAGTTATACTCTGGGGAAAACAACTGAGTCATGTGTGTGTGTGTGTCTTTATGAGAGAGATCATCACAAGTTATAACACTTGAGGACCATGCCAATTAAGTTGAACACCTGGAGATGCTCATAAGACCAGGAAAAGGAGCATATTATCTTTTATCCCAAGGTTCCAATGGTGTAGCAGGGGCAACAGCAGCCCTGTTAGTGGGAATCAGAGATCTAGAGATCCTAGACCTTCTGTGTAAAACAGTAGTAGCAATAAGAACATTTCACAGTTTGTTTAGCCTTCAGCAATGAATAAGAACATTCAGGATTAACCCTTTGGGCTGAGAACTCCTAGGACCTTTGGAACTTGCAAAGGACAAGTTCTGAGGGGAAGGTGTAGAAAGATCAGACTTCTTGAGTATTTGTGTGAATAGAGGTTCAGGGTCATTATAATCTAAAGAAAAAATAGGAGGGGAAAAGGTAAAGTGCACTTGTTCTGGAACCACAGAGAGGTGAAATCTGGGCTTTGTGACTGTTCTGGATGTCTTACTTTTCTAAAGGGTAAAACCCTTTACTCAGTGGCACTATCCTTTGCATTTTCCTACCTACCACACCTTGGGCAGTGCTTAGGCTACCCTAAGAAAGGTAGTCTATACTTGGCTTTGCCACAGAAAAGGGTAATTTAAATGATCACAGGATCTGTACTTAGAGGATAGTTGACTTATGAGAGCAGATTAAAATGTGTTCAGAGTCATTGTACAGAAGGATGAAGATTGAGAAGGGATAGGTTGAAAATCTATGTAACTGTAATATGGACAAAGTAAGCCTAAACTGGTTAACAAAATCAGAGAATACCAGGGCTAAGTCTGGGAAGAAAATCAGCTCCCAACACAGGGCAAATTACCATTCAAAGCCAAAATCAGTCAAAGAGAGAAATAAAGTGGGAGAAATCCATGTACTGCCTATAAGCAGTCATCCACTTCTGCTTGACTGTGTCTCTCACGACCCAGCTGCAAAAGAGGGGCCCCACCCAACTTCTCCAGTCCAGATATGCCCTCACTCCCCCTTGTAATCACCTACTAATATGGAGATGGACTACTCTCTCCACCCCTTGGAAACACCTATTGATATGAAGATGTACTATGGCCAGGAAAGAGATTCAGGAAATATTGCAATTTTACCCACAGCCCACCCCTCCAGAAATCTTGCCTCACAATCTACTCACTCCCATCTTCCACAATAGCCCCGTGTGAGAAAACTAGAGCACTGCAACCAGACTAATAACATATAATAACAACAGCAATAAAATCATGATGATCCTCAAGCCAGAGGATTCAGCTAGGTTCAAAGTCCTATGGAGATTAAGTCTTTAGTTTGTCCATTCCACAAGCAGTCAGTAGCAGAACAGGTAGGAAGTTCAGAGCAATCATCATGTGGCAGCTGTAGTCAGGGAGCAGGTCCAGGCCACAGGGACTGTAGAAGAAAATAACCTTAAGGGCGATAATATACATGTTTTAATGACACCAGCATAGGCAAATCCTGTCCATCAGGTAGAATGCACGCAAGGGAGTGGTCCTGAGATAGGACAGTGGCAGGAATGGGATCTTTTCCTGATCTATTATACTAGACCTTCACCCCTGTCCCTGTGAGAGTTACAGATGGGTCAATATATAGGGCTATGGGAGGTACATGCACTGGCCATAAAGGTAAAACAAAACTTCCCCATAAGATGCCCTTAACACCCAGATATTTTGGGCACACTACTGTGAACTTTGGGGGCCACTCGGCTCTTACTCCAGGAACATACAGGAGGTCAGCTTCCAGGCCTTTTCCCCAAGGAAGGGCCAGCCATGACTGGTCCATGTGTTAAAATGTCCAGGGCCACATCCACTCAACAGAATCTCCAGGGTTTAATGCAGTTGGGGCTAGCAGCAGGATGTTGCTCTGCTGGACATATCCTGGTTTCAATAACTCCTCTTTGGTTTGCATATACGGTTGTATAGGACAGGCAGCAATGTGTGTTAGCATGTCCACAGGGCTCAAGGCTCCTTTTTGGAGCTTATCATTCAAATGCCGTAGCACTGTCCATAAGCAAGCTGACCAGCTCTATAGACTATTGGGGCTCGACTTCAGGCCAGATTTCAACAAACTGTTATACCTCTCTATCAGGCCTTTCCTGGTAGGATTATATGGTACATGAAACTTCCACTTTATTCCTAACTGCTGCACCCATTCTTGCAATGCATGTCCAGTAAAGTTGGTGCCTTGATCATTCTCAATCACCTGTGCAAGCCATAATGCAAAGAGACACTCTAGGCCCCTTTTGATGGTTTGCTGATTTGTAGGACATGCAGGAAAAGCAAACGACAGTTCAGTAGCTGTGTCCAAACAAGTCATGACATACCAATAACCTTCTGATATGGGCAGAGACCCAATATAATCTATCCACCAACTGAAAGGGGTATTGGCCCCTTTACTATTGTCCCATGTTTCTGCAGGACTGTTATAAGTCCTTCTTAGAGCATATAAGGCACTCCTTCCAGGCTCTGCTGGCTTCTTCAAAGGTCAGTGGCAAGCCCCACCAACGGGATACAGCCCACACTGTCTTTTGCCCCACATGCAACAAACATTGAGATAACCATTAAGCTACATTAGAGGCAAGCTTTCCTTCCAGACAACGTTCCTTGGCCAATTCATCTGCTTCATCATTTCCTGGGGATGCCAGTGGCAAATGACCTGTCACATGATATACTGTAACTGTTTTACTCTTACCACAGGCCCATAATTCTTGCCACAGTTCTTGCCCCCAAAGGGGTAACCACCCAGTTGGCATGGTACCATGTCCATAGCCACAGGTCAAGCCATGATAGATGGCCCAGCTGTCAGTGCAGACAGCTATGGGGGAAGGCTCCTGGGTAATCACAACCCATACTGCCTGCAACTCAGCCCACTGACTGCTCTTCCCTTCTCCATCCTCCATCCATATTGTCTCAGTCTTAGGATGGAAAGCCACAGCCCTCCACTTAGGGGGCTGCCCACAACTGGAGCCATCTGTGTACCAGACATCTTCAGGTATAAAGGCTTTTCCCTCCTGATAAGGACTCTCGGCAACCATTACCTCAAAAGCAAGTTCTTCCTGCTTTCCACTGGTATATGTCACTGGCCCCAATAAGCACTGGAGTTCACCACTTGAGGGGCTATTGGAGAGGGCCCTATGCTGCTGTAAAAATTCACCCCATTTGGCCAGTGTAGGCATCTGTTCCATGCACTCCGTGGCCTTTGGGTTCAGTCTCACACCCACCCTGCAATGGGATAGGTGGTTATTACCTTAGTCGGAGCTGTTCTGGTGATGGGGTCTGTAGCCAGCAAGGCATGGTACACAGCAGTCAGTTGTTTCTCTGTCAAGGTGTACCAGACCTCTGCCCCTTTCCATAGTTGTGACCAGAATCCAATAGGTTGGTGTGTCCATTCAAGCTACAGCCAAAGGCCCCATCCATAAACATCTTCGGTTACATGAACATCTACCTCACAGGGCCTTGATGAGTCTATTACACTCAAGGCCTGTATGGCCTTGACTGCTCACTTAGCAACAGTAAAAGCAGCTGCACATATTTCCTCCCAGTCCCACCTTCTATACCAACTGGTATAAGGGCTTCAGAATTTGTGCCAAGTGGGAGTAAACACTCTCCAGTAACCCAAAAGACACAAAAACTATTGTAATACTACTACAGTCATAGGGGTAGGGAAAGCCTGGACGTTTTCTATGACTGCTTCTGGGATAACAGTAGTTTTACTTGACCAGACTACCCCCAAGAATTTTACAGACAAACCAGGTCCCTGAACCTTGGTGTTGTTTGCAACCCATCCTTTCTCCTGTAGATGCTACAGCAGTCTAGGTGCTTCACCTTCTAAATCTCCAAGAGAATCAGACATGAGCATATCATCAATGTAGTGATACAGCTGCACTGTTTGCAGTTTCTTCCATGTGACCAAGTCCTAGGCAACAAGTCCATGAAAAATGGTGGGACTGTGGAGGTATCCCTGTGGAAGGACAGTGAATGTTCACTGCCAGCCTTCCCACGTGAAGCCAAACTGTTCCTGGCTTTCCTGTGCTATGTCAATAGAGAAAAAAGCACTAGCAAAGTCTACTACATAATAATACATTCCCAGCTCATGGCTGAGCGTGTCCAGAATGTCTGCTATAAAGGGGAGAGCAGCATGCAAAGGGGGTGTGACTTCATTCAATTCCTGTAGTCCACAGTCATACGCCAGGCATCTCGCTTTCTCACTGGCCACACTGGGGAATTAAAAGGACTATGAGTGGGCTTTATGATACCCACCCTCTCCAACTCCTTTAGAGTTTCTCCAATTTCCTTGTGCCCCCCAGGCAATTTATACTGCTTAGTATCTGTCATCCGCTGAGGTATAGGCAGAGCTACAGGTGGGTGCTTAGCATGTCCCCTCAGAACTGCCTTTACCGCACATATCCTCAGTCTGAACTCACCTGCAGTGGTCTGTAACCACAGGCCCTGCAGAATATGTACCCCCAAAATATATTCAGGGATGGGAGAAATGTATACAGTATACTCCTTTGGGGGGGGAAGTTAAACACTTATACCCAGTGGGATTTTGGCTTTCTTCACCCTAATTGCCTTACCACCATAGCCATCTATCACAGCAGGGGAAACAAAAAACACTCAGGGTTGCCATAAATCAGAGAACATTCAGCTCTTGCATCCACCAGCACCAGGACATGATGTATATTCATGGGGGAGCAATGAATTGCTAATTCTACATGTGGCCTTCAGTTCCCACCATGTCCCCCAAGGTGAGGGCCTTGAACACCCCCTCAGTCAAACTGCAAGGCCTAATCATCCTCCTGTGGGGGTGAGGGCCAAGGCAGAGGCTGAGTACCTTCCCCCAGGCAGTCTTCAAGATACACAGGCCGGACATGCGGCTTTGCCTCGAGCTTTCGTGTCCTAGACCTCTGTGGCTGGAAATGCTGCTCTGGCTTTAATTGGTGCCATAGTTCTAACAAGATCCTACTGGGCTGTCCATCAAGTTTTTCTCTCACTAACCCCACCTGTATCAAATCAGCCTACATATGGGTCCTCGAGGCCCTTTGCACCTCTCCTATCAGTTGTAGCCCATACTTCCTTCTGGGCTCTTATTGTTTCAACCTCCTCCAGACCTGCTAAAGTACTTATGGGTTGACCTATGTGGGGGGACAGAATAGTTACTAGGGAACCAAAGACGGATGGTGGAGCTGTATGGAGCACCAGATTTCTCATTCCTACAGTGGAAAACTTCTAATAGGGGCCCTGGGGGGTCCATATCATGGATGCCAACTCCTGTAACATCTGCTGGAGCTCTGCATATATTTTCCAGCTAGTGGGTAAGTATAGTAAATCACCCTGATTAAGCCAAACTGCCCTGATGGCTGCTGTCAGCCAATTGAAAAGCACCTGATTCCTTGAGGTGTGATGGACACTTTGCAAGGACTGCTGGAAGGAAGGGTGAGTCATCAGGGAAGCCAGTCTACCCATTTCAGAATCTGACATAACGTTTTCCACCACCATATACCAGAGATGCAAAAGCCATGTAGGCAGATTCCCAGGGCTTCTGCTGACACTGGATGCTCATGTCCACCAACTCATCCTGGGTATAGAGGAAGAGCATGGAGTGCTCCACCACCTCGAGATGGGGCTGGTCCTCCCCGAGGAGCCCACGACTGTTGCATTTTTATCTTCTTAAGTACAACTGGGTGGGCATTTAATACAGGAGTGGCGGTGCCTTGGGAAGTAGCCTTGGCAGCAATTCAGCCCTTGGCCCCACCCCCTCATCCTCTCCGGACCTCTCCTCTACCATCTCTGGAGCTAAAGGAAACACTCTTTCCTCCCCCTCCCCCACAGCCTCCTGCAACACGGATTCTCCTGCTGCCTCCTCCCTCACTGCTAACATATCTTCCAGGAGCACAACCTGTCTTCTCAGTAACAGTCTCTCTTTGTTAAGGTCATCCCAAAGTCAATATCCAGCTCCTCCAAATGATGCTGAATTGTGTCTCTCTCCTCATTAACCCTTTCCATTGTCTCAAGAAACAAACATCCCACAATCCTGGCTGCTACATAGCCACTCAGGGCCTCTAAGCTGTCTTCTATCTCACAGAGAGCTGATTCCACAGCTTCTGGTATCTCCACCCTTCCCCAATTTTGGGAAAGGCCCCACCCATCTAGGAGGTGCTTTACCCTAAACCAATTCCCCGCTAGGGGCTCCCCAATTGTAATACCAATGGCTAGGGAATCTCTCAGGTAAAGCTGTACCCTCCATTGCTGTAGCCATTGGGGCCTCCCCACCATCCACAGGGGTTTCCCAGGTATTTCCCCACCATCTCTAGGAGCAGCCTGCCCAAGAGTTGCACCAATGAAGATAGATTTCAGGTTCAGAGGTCCTGCCAACTACCACCAGATGTAACTCTAGGGGGTAAATAAGTTCCCATCCCAGGGCAAATTACCACTGAAGCCAAAATCAGTCAAAGGGAGAAATTAAGTGGGAGAAACCCATTTGTTGCCTATACGCAGTTGTCCACCTTTGTTCACCCATGTCTCTCATGACCTGGCTGCAAAAAGGGACCCCACCCAACCTCTACAGTCCAGATATGTTCTCGCTACCCCTTGCAATCACCTATTGGTATGAAGATGGACTACTTCTCTCCACCCCTTGGAAACATCTATTGATATGAAGATGCACTAAAGCCAGGCAAGAGATTCTAGAAATATTTCAATTTTACCCACACCAGGATTACAGGACAACATTGCTCTCCATACCCTACAACTTTAGAGTGGTAATTTTAGGAAACAGAGTTTCCTCTATGTTTAGCAAGCAATAAGTATTGTATCCAGCAGAGAGACAATGCTGAGTTGTATTTTTCTAAAATGTCAATTGATGTAATTCTGTTCAAAAAGAGATTTCCTTAATTTGTGGTTCCTTTCTAGGCTTAGTGAGAGTGTGATGCCTGGTTAGTGACGACTTCTATGGGTATGCATCAGATAGAGTTGCATTCATGATGCCATTGTTCACCATCCTTGACCAAAGCTTTAGGCTGAATTCAGCATGGAATTTCCCATATTGTTAGCAATCTGTATAATTTCAGATGTGTTTGTTTCATGATCATTTTTTAATGTATTAGGATTATTATTGAAAGAACTGTTGAGAGGAACAAAAAGATATTGGAACAAAAGATTTAGTAAGGTAAATTTTACCTATACAGAACTACCTTGTAAAAATTTTTAAAAGACCCCTTCTCAGAGATTTTTTTTTCAAAATGAAAGAAAAAGGCTTAAATTTTTACTTGGCACACCAGTGAATAAATCTCCTAAGGAGTTCTCTGAGGTATAAAAATCAGGGGACTTTAAGTAGTAGAAAGAGAAATCTCATGATGGTTATGCTAATGTAGGAGTGAAAATTTACTTTCTGATGAGTCCAGAAGTCTGTGGATGGGACTTAAAATAAGTCTCATTTTCATGGGTCAGCAAAGAGCCTTCATGTCTGGGAAATAGGTCATTCTAGGCTCATGGTCTTTGATCAACAAGTTTTTGTTTTTTTGTTTTTTATTTTCCTGGTTAGGACCAACTGTGGTGAAAGTCAGAATTCAGTTTTGATCGTTACTAGGCAAGTATTGCAGTAAAGAATGTTCTTGCTCCTTTCCCAACTGCCCATTTGGTGAGATAATTCCTTCTCTTCTACGTGAAATACAAACAGGCTAATTGTTTAGATAAGATCCTTTCTAGCTCAAAGTGCTTTCCAAAGCAAAGCAAAAACCATGTCTCCTTTGATGCTCTTTCAGTTTGAGTCAAAATAGCATTGAAGGCAAAGCATCTTGGTGAAGTAGTCTCTCTGAGGCTGACTTGTGTCCAGAGCAAGTTGGGTCAGTGCCAAGGTTACTTGTGCTATCTACATCCATGAGGATTTGCCCAGCCAAGTTCACCCCCATCCAAAAGTAAGAGGTCATTTTTTTTATCTTCTTCCTCAATAAGTCCCTAAGCCTTTGAAACAATTTGCTTCCTCTCTGCATGGCAGTAGGCATACAGTGTATCCCACCTATGGAGAGAAACTCTATACCACCAAGACAAGATCATGTTCCCTGTGGAAAGGATAGGAGCTCAGAACTATACTCCATGAATGAGTGGTTAACGGAAGCTTCCTGGAAAAGAGGCAGGAAGTAAATAGAAAGTCTTGGTTCTATGGTACTATGGATGAGGGTATATAATCCATGTGACTTGCAGTGGGGAGGGGTAATACTCTCTCATCCCATTGATTTTGTACTTGGCCAATGAGATGTGAGTGGAAAGGACATATATCATATTCAAGCAGAAGTCTTAAGCTAAATTGCATAGTATGGCTCTGATTCTTGCTCTTTTCCTTCAGCCATGAATGCAGCACATCTGAGAGACTGCTCCCTCAGACTGGGTCTCAGAATGAGAAAATGCATGAACCGAACTCATCACCTGGGCCAGACCCAGACCCACCAGGATGTAACTTGAACAAGAAATAAATATAAGCCACCAAGAGTTTGGAGTTGTTTGTTACTACAACAGAGCTGACAAATATACAAGGAATGCCTAGGCTGTGTCCAGAGACAAGGTACAAGGGGGGAGGAGGAGACATGGGAGAAAAGTACATTGCAATCATTTTTTTTCCCCAGTTCTCAGGATCCACTCAAAGAAATTCCATGCCCTGGTATCATAACAGACATAAGAACTTTCATTGCTGCTCCTAGGACTAGGGCTTTACCATGTCTCTGGGGGATCTAGTATTCATTCACTGGGGGAATTCCCTGTTCCTTGGGTCCCTGTGGAAAAAATGAAGGTTCTTATGGCCAGGATTCTCACCTAGCCCTGGTTGGTTTGCTCACTACACACGTGTCAGCAATACGTTGTTATTGAATCTATATGTAGAGCTCTGGCCAGTGTTCTGGGTGACATAGTCGTATGGCTGCATGAATGCACAGCTGCAGGAGGACAGAGACTGGAGTGGTGGAAATGCCAAGGATAGAGACTGAGATACTATGGGGCAGAGAGGCCCAGAGGAAGAAACTGGCTTGCTGCATGCAGATTCGCTCTGAGTGGATGGGATTCTAGTGATTGACCTGCCACCATGGGAATACGTTGAGTATAAACCCTTTTACCCCAAGAACATTCTGTTATCACTTTTTGGTCTCATTGAATCCATAGTGAACTTGTCCAGGGCAGAAACCCATTGGAAAGACAATGGGTGATATTGGCAGGATTCACTAATGACCAAGGCAAAGAACAGGCTGCCCTTATGGGAGGGGTGCTTCAGCAGGCTGCCCCTGTGAATGGGGAGATGGTGGATAGTCCCCCAATGGGTATGTGGTCTGATATGGCTTGCCTCCTAGAGGGTTGGGCCCCACCCCAGGACAGGAGGCAAGTGGAGGTGATACCTGAGGCAGTAGGTGTGGCCCTTGGCATAGTAAGGAGGTCCTTTGAGAAAGATAGTGTCTGTGAGGCAGTGGGGACTGTGGGTTGGCTGCTCCTCACAGTATTAAAAAAGTCTACAGATGAGAAGGATATGCTCCTGAAGGAGACACAAGAAATGGCAACATGAGAACATGACCTGTGAACTGCTGTGGATTCATTAAAAAAATGAAATGGCATTGATACAAGGCAAGGTAGCACAAGAACGCTGGCTTCAAGGTGGTGTTGAGGAGGTAAAATATTTCTTGGTGACTGAAATGGCATCACTGTGAGGTACTGTGGAAAAGGTCAAGGCCATGAAGGAAAAGGATGAACCTCTACAAAAAGCACAAGAAGAGGGCAGTGCAAGAACGTGAGCTGCGAGGAGGTAAAAGATTTCTTACAAAATGAGACAGCAGCACTGCCAGGTGCTCTGAAGGAGGCAAAGGCCATGGAGGAGAAGGATGTACTCCTGAGGGAAGCACAGGAAGAGGCGGCACGAGAACACCAGCTGCTAGGCATTGAGGTGAAGGTAAGAGACCTTCTGAAGACTGCGCTAGCATTGCTGTGAGGCACTGTAGAAAAGGTAAAGGATGTAGCAGAGGAGGCACTCGGGAGAGTGGAGAGAAAGGTGCCATCAGCCCCAGAAATGGAGGAGCTGGGGTAGGATGAAGGAGTGGTACCAGGGGCACTGACCCCTCCTCTATTGAAAACACGGCCAGTGGTTATAAAGAAAATAAAGACACAGCAACCGAGGGTTCCTCCAGGAGAGGAGCAGCCCCCTCCCCAGGTCATGGAGCACTCTATGCTCCAACCCTATACTCAGGCTGAGCTGGTGGATTTGGACTCCCGGTTTTGGCAGAAGCTCTCGGAGTCAATATCAGCTTGGTTCCTGTGCCTGTGGGATTTAAGGGTGGATGGAATTGTTCTGCCTAGATCAGAGATGGGAAAGCTGGCTTCCCTCACAGTTCATCCTGCCTTGAGGCAGTGATTACAAAACGCACATCAGACCCCAAGAAATCACTCCTTCCTCAATTAGCTTATGGCAGCACTTCATGCTGTGTGGCCCAATCAGGGTGATTTACCATCTACCTGTGCTAGATGGCAGAAGTATGCTGGGATCCAAGAGGTGTTACAGGAGGTAGGCATGAAAAATGCCATCTATAGTCCAGAGAATTATGCCCAGATGAGTAGCCTTTTACTGCAGGGATGAGAAATGTTGTGCTTCAAACGGCTCCAAAATCCCTCTTTGTGCCTCTAGTGGCCATTCTTGCCCCTCGCTTAAGGAAGCCCATAAGTGAGGTTACCTGTACAGTAGCAGACTTAGGACAGTTTGAAGCAATGAAAGCACAGAAAGAAATAAGGTCTGCTATTCAGAGGGAGAATTTAAAGGGCACTGTGAAGGTTACAAGGACCCAGATGTGGGTTAATTTAATACAGGCAGGATCAGACGGAGGGAAATTAGATGTGAAGTCAAACAGCATCTTACTAGAGCTATGGCAACAACTGAAACTGGAGCAGCAGTTCCAGCCACTGAGAACGATGAAGCAGAGGCCAGAACAGAGCCACAAGTCCGGCCTGTGTGTTGTGAGACTTCCTGCTGGAGAGTGAGCCAACCTCGTCTGAACACACACAAGAAGATGATTGGGGGACATGGCTTGATTGAGGGGAAGATTGGGGTACCTGCCCTGAGGAACCAGTGGGGAACCAGAGGTTACATATTGAAATATCTATCCATTGGTCCCCAGTGAATATACAATGTGTCCTGGCTCTGGTAGACACAGGGGTTAAATGTTCACTGATTTATGGCAACCCTGAGCAGTTTCCCAGGACCTCAGCTATTATAGATGGGTATGGGGGTAAGACTACCAGAGTGAAACAAGCGCAAATCCCTTTGGGAATAGGGCATCAACCCCCAAAGGAGTATCCCATGTATATCTCTCCCATCTCTAATATATTTTGGGGATAGATATCCTGCAGGGCCTATGGTTGCAGACCACTGTAGGTGAGCTCAGACTGAGGATATGTGTGGTGAAGGCAGTTCTGAGGGGACATGCTAGGCACCCACCCACAGCTTTGTCTGTGCCTTGGCAGGTGATACCTTGGCAGGTGATTACTTGGCAGGTAATACCAAACAACACAAATTGCCTGGAGGGCATAAAGAAATTGGAGAAACACTCCAGGAACTGGAAAAGGTGGGGATTATAAAATCAGGACATAGTCCTTTCAGTCCCCCAGTGTGGCCGGTAAAAAACCCTCATGGCATACAACCTTGATTACAGAGAATTGAATAAAGTCATACCACTTATGCATGCTGTTGTCCTCTCTATTGCAAACCTGATGGATACCCTTAGTCACAAACTAGGAACATATCATTACATTGTAGATCCTTTTAATGCCTTCTTTTCTATTGACATAGAGAAAAGCAGTCAGGAACAGTTTGCCTTCATGTGGGAAGGACTGCAATGGACTTTCACTGTCTGTCCACAGTAATACCTCCACAGCACCACCATCTGTCATGGACTTGTAGCCCAGGACTTGGATACATGGGAGAAACCACCAACAGTGCATCTGTACCATCCTATTGATGATGTCATGCTCACATCCGATAATCTTTCAGATCTAGAAGGTGCAGCACCTAGACTGCTGCAACATATGCAGGAGAAAGGATGGGCTGTGAACAGCACCAAGGTTCAGGGACCTGGTTTGTCTGTCAAATTATTGGGGGTCATACAAGACCAAAGTTATACCAGAGGCAGTTATAGATAAAGTCCAGGCCTTTCCTACCCCCACAACTGTAGCATTACTACAGGAGATTCTGTATCTTCTAGGCTACTGGAGAGTGTTTATCCCACACTTGGCACAAATTGTGAAGTCCTTATATTGGTTGGTACAAAAGGGCATCAGGTGAGACTGGGATGAGACGTGCATATGCCTCTACTACAGAAAAGTAGGCAATCAATCGTGCAGGCCTTCAGTGTGGTAGACTCATTAAGGTCTTGTGAGCTGGAAGTTCATGTGTGAAGATGTCTAGGGTCATCTTATGGCTGGGGTCTCTGGCAGCAGCTTGAATGAACTCAACAACCTACTGGATTCTGGTCACAACTCTGGAAAGGGGCAGAGGTATGATATGCCATGATAGAAAAACAACTGGCTGCCATGTATCACACCTTGCTGGCTACAGAACCCATGACTGGAATGGCCCCAATAGAGGTAATAACCACCTATCCTGTCATCGGGTAGGTATGAGACTGGACCCAAAAGCCAAAGAGTGGTGTGGCACAAATGCCTACACTGGACAATTGGGGTATGCACCTACAACAGCATAGTGCCCTCTGTAGTAGCCCCCTGAGTGAAGAATTCCAACATTTATTGGGTCCAGTGACCTATATTAGTGAAAAGGAGGAAGGATTTACTTCAGAACCATTAGTAGCAAAGTGTCCTTATCAGGACGGAAGAGTTCCCATATCTGAAAATGCATGGTACACAGATGGCTCCAGCCATGGGCAGCCCCCAAAATGGAGGACTGTAGTTTTCTATCCTAAGACTGAGACAATATGGATGGAAGATGGTGAGGGGAAGAGCAGCCAATGGGCAGAATTGCAGGCAATGTAGCTTGTGATCAGCCAGGAGCCCTCCCCTATAGTTGTCTGCACTGACAGCTGGGCTGTCTATCAGAGCTTGACCCTGTGGCTACCAACATGGTAGCATACCAGTTGGGTGGTGGGTCACCGACCCCTTTTAAGGGAAAGAATTGTGGCAAGACTAATGGGCCAATGTCACACTAAAACAGTTATAGTGTATCATGTGAGAGGCCATTTGCCACTGACACCCCAAGGAAATGATGAAGCAGACACATTGACCCAGATGTGTTCGCTAGTAGGAAAGTCTGCCTCTGATGTAGCCCAATGGTTACATCAGCATTTGTTGCATGCAAGAAAATAGACAAAGTGGGCTGTAGCCCATCTGTGGGACTTGCCTTTGACCTTTGAAGAAGTCAACAGAGCCCAGCAGGAGTGCATCGTATGCTCTAAAAGGGACTTACAGCAAGTTCCACAGCAACATGGGACAATAGCTAAGGGGCCGAAACCCCTCGTTACATGGCACATATATTTTATTGGGCCTCTGACCATGTCAGAAGGATATCAATATGCCATGATTTTTGTGGACACAGCTACTGGACTTCTGGTTGCTTTTCCTACATGTTGTGCAGACCAGCAGATGACCAAAAGAGGCCTGGAGTGTCTCTTTACTGCCTATGGCCGACCACAAGTAATTGAGAGTGATCAGGGCACCCATTTTACTGGACATACACTGCAAGAATGGGTGCGAGAGCTGGGAATCAAATGGAAGTTTCATGTGCCATACAATCCTCCCACAGCAGGCATGACAGAGAGGCACAATGGCTTGTTAAAATTTGGACTAAAGTCAGATACAAAGTCTGTGGGGATGGTCAGTCCAATTATGGACCGTGCTACGGCGTTTCAACGAGAGACCCCAAAAAGGAGCCCTGAAGCCCATAGACATGTTAACACATATGGCTGCCTCCCCTATACAACTGCAAGTACAAATCAAGGAAAAACCACTGAAGCCGAGGTTCATCCACCAGAATAATATCTTGCTGCCAGCACCAACTGCACTGAATTCTGGAGACTCCATTGAGTGGACATGGCCTTGGACCTTTCGACACATGGACCAATGATGGCTGGCTTTCCTGGCGCCTTGGGGACAAGGCCTAGAAGCTGGCCTCCTGTGTATTCCTGGAATAACAGCAGAGTGGCCCCCAAAGGTCACAGTAGTATATCCTGAACATCCAAAAGGTAGGAGCATCTTACCAGGGAGTTTTGTTTTATCATTATGGCCAGTGCATGCACCTCCAGTAGCACTATATATAGACCCTTTGGTAACCCCCATGGGGAAAGGATAAAAGTATGGTATACTAGACCTGGAAGAGACCCTCTTATTGCTACAGTCCTATCACAGGACAACTCTCTTGTATACATCCTACCTTATGGACAAGACTTACCTATGTTGGTGTCATTAAAACATGTGTCTTATCGCCCGTAAGGTCTTTGTGGATTGGGAACACATCCTAGCAAAAAAAAAACCCTGCAACTTGCTGGGGTGTATGGAGCTCCCTATCTGTACCACTCCTAAGTGCAAGTCATGAACTCATCTGAGTAGAACTGGTTTTGAATATAGCTGAAATAACCTCCTCAGGCTTGAAGATTATTATAATTTTTGTTACCTGTATCAAAATTTTGTTGTATCTTAATTTTGGTTATTATCTCTATGTTGTTGTTATCCTCTGTTGCTGTTGTGGAATCTGGTTACAGTGCTCCAGCTTTCTTGCACAGGGCCCATTGCGAAAGATTGACGGTATGTAGATTGTGAGGCACGAATCCTGAAGGGGTGGAGTGTGGATAAAGTGAAGGTTTCTATGGCCAGGATCCTCACCTGAACCTAAACTTCTTGATGATGTACCTGGCCTGCTGATAGGCTATTGCTTCCACACCCATAGGCAATAAGCTATTACTGACTCAGTCATTATATAAATTGTTCTGCCCAGTGCTCTGGGCAGAGGCAGAGACGAAGGAGGATTTTAGACCTGCAAACTGTTGGATGAAGATGTAATTTTAGTACTTGATCAGTCGCTGGGAAAACAAGTAGGATAATAAACTCTTTCACCCCAAGAATGTTCCATTGTCATTCCTCAGTCTCACTGAATAGTGAATTTCCCCAGGGCTGAAGCCCACTGGCCAAGACAGTCCCCTAGATGGGGACTGTGGATAAAATGAGAGTTCCTGTGGCCAGGATTCTCACCTGGCCCTGGTTGGTTAGCTCACTGCACACCTGTGGGCAATACATGGCAGTTGACTCTATATAAAGAGCTCCGCCCAGTGCTCTGGGCACGATGTGGTGGTATGGCTGCAAGGCTGCAGGAGAGCAGAGGCTGGAGTGGTGGCAGCACCGAGGACAGAGGCCCAGAGGATGGCTGTGCGGGACTGTGCAGGCAGAGAGGCCCAGAGGACAGCTGTGTGGGATGATGACTGTGCAGAGGCCCAGAGGACAGCTGTGTGGGACAACTGTGCAGGCCGAGGAGCCCAGAGGCAGAGACCGGCTTGCTGAATACAGACTCACTCTGAGTGAATGGGATTTTAGTGATTGACCGGCCACCTGGAAATAAAGTTGGGTATAACCCTTTCACTCCAAAGAACGTTCTACTGTCAATTTCCTTGGTCGCATTGAATCCATAGCGAACTTGCCCGGGGCTGAAACCCATTGGCAAGACAGGGACATTCATGCCAGTGGAGCTCTACATGAATAGATTTTTTTCTCCTACTACTATTTTAACTGAGACAACAGAAAATCAAAGCAGAGTTGTCTTAGCAGTAGTGGGAAAAGGATGCAGTTACCCAGTACAACACCTCCAATGATTTATTTAAAGTTCATTTAAATGTTTACTGCCTGTGGGGAAGTTGGGGTTCCTATGGCCAGGATCCTCACTGAACTTAAACCACTTGATGATGTAACTGGCCTGTTGCTAGGCTACTGCTTCCACACTCGTAAGCAATAAGCTATTATTGCACTGTATAGAGAGCTCCGCCCTCTGGGTGGAGGCAGAAACACTAGTGTTTGACCTACTTCTGGGAGAACAAGCCCAGTAATAAACCCATCTGCCCCAAGAATGTTCTACTGTCATATCTTTGGTCACATTGAATCCATAGTGAACTTGACCGGGACTGAAACCTGTTGGCAAGACACTGCCTCACAACACATCATTGCATCACTTATCACTGAAACATGCTATATATTTTTTAAATAGTCAGTAGCAGAAGCAGGTGAGCAGATGTTCTCAAGGTGTTACCAACAGCCAGTGTGGCCAATCAGCATAATAAACAACAGTGAAATTTAACCTTATGCAAGCAGCTTCACAAATATGAACAAAACCTTTTTTATTTTATTAACATCTCTTCTCCTCTTTCCATTTCTCATTCTGGTGCTTCCACATAAAAAGTTATAATTTACTACCCTCCTATTATATGCCAGGCAATTTATAAAAGTAATTTTGGATCTTTACAACAACCCTTCAATGTAGGCAGTGTTATTCTCAATTTACAGACAGTTGTGGATAAAACGAAAGTTCCTTTGGCCAGGATTCTCACCTGGCTCTGGTTGGCTAGCTCACTGCACATGTGTGGGCAATACATTGCTATTGACTCTATATAAAGAGCTCTGCCCAGTGCTCTGAGAGACATGGTGGCACGGCTGCAAGGCTGCAGGAGAGAAGAGCAGAGGCTGGGGTGGTGGCAGCATGGAGGACAGAGGCCCATAGGACAGCTGTGTGGGCAGAGGGGCCTAGAGGCAGAGACCAGCTTGCTGCATGCAGACTCGCTCTGAGTGGACAGGATTCTAGTGATTGACCTCCCACTATGGAAATAAAGTTGGGTATAACCCTTTCACCCGAAGAAGGTTCTACTGTCATTTCTTTGGTCACACTAAATCCATAGTGAACTTGCCCAGGGCTGAAACCCATTGGCAAGACACAAAGTAACTTACTGTATAAGCTTACGACTGCTGCTGTAACAAATTATCACAAATTAACAGCTCAAGACAACACCCATATATTATCTCAAAGTTCTGTAGATCAGAATCCAAGTATGGCATGGCTGAACTTGGTCTTGTGCTTAGGGTCTCACAGGTTGAAATCAAGGTGAGGGCAGGGCAGAATTGACTTCCAACCTCCTTCAGCTTGTTGGCAGGTTCCTTACAGTTGTAGGTCTGATTCGTATTTCCTTGCTGGCTATCAGCCAGGAGCCCAGTTCAGCTCCTTAAGACCCCTGCATTCCTCATCCCATTGCCTCTCCATATTCAACCCAGCAAAGGCAAGTCCAGAATATTTCATGTTTGAATCTCTTCTGCCTCCCACTTCCCTGCATCTCTCTAACTTCAGCTGGAAGAAGTTTTCTGCTTTTAAGGACTCATATGATTAGATTAGGCCCACCTGCACCACCCAGAAAACTCTCCCCAATCTAAGGTCTGTAACATTAATTACTTCTGCAAAGTCCATTTTGCAATGCAAGGTAACATATTCACAGGTTCCAGAGATTAGGACATTGACACATTTTGGGGATGTGGAGGGAGTATTATTCTGCCTACCACATTACCCCAGATCACATATTTAGCAAGTGACAGAGGTCAACATGAACCAGGTCTATTTTTCAGTAAGGCTCAAGGTCTTATGAGTCTACCCTTATAAGTCTACCCTGCCTTTTTAATATGTTGAATTTGTTAGAGCATATAATAAATGGGAAAACAGAGGAGGAAAAATGTCTTAAGCAAAGCATAAATGTACTCAGTAAATAAAGTCTGTTTCCAATTTTCAACATGATTTATACCTCTGGAATAAAGTACTCAAAATAGTCCAAGTTGGAAATAAGTCAAAGTTGCTTCACTCCATATTCTGAAAGAGCAGTGAAAGTGTATATTAAATGTACATGTACTTTTCACAATAAATGTAGATGAAAATTGCCAGAATCATTTCACTAATTCATCCGAGACTAAGTATGCTTCTTCCTGGCAGAAATGAAAACACTTTAAACACAAAACACTCTCTTAGATCCACTGTCTTGCCAGTGGGTTTCAGCCCCAGGCAAGTTCACTATGGATTCAGTGAGAAAGAGAAATGACAATGGAATGTTCTTGTGGTGAAAGGCTTTATACCCAACTTTATTCCCATGGTGGCAGGTCAATCACTAGAATCCCATCCACTCAGAGCAAGTCTGCATGCAGCAAGCTGGTCTCTGCCTCTGGGCCTCTATACCCCTGCAGCCATCTCAGTCTCCATCCTCAGGGCTACCACTACTCTAGTCTGTTCTCCAGCTCTCTGCTCTACTTTAGGCTTGCAGCCCTACAGCCGTGCCATGTTGCCCAGAGTACTGGGCAGAGCTCTTTATATAAAGTCAATAGCAAAGTATTGCCCACACATGTGTAGTGAGCTAGCCGATCAGGACCAGGTGAGAATCCTGGCCATAGGAGCCCTTGCTTTATCCACATCCACTATCAGTAGAAGGCAGACCAAGGGTTTCAGTACACCAGCCACACACTGGCCCCAATCATCAGAAGCAACCCAGGCCTTAGTATTTCCCAGAAGGGAGCACACTGACTTACCAACAGAAGCAGGGTTTGTTTTCCTTCTTACCATGTGCTTGAATATAGCACCCACATTTATCTGGATCTGGGTACTGACAGAGCCTTGTCAGAGTTAAAAGTTGTAATGTAGAGCAGAATGATGATTGGGGTCATAATAAATCACTTTTGCAGTTGAATCTGACTGTCACTAAAGCCTTACCACAAACAGACACACCTAAAGTAGGTGCTTAAGAAATGCTTGCTTATGACTTCACCAATGAATTCCCATATCCAGTGATGACTTTGTAATTTATTTATTCAATATTTGTGTTAGGTATTTTGATGTGGTCATCACTGAGCGAGGCATTGGAGGTGCCACAGTACATACCATAGCCTTTACTGAAAAAGCTCACGGTTGACTTCCGGGAAGATGGCGGCGTGAGCAGGGTGGTGGAAATCTTCTCCCAAAACCATATATATTTATGAAAATACAACAAATACAACTATTCCTAAAAGAGAGACCAGAAGATACAGGACAGCACCCAGGGGGCAGCTACACCTGAGAGGACTCGGCACCTAGTGAAGCGGGTAAGATACGGAACCGCAACACGACGGGACCCGAGCACTCCCCCACCCCAGTGCACTGGCGGGAGGAGAGGATTCAGAGCAGGGAGGGAGTGGAAGTACAGGCCTACGAAATAACCAGCCATGGTGATCTGCACCGGGAGCACTGACACACATCATGCAGTGTATCAGAGATTGGAGAGACAGAGGTGCAGGATCTGAGCCGGAGAATGCACCCGGGTCCTCTCAGATGGCTCCCTGGGACAAAAAAGTGCACGCTTTTTTAGCAGTCTTAAAGAGACAGGGGCCCAACAGAGGAGCAGGATCATCCAAGCACACTCAGCCCAGGAGGCTGGGAGTCCTGGGGAATTTCGGACCCTTTGGCTGGCGACGCGGAAAAAGTAGCAGCACTGAGACTTCCCACAGAGATGAGCAACCACCCATTTGTCCCCACCCCGACCAGAGCTACAAAGGGCCCTGTGGAACAGCACAGCTGTGGATGCAGAATATGGAGCAACAGTGCCACCTACGGCATCCTCACAGAATCTACACTCGGTGGGTGTTTTCTTTTCTTTTCTTTTCTTTCTTTTATTTCTTTCTTTTTTTCTCTTTTCTTTCTTTTCCTTCTTTTTTTTCTTTTTAAAACTCTTAAAGAGCCCAGCTGACATACGTGGCACCTACCAGCGACCACTTCTTTCACCATGAAAAGACAGAGGAATATGGTACAAACAAAGCGTACCCAGACCCAGACAACACCAGAGAGGGAGCCTGATGGGATGGAAATGCACAATCTTCCTGAAAAAGAATTCAGAATAACAGTCATAACCATACTGATGGATCTACAGAGAAATATGCAAGACCTGAGGGAAGTGAGAGAATTGAGGAAAAACAATGCAGAAATGAGACAAGTGATCGATGGGCTTAGCAGCAGACTGGATGAGATGCAAGAGACTGTTAACAGAATAGAAATCAGAGAACAGGAATACAGAGAAACTGAGGCAGAGAGAGACAAAAGCATCTCTAGGAATGAAAGAATATTAAGAGAACTATGTGACCAATCCAAACGGAGCAATATTCGCATTACAGAAGTACCAGAGGAAGAAGAGAGAAAAACGGATAGAAAGTGTTTTTGAAGAAATAATTGCTGAAAACTTTCCCACGCTGGGGACGGAAATAGTCTCGCAGTCCATGGAAGCCTACAGATCTCCCAACACAAGGGACCCAAGGAAGACAACACCAAGACACATAATAATTAAGATGGCAAAGATCAAAGATAAAGACAGAGTATTAAAGGCAGCTAGAGAGAGAAAAAAGATCACCTACAAAGGAAAACCCATCAGACTGTCATCAGACTTCTCAACAGAAACCTTACAGGCCAGAAGAGAATGGCATAATATATTTAACATAATGAAACAGAAGGGCCTTGAACCAAGAATATTGTATCCAGCACGATTATCATTTAAATATGACGGAGGGATTAAACAATTTGCAGACAAAGGAAAGTTGACAGAGTTTGCCTCTCATAAACCACCACTACAGGATATCTTAAATGGACAGCTCTAGAGGGAAGCACCCCTAAGGCTAAAAAGATGTCACCAGAGAAAATAAAATCATAGCAAAGAAAGCAGACCATCCAAATACTAACTAAAGGCAAAGAATAAAACACCTAATATATAAAGAAAGGAGGAGGAAGAATAGGAAGGGAGAGATAAAGAAACATCGTCCTTTAAAGACGGCGTCCACAATAACTTAACAAGAAAGTTAAGTTAGACTCTTAGATAGTAAAGGAGCAACCCTTGAACCTTTGGTAACCATGAATCCAAAGCCAGCAATGGCAATAAGTACATATCTATCAATAATCACCCTAAATGTAAACGGACTGAATGCACCAATCAAAAGACACAGAGTAACAGAGTGGATAAAAAAGCAAGACCCATCTATATGCTGCTTACAAGAGACTCACCTCAAACCCAAAGATATACACAGACTAAAAGTGAAGGGATGGAAAAAGATATTTCATGCAAACAACAAAGAGAAAAAAGCAGGTGTTGCAGTACTTGTATCAGATAAAATAGACTTCAAAACGAAGAAAGTAGCAAGAGATAAAGATGGACATTACATAATGATAAAGGGGTCAGTCCAACAAGAAGATATAACCATTATAAATATATATGCACCCAACACAGGAGCATCAGCATATGTGAAACAAATACTAACAGAAGTGAAGGAGGAAATAGAGAGCAGTGCAATTATTCTAGGAGACTTTAACATGCCACTCACTCCAAAGGATAGATCAACCAGGCAGAGGATAAGTAAAGACACAGAGGCACTGAACAACACACTAGAACAGATGGACCTAACAGATATCTACAGAACTCTGCACCCAAAAGCAGCAGGATACACATTCTTCTCAAGTGCACATGGAACATTTTCCAGAATAGACCACATTCTAGGCCACAAAAA